>NC_069411.1:12551862-12595155 GCF_026875155.1 Cherax quadricarinatus | reverse complement strand
TGTTATGTATTTTAAAAATGATGTCAGTGGACTGTATCTTGTACTTGTACTTGTTGTAATAAAATAAATATTATTATTTTTTATTTTTATTATTATTATTATTTTTTATTTTTTTATTATTATTATTATTTCATTCCCTTTTTACTTCGTCTACGTTCTCTTCGTACATAATTTTCTTTGAAGATCTTTCAGGGGAAGAAGAAAACCTCTCGATTAGTGGGGGATTTTGTAGTGGTCAGATCAGCCCATGAGTAGTAAGAAAGTTTTTCGGGTTTATACACAAATACATTTTAATGAATTATCATACATAGCAGCTTTTATGTGTAGAGAACCTGGGATAACCCAAAAGTCAGAGTGACTTTATTTTCCATGGGGTCCTTTTACCTTATTATTATAATAAAAAGGGTTTTATATTTTTTCTTATATTCTATAATGAAGATAACATCTTATTATCATATTTAAAAAGACTATCTACTACACGAGGGTCATTAAGACTATCTACAATCGGGGGTCATTACAGGAAAAGGTAAAAATTTCACGTATGTTAGCTAAAAAAAATAGAAAATCATTCCCCTCCCTTTCTGTAGCTACATTCATCGGGACACCTTATGGCACTCTTCTTGAACTGGTTCATGCTATGACTGGCTTTGACATGTGCGGGTAGTCTGTTTCTTTCCCTTTATTGCTGTACAATGAAAGGTGTTTGAAGCCTGGCCAATGACTGTGGGTACTACAAAGTTGTGCTCTCTCCCCCTAGTGCTATGATTGCTTTGGTTCCCAACCTTGACAAAATTGACAGCAAGATATTCTGGACACTGTTTGTGAGCAATTTTATAAACATGATTTAGCTTCAGTTGTTTTACTCTGTCTTCAACATTCAGCATATCCAACTGCTGTAATTCATCCTGGCCTACATGTTCTCTTGGTCCCAGCCCCAGGATGAATCTTACGATTTTGTTCTGGGTGATTTGCAGTCTATCTTTCAGTTTTTTTTTTTTTTTGTCAAGGCAGAGTACCATGAAGAGCAAGCGTAATCCATATGGCATTGTATAAGGGCTAGAATAGGGTCCTGCGAGCCTCAGTAGGTAGCACGTGCTTGTCTATACAGGAACTTCAGTCTGGCATTCGCTTTCTTTACTACACTGTTCCCTATAAAATCTCCTGACATGCATGGTCAAAGGGGATTCCCAGATATTTTACTGCTGAAACCAAAGTGAGGGCTCCCCATTACACCGGACATTAAAATTATTTACCCTTCTCAGTTTATGTTTCGTGCCAAAGAGAATGGCTTCAGTTTTCCCGAGGTGTAATGATAGTTTGTTGTCTACTAACCATTTGCTGCAGGACTCCAGTTCCAGTGTTAAAACATTAGCTATATCTTGTGGGTCTTTACCTGACACTATCAGGGCACTGTCATCTGCATACAGTAAGAGTTTACACTTGATACTGATAGGCATGTCATTGACATAACATAAGAATAATAAGGGACCCTGAATACTACCTAGGGGAACTCCACATGTTATCGGCAGGGGTTCTGATTCCGTTTTGTTGATTTTGACAATTTGTCTCCTGTTGCTAAGGTAGGACTTAAACCAGTCTACAGAACCTATACCGATAGCTTGAAGTTTCGTACATAGTATATTGTGGTTGACAGTATCGAAGGCCTTTTGCAGGTCTAAGGTTGCCATACCTATGAGGTTCCCCTTTGACATTTCAGTTCTCAGGTAATCCATCAGATTAATTAGGGAGGTGTCGGTGAGTAAGATTCTTCTAAAGCCGATTGATAGCTATGGAGAATGTTGTTGTCATTAAGGTACTTAACTACTTGAGAGTACACCGCCCTCTCTAGAATTTTGGATATTATACTGAGTATGCTAACAGGCCTATAGTTGCTGACAATCAGACCTACTATTTTTCTTGAGATGGAGTAACTCTGGCCTCCTTGAACCCCTCCGGTACGGTATTAGTGGTGATTGATAGATTTATATGTGAGGGCAATAGGGATTGACAGTTCAGAAGCACCATCTTTTGGGAAACTTAGACGGGATGTTATCAGGGCCTGTGCTCTTAGTTGGGTTTAACCTGCTTAGTTATTTTTGAATAAAGTCATGAGATACACTTACTAGTTGACAAACTGTTTGGGGTTACCCCTTTTTTGGGTTTATAGTATTTTTTGAAACTATCAGAGTCTGTGTTAAAGGTATTTGATGCAGCTGGTAGTTTACTTACTAGTGTTGATGCAACAGATGTGTAGTAGGAATTAAAGCAATTTGCCACCTTAGATGTTTCGTGGCATACCTCATTATCGATTGTGAGTACTATGTTAGACCTATCTACTGGCTTATGGCTATACCCCAACTGTTTTAGTTGTTGCCAGAGCTTTCTGGGGTTATGCTTATACTCTTCAATTTTTGAGCAATAGTGCTTTGCCTTTGCTCCTTTTATAAGTCTCTGTAGTCTGTCCCTCCCCCTTTGGAATTCATTTAGTGCTGAAATATCCTGTCTGTTTGCTTTAAATCTTTTTAGCAGCTGGTCTCTGAATTTCATATTATCTAATATTCAGTAGTCATCCAGGGTTCCCGTTCTTCGTTTAAACCTAACCTCTTTAACTGGTGCAATATTATCAAGGATGGTAGGAACATTGTTTTGAATTTTTCCCAGGCATCGTTTACGCCTTGCAATTATCTCTGTCCAGTCACAATTGTGTAGCCTATTTTCCAGTGTTTCTTTACTGTAGTTTCTAGTTGACCTCATTTTTATTGCCCTGTGTAGGCCTATCCTATCCCTAGTGATTTTTTTCCCGGTGCAGTAAATGATGAAATGATCACTAAGACCTGTGGTAAAGCGCCTGACTGACTAATGTTCTCAGAGCGGTTTGCAAAGTATGTGGTCAATAGGGTGGCTGAAACTGTGTGATCCGGGTTGGTGTATTAATTAGTTGAGCGTAACTGTTTAAAACCCATAATTTGCTTATACCTTTTGCATAGCCGTTATTTTTCTGCTGAAAACAGATATTGAAGTCGCCCAGTATTTTTGTCTCGCAATTGTTTTTAAGTCCGGACAATACTTGGAAAAGTCTTCCCAAAAACTGGTCCTGGGTTTGGAGGGCGGTAACTAGTTCCTACTAGATGGGTTTGGTCTTGGGAGCAGCACTTCAAAACCATAGAATCTCCAGTTTAATGTTATTTAAATCAGGTCTTGGGTTGTAAGGTAAGTCATTTCTAATGTAGGCACATACTCCACCACCCTTTCTTTTCCTATCTAAGCGTTTATATTGTAACCTTCTATTTTGGGCCTAGTCGTCAGTCACCGTATCATCCAACCAGGGTTTTAGAGATGGTTATAACTGCCACCCTAATTTTGTTAGCTAGAATCCTAATCCCCTGCCAATTTAGGGAAAAAGTGATCTTGCGTTGACATGAATAAAGTGAAGCCTGTTTTCATAAAACAATTATATCATCAGTATATGGCAATGGGGCATTTGTATTAAAATTAGGTAAATCAAAGTCATCATTGTTAAAGGGTAACTGTGCCCAAATGCATTTGTTACACACAAATGAATTCTGGCACCGTTGCTGTAATTATTCATACATCCATCATGCACCCACCCCTTACACATTTTACATAAGGTGTCTTTTTGTTTTTCATGGTACTTTAGTTTCAGTGTATGCACCCGTTTGGTAGTGTTTGAGATAATAATGGCTGTATTGCTCACATTGACCTATGTATGCATTACTATGGAGTTAAGGGTTTTCATTCCTAGCTACTATACCGTCATTATCACCGTCATTTATCTGTCTGTTTTGCCTCGCACAATAGTTTGGGTCCTGGATTAATTTTGGATATCACCACTTAAGAGCGCTACAATAAGAGCTGTGTGCCACTGTTTTTGTTTGGGTATGCAGTGTTGCCATACCTTGCGGCGATAGTGACATGTACTTTTCTGGTAGGATGGCAACTGTTGGGCTTTTACTGTCCAGGGCACTGTTACTCCATTCACCTTTTCCAGCCCCCATGACTGATTTCTTTCTTCATGGAACTGAAGAAGAAAGATAAATATAATTATGGCAGCCTGTACCCCCCTAATGCCTGCCATTTTCACTCTTCGCTCTTTTACTCATATACAATAATATTTATTTCTCTTTTCCAGTCACATAGTACACCCTAGTATCTGCTTTAGCAATCACCACTGAATTACTAGTAAATTTTCTTCTTCAAAACCCTCTTCACTTCTAACTTTTCCCTTAACATCACAAACCCCTTTCAGTTGTGGAAAATACTGTATATATTTTCCGTAAATACGGTAATTTATAGGTAAATAGATGGCCTATATTGTATTTAATAAAAATTATATTATGGAAAATGGGAAACTGAGCCTGCGCCTGCGCAGAAGGAGACTCGCCATCTTGGTTTTGAATTGGATACAACGTTAACATAATGGGAAGAATTTTTCTTGCTCTAGAGGTTAAAATTGGATTGACACCTCTCAAATAGGAGGCAAAATTGTTGGATGTGCATTCCTGCATAACTTGAGATATCAGACGACTGGACAAGACAGCTCCATGAACCTCAGATAAGCTCTCTAGATTTGTGTATAATTCTGGCCAGTGTTTTCAAAAATTTAGTTAGTGATTTTTTTCGAGTATGATACAATTTAATACCAGTAAATTGGTGAGTGATTTTTAGATATATTTTCCTTTTTTAATGTATTTGAATTTTATTTAATCATTTTTAAATATACAGTCCAAAAATTTTATTTTTACCGAATTCCGGTGTATGTATATTTCTTTTAATTAAATGGGTCCAGAGAACTTGTGGTTATGACGTGGTAGGTATCGAGGGGGCCCTTTTTTGCGACCTGGGTGCCCCCAATTCCCTTTTGCCCATGTAACATTGAAAAATAATAATTATCTTTGTTATCATTTACTTTATGAAATAATTAGTTACATTCGATAAATGCAATTTTCCAATTTTATTTGCCCGTTGGTCCTTCTTGAACCGGAGGTAATAGTAAGTCTTTAATTTAGTTAATTCTTATAATTATATGTGAAATGACAAAAGGAGGGGATTTTTAAGACAAAAATTTATTTAATGTGTATGGTTATAATAATTAAAATTTAAATTTTGAAAAAGCAAAAGTAAGTCTGGCAAAGTTTATATTAATTTGTTTTAATACAAATTTTGATAAGAAAATTTTCTACCCAAGATTTATTCGTGTATGTGTTTTTGATAAACAAGTGTGGATAAAGATTATATTGTGTAAAAAATTTAATTTTTGCTATGTAAAATTCGGAAAGGTTTTTAATTTATATAATATTTGATAACCCAAATTTTGGCCAAGATTATATCAGTGCATGTGTAATTGAAAAGCCATGTTAGCAAATTATTAATGTGTATTTTAAATTTTTGCTTTGCCAAATTCTGACAAGGTTTATTAATTTGTATAAATATTAATTTTAAATAAAACCAAAGTTTTGTATTAATGTACATTTAAAAATTTATATTATCATGAAAATTTGCTAAGCTAGGAGCTAGGATTTATTCAAGGTAATTTGTATTTTTACATTTTAAAGTGCATAATTGTACATAATCAGGTTTTAAGCGAATTTTAATAAAGCATAAGGCTGAAATTGGGAAATTAATGAGAAGACAACATAGGAATATAAGAAAAAAAAAAGCTTCACTGCAAGCTAAAAAGGGGCCAAAAAACAAAAGAAACAAAAAATGTTGGGAATTTAATAAATCAAAAAAATGTGAATACTGAGATTTAAAATTTGTATTTAGATGCTTTATTAAATAGATAATTCATACAAATTAATTACAACAAATATGAAGGAGATTGTTAGTAAACGGGAAAGATGAATTGAAGTGTCTATGATTAATCATTTATGAATTGAAGAAAAGATTTTTCTTGTAAATCAGGGTTGAATAAATTAAAATGTGTAAAAACCCGGCAGTTAATCGTTGCCCCAAAATAAAATGTCTTTGCCCAAAATCCCAGAACTAGTTTTCCTGTATTTTTTAAACCGGAGAAAATTGGGAGGAATTTTGGGCAAATTTTTAAAACACTGTGCATGACAATGACCTAGCCTTGGAACTAAATTATTTTTCCCAAAGGACAGGTAAGAGGGATGCTCACATACTCATACAAACCCTTTTTCCCCAAATTTAAAAGATCTTACAAGGAAACAGTTGCTTTTTGAAAGTCAATGGGAAATAGAAAAAAGTAGGTTGGGTTAGTGAAAATCATTATTAATTTAAAATCTCCAGATCATACTGCAAAGGTTTACAAAAGTTTAGATTAAACTGGGGGTACCTCAAAATTTAAGTAATAAAAAAATCTGAAGGAATCAACGGTTATTGATGCCATGGTACGAATAAATTCTGTAAAAACTTTAATGGCTCTGAATAAATATCACAAAGGTTATTTTGGTCTGGGAAATAAAAACTAGGTCTACAAGAATTAATTGTGCAGTTGCAGACCACCAACAACTCTTTTAAAGTGCAACACATAATAACTCGAATATCTGTCAAGTTTCACAAAGGGAAAAAATATCCCAATGGTTAATAATCAAAATTCTTTCCCAAAAAAGTTGATGGTGCATATCAAGTAGAAGAATCAAAATAATGATTCTCCCCAAGGTAAGAAGAAAAAGTACCTCCTAAGAGTAGCCCAGTTAATAAGAAACCATCAGAGAAAAGAGGATTGTCTCTTTTGCAAGGGGGACCATTTTTTAAAAACGCAATGAAACAATTCAGGAATGATAAAATTGAAAGATTTGGGGGAACTTTTAAGTGTATCAGATGTTTAGGGAATCACAATGTAAGGATTGTTATGCCAAATTTAAAATTCTGTTACAATGTCACAAAGGAAAACACCCAATTTTGTCATTGTAAGTCTATATGATAATAAGAAATAAAAACATAAGAAAAGGAGGAACACTGCAGGAGGCCCCGCTGGCCCTACTAGGCGGTCCTTTACAATTTATCCCAAACAAAACATTTTTTCCCCCCCAATTTTCAATGCCACCCAAGGAAATAAGCTCTGATGTAAAGTCCCACTCAATCCAACCCCTCCCACTCTGTACTTACCCAAACCCGATTTGAAAACCCCCCAAACCCCCGCCTCAATAACCCCAAATAGGTAACTGTTCCCCCACAACTCCCTATTTCAAACCCAAATTTTCCAATGTCCTTTCTAAATCTAAACTTACCTAATTTAAATCCTTACTGGCGTTCTCTTTTGGGAGAGAACCCTAAAAGCTTATTATATCCCCTTTTTTTAAACCCTATCTTCCTTAAAACATTTCGTCAGGTCTCCCCCTATTTTCGTCTAAAAAGTAAAATGTAACTTAATTTCAATCTTTCTTCATAAAAAGTTTCTGTGCATGTATTAATTTAGTATCCTACCTGAATGTTTTCTAACAAATTTTGCCCCTTTTGAAATACAGACCGAATTTGCTGCATAATTAGGTGAGGCCTTACAATGATGTATAAAGCTGCAGTTGACCTCGGACTTCTGTTGTTACACTTCTTGATATAAATCCCAGTATCATTTCCCTTATTCGTAGCTTGGGCATTGCGTTTTGGGTTTTAAAGGTTGCTGCCCACCATAACCCCCAAGCCCCTTCTCGAAAATCTGTATGGCTAAGTTCTACATCATTTTTTTATAATATAGTTTTATGGGCACCCCCAAGCCTCAAAAACCTTGCATTTACAAATTTGAACTGAAATCTGCCACTTTTCTGCCCAAGTAGGTTTTTTTAAAATCCTCCTGAATTTCCCCTAAATCTACGTTTGAATAAATTACCCTACCTATTCTTTTGTCATCGGCGAATTTGCTATATCCTAAAATTTCCCCCTCATAAAGATCATTGTTTTAAATTTATAAAAACAAGGGGCCAAGACGACCCCTGTGGAACGCCACTTGTTACAGACCCCCACTCGGATTTAACCCATTTAGGGCCCCTCTCTGCTTCCTGTCAGTGACCCAAGATCGACCACGAGAGCATTTTCCCCCAAGCCCTGAGTGCCACTTTCTTTAACTCTATGGTGCGGAAATCTACAAAAGCCTTTTCAAAAACTAAGAAATAAAATCAAATTTTTTATTGTGGTCAACAGCCTCAAAAAGCTTTTCTGAAGAAAGTTAATAAATTGTTAGACAAGACCGGCCTCTGTAAACCATGCTGAATTTTTTAATCAACTATGCTTTTTGAGAGGCTTCTTATAATCTCACTAAAATTTTACCAGTAATTTCCTACAATTGAGGTCAGGCTTATTGGGGGGTAATTTAAAGGGAAAAGACTTGTCCCCTGTTTTAAAAATGGGGTTTACTTAGCCATCTTCCACATATCAACACTCACCTTTTTGAAGAGAAAAATTTAAAAAATTTTTAGTTAAGGGTTCACAGAGTTCCTTTTTGCATTCCTTAAGAACCCTTAAAAAACCCTCATCAGGACCGGCGATTATTTTGCTTCAGTCGTCTATCCCCTCAAACCATCCACTGTGACGTATTTACTAATTTATTTCTTCTCCCACTGAAAAAATTTAATTACGGGAATTTTTTTTTTAGTGCTTCCTGTGTAAAAACTGGGAAAAAATAATTATTTAAAATCAAGCACATTTCATTCTCTTTGTCAGTAAGGTGCCCATAGTATTTTTAAGGGGGACCTATCTTATCTCAAACCTTTTGTTCTAAAACCGGGAAAAAAAATTTTTTGGGTTAGTTTTAGAACCCCTAGCAACTTTAATTTCATAGTCCCTTTTAGCTTTTCTTACCCCCCTTTTTAATGCCTTTTAAAGTCAATATACTATTCATAAATGACCCTCACCTCTTTTGATACCCTAAAAATTTCCCTTTTTCTTTTGCCCTAGTAATATTTGAGCCTATTATTCCCCATTTTGGGTCATTTCTATTTGATCAAATTTTTTTATGGGATAAAACGCTTTTACAGCATGTATAGTGTTCAAAAAAACTGTCAATGATAGCTCTCTTCGTTACCCCAGTAAACAGATGATAGTGTTCTTAAGCCCATCTAATCGCTAAGCGAAAAAATTGGGAGTTACTGGTTATCGCTACTACGACTTTTCCCTTCAATGCTAAATGTAATGATTTTTTGGTCGCTGCACCCCGTTCCCGAAATTTCTAAATTATTAACAAGGTTCATTGTTTGCCAAATAAGTCAAGCGGTTATTTCCCCTTTAGGGTTTTGTCACAAACTGCTTCAAAAAACAAACCTGAAATACTTCTAAGAAGTCCCTTGATTTTAAATTCCCACCCAAAAAATTCCAAAAACATGATAAAAATTAAAGTTCCTAGAATTTTCTACATTTTCGGCCTTGTGGCCTTAACAATTTCCCCCCATATAGTTTCCCTTGGCCCCTATTTTAATTTGGGGACGGTTTTTCACCCCAAAAATATTTTTCTTCCCCCTCAAAAAAATTTCAACCCAAAACAGCTCGTTGTTTTTACTTTCGGGAACTTAATACCCTTTTTTATGAAAACATTTTTAAAAGCATCTCGGACATACAATGCCACCCCCCCAACCCCCCCCCCCAATACTTCTATCTTTTTGGGAACTTTTTTAAAACCCTGAATATAAATTTCCGCAGGAATGCCCCCAAAACTTTTTAAATTTAAAACCCCCGCTCAGTTAAGGCAAATACATCAATGTTACCTACACTAGCAACAATTTCTCAACTCGCCCCTTATCCCCCAAGGTCCCTGGTTTTTCAATATCTATCCGTTTCTTATTTTTACTGTTCCCCCTAGAATCGAAATTACACACGGGATTTCACTCTTTCCTGCCAAAAACCCCTAACTAACTTTCCCGTTTAAAGTCCCCAACTGCTCCCTCCCCTGCAGTTGCCCGTGCTCCCACCCCCCACCTAGTAAATGACCCCCTCCCTAGAAACTTCATTTCTGCCTGAAAAAGGTCCCGTTGTCAATGATGTTTTCGCATTTTCCTTACAGTATTTGTCCCCGCCCCCAATTGAACCCCAAATTTCCCCGGACAACCTTCTTTTTTAACTCCCCCCTTGGCAAAATACCACATTGAAGGTTCCCACCCTTACTTTAATTATTTCTATTGCGACCTATACTGCTAAACAGGTCCTACTCCCACGTTGCCAACATCGTTGCCTCCAGCCTGAGACGATAAGGATTGTCCCATTACCTTTCTGATAATGATAAAGTTACAATCCTGAACCCCCAATGCTAATGTAAAAATTGTGCTAATGCAATAATGATGGTTTTGCTAAGTGCCTTACCTTGTTTCAGGGGAAAAAATTTGAAAAAGGCTAAAAAAAAAAAATGTAAACTGCATTATTGGACCAGGGATCCAGTGTACTTTCAAAACGTAAATGTTTGTGGTTTGAAAGACAGATGGGGGTCCCCCAAATTTTTAAAATATCTGGTTTTTTTTTAATAAAAGAGCCAAATTTTATGCAGTTTATGTAACTGTCGTTTGGGAATGAGAAAAAAACGGTTAATGCGTAAATTTTAGATGTTCAGAGAAAAATCTACAGTAGGGCTTAGTAAAACCTACAGAAAGTTCATAAAGTAAATAGGGGGAAACTTTATGCCCCTTTGAAAGGGGTTTGGGTAAAGAAAGGGGGTGTCCCCCTTTTAAAGACTGCAGGAGGCCATGTAAAGTTGGTAGGATTCCCGTAAAAATAATTATGAAGGGGGAAACTAAAAATACCATAACTGGGGTTTTTTTTACTCTAAGTCTTTGCCCCAGTTAATTCTTTCATAAGGTGGTTTTAGCCAGGCATAAATTGGGGGAATTAGAGATTGGAATAAATGTAAATGAAAAAAGTCCAGCGTTCTTTTATCAAAAACTTTTCCTGAGAGTGTAAATTTAAATTTGGAAATACTGGGTACGATTTCCCGGGGAGCGAACCCCCGAATTGCCCACTAATTACAAAGGGGCATAGGACAATTAAAGGTCAGCTCCACAACGGTAAGACACCGAATTGTTAACGCCTATAATGATAAAATTTGCGGGCAGTTAATTAAAATTTATAGAAGAGGTACCCCTGAAACCCAAAATTTTATGGTCATATTTCCCACATCCGAAGGGGGTTCTAAGCCACTCCTTTGGGTTGGTTTAATTTGTGCCGGAGTAACAAAAAGTCCTAGTTAAAGACTGTTGACGGCCCATCTTTGGGGAAAAATTAGGAGTATTTTTTTAAAATTTTCAGAGTGAAGCACTATCCCCTTTACGGCTGCATAAGTAAAGCTTTCAAAGGGGGGGTTTAAAAAGGGCTGACGGGATTGTACCACTTCTTAGGGCCCTAGAATCCTAGGGGCCCCACTTCCCCCTCTGAAAACCTTTCGCTTTAGGGCGTATTATTGGTGCTACGTCCAGCCGTTCCTACTTCAAGCGACGATAAAATACCCCCTTTAAATGTATGGAAAGTCCGGGGTAAATAATGAGCAAAAATTTTATGGGGAAAATTTCCCTGGGGTGATGAAACTGAAGGGGAAAATTTAATGTTACGGGGGCAATAAAATAATCAAAGTAAAAATATGCCTTGAAAATGGAATATAATTCGCCAAAATTGAAGGAAAAATAAGTAAAGTTTAAAACCCCTGGAGATGAAGTCCAAAATGTATAAGTATTGGGTTTAATTGGGAATAGGGATTTGTTAATTTTTAAAAACCTAATGATTCAGATCCCCAAAAATTAACTAAGAGGTTTGCTTGGGTTTCCAAATTTTTTTTGACCCACTAGGTTTGTGTCCCCCCTTTACTTAAGGGGGAAATTATTAATTAGGAAGCATGGAAACTTAAATGTGCTTGGGGGAAAATTTTACCCAGGAAATTTATTTAAAAATGGGATAATTAATTGGTGATTTTAAAAAAATTCAAAGTTGGGTTCCCGCCGGTGGCCAATCCAAATGGGGAAAAATGTATCCACATTTTTGTGATGCTTTAAAAAATTTGGGAAGGACAGTTCTTACCTTTAATGTAAAAGGTTATTTTCTCTTTTTGTTAAGGCTAAAGGTTTCCAAATTAAAACAGTACCTTGCCCATTTGGGAAATTTAAAAGCCAAGTAGGGGTCAAATTTGCTAATTTTTATAAGAAAAAATTGCAGGAGGTAAATATTGCGACACTGAATTTGGTCCCATAATGAGGTATCCCCTTTCAATGGATTGTAATGGAAACAGTAAAAATTTTGTAGACAAAACAAGTCACTGAATTAATCGGATCAAGAGAAAATTAATGTTTGAGTCGCAAGTTAACATTTAACATATCCCCTTTGGGGGAATCCGCTGATTTCTTGTCTCAAGGTTTACCCTTTTGCAAAATTGTAAATGCGACTGTTTAAAGACCGAGCTGGTTGGAAATAAAGCAATTTGACCTTACAAAAGGGGTAATTGCTCCTGTTGAAAATTTCTGGAACCCCCCCTCCAATAGTTTTTCCCCCTTTGCCATTTTTTATAGTAGGATTCTTCTTTTCCCAAAAAAATCATGAACTAATTTTGGGTTTAATTTCTAAAAAGATGGTATTTATTTAAATTTTCACATCCCTTTTAATATTGGATAAGAGGGTACAGGGGAAAACCTTTTGGAAATGAGATTAACTTATATGGAAAGAAAAATTTGTGAAAGGTTCTTTAAAAAAGAGGGAAATGGGGCTTTAAAAAAAGAAAAAGTAATTAGGTGCAGAGGTAGGTTACAAAATGCAGAATTGGTGATATCAACACCCTATCTTATGCCCAAAATACTCTAACAAATGTAATTGTTTAAAGCCCAAAAAATGCAATGATGGTGGGGTACAAGATACCTTAAATTGTTTAGGGAAACTTTTTAGATTTCCACAAAGGCGGAAAAATGTAAAAAGGTGATTAAATCTTGTGTAATAGTCGCCGGGGGGTGCCAGATCTTTTAATTTCCCAGGTCCCCACCCTTGCAAATCAAACAATTTGAGTCGTTTTTCAACGACCTCCACCTGGCCGCAGTGTGAAAAAACTGTATATATTTTTGTAAAAAACGGTAATTTTTTAAGGGAAAATAAGGCCTATATTTTTATTTAATAAAAATTATATTAGGAAAATGGGAAACTGACCTGTGCCTGCGAGAAGGAACCGCCCTCTTGGTTTTGAATTGGATGTTATATAAGGGGGAAAAATTTTCTTCTCTAGAGGTTAAAATTGGATTTACACCCCTTCAAATAGGGGCAAAATTGTTGGATGTGCATTCCTTATACTTGAGATACAAAGGGGCTGGGCAAGACGCCCTGAACCTCAAAAGCCCAGATTTTTTGGTTTAAATTTGGCCAGTGTTTTCATAAATTTTTTTTAGTAGGGTTTTTTTGAGTATGATACAACTTAAATCCAGTCAAATTGGTGAGTGATATTTAAAATATATTTTCCTTCTGTTATGTATATGTGAAATTTTTGTAAAACACTTTTTAATTACAGTCCACAATTTAATATTTACCAGTATTCCTGGGGTTTTGTTTTTCATTTTAATTTAAAGGGCCAGAGCAAAATTTTGGGGTTTTGACGTGGTAGGTATCGAGGGGGGAAATTTTTGCGACCTAAGTGTCCCAAAATTTCCCACTCGTCCAGTAAAATTGATAAATAATATTACTTTTTTTCATTTACTGTTATGTACAAATTAGTTACATTCAGATAAATGCAAATTTTTCCCCTCAGTTAAAACCCCCTTTTTACACATCCTTTCCCCCCTCACTTCACAGCTGGTTCACCCATTAACTTCTAACTCTTTTTTATTCTGGTAGACCAGAAAGGTTTAAACAATGGGTTTTTTCCTTCCCAAAACCCCTCAATTCCTTTATCGGGTGTTGTGTGGTGTTGTTGTTGCCGACCTGATCTCTGACTCGGGCCTTTTTAAAAAAACTGGGGAAGTAAAAAGCCCCCTACAACTGACTTTTTGAGTTTTTTGATATATTTGGGTTTTTCTGTTGATTTTCTCACTGTACACTGGGCAGCTAATATAGGTCAGCTAATTTTAAAAAATTACCTTTATGTTTTAAATATTCATTTTTTCCCCCGAGGCACTGAGGGAAAAGTCCTATAACCCTTTAATTTTTTTACTGTTGTTTGACGATGTTCCTGTGTTTCCCTCTCGTTAGCACTGGTACAGGGTAGATGGTGGTACGATATGATGTTCTGTTTAAAAATTTAACGTGTAAAGATGAGAACTTTACTTCGCTAGTTGTACGTCTGGCAGTAGCGGTGTTTTGGGTGCCAGTCGCCAGTTTAAATGTCATTCTTTTCCCTCGTTTACACTGAGGAAAAAATCCCACAGACCGTCATTTCTTTGGGAGTATTGTTGATCGTTTTCTGCCTGTTGTCTTGTTGAAAAATGGTGGAGTTTTATATGGAGGCAGTTTTTTTTTATGGGGGAAGGATATTACATTGTATGGAAAAGTCTCTTTCTGGCCCGTGTTTTTGTGTGGTGGTGTGTGTGTGTTACTCACCTAATTGTCTCCCTAATTGTGGTTGCAGGGGTCGAGACTCGCTCCTGGCCCCGCCCCTTTTACTGATCGCTACTGGATCCCTCTTCTCTGCTTCCTGAGCTTTTTTATACCCTTTCTTTAAAAATTGTATGGTTTCCCGCCTCCACTATTCACTTTTCTGGTTTTCCAAATGCCCTTATGAGAAGAAATACTTCCTAACGTCCCCCGTGCTCGTCTGAGTCTTCCAAAGTTGTGGGTGTGTGTGTGGTGTTGTGTGTGTGTGTGTGTGTGGTGTGTGTTTGTTTGTGTGGTGTTTGTGTGTGCGTGTTAGTGTAGAGTTTTGGTGTGTGTGTGTGTAGAGTGTGGTGTGTGATGGTGTGTGTGTGTGTGTATGGTGTGGCGCGTGTGTGTGTAGAGTTTGTGTATGTGGTGTGTGTGTGTGTGTGTGGTGTGTTTATGTGTGTGTGTGTGTGTGTGTGTTTTTGTGTGTGGTGTGTGTGTGTGTGGGGTTTATGTGTTGTGTGTGTGTGTGTATGAATTTTAATTTTTGTGGTGTGTGTCCAAAAAATCAAAAATTTGCACCAATAATCCTACAGTTGTGACCGGGGTGGAAGTGTGAATTTCCTTTCATATAATTTGTTTGATTGTACCATGTATAAACGTAAATAACCCTTTTTACGGATTCATTTCCTTTGTAAATTGTGAGTTTATTCCTTTGTAAATTGGTGAATTCATTCCCCTGTAATTGCTCGCTATCAAAAATTGGAGTCCAGTCCCCGGGCCTTTTTTGTACCTCTGTTTAAACTTTTGACACCGCCCACAGGATGGGTTGGGTGCATAATAAACTATTAAAACAACTTGTTGGTTCACGTCTGGCGCGGGTTTGGGGTCTTGAATCCCGGCCCCCTTTTTGTCTATTTAGTCCATTTTTTGTCGCACCGTCATTTTTTTGTCCTATGGGTTTCCTTTGATTTTGTTGCAGGTACTTGCAATTTGGCTATCACTGGAGTTGGTTTGCCCCGGGACGGAAAGATATAGGAGATTGTTGCTTTTTGCGCGGCTCGCAGCGCAGCGGGCAGTATGGTGACCTTATCCAGTCAGTCCATATACGAAGAGATTGAGTCGTCCAGAGTATGGCCTTTTTTTAGGAAATTCACACTTATTTTTACAGTATAATAATAACTTTTTTTCAAAAGTACAGTGCAAGGTACAGGGGGTTATTAGGTTCTCTACACATATCTGTATGTTGAAAATTCTTGAAATTATTTGTTATATGAAAAAACTTATTTATAGACCATAGCTGACATCAGTGTTATTTATAGAAAGCTCGGTTTGCAAAGCATTTGGGGGGTTTAGGTTAAATTTTGTCTCAGGTACGACCCCAAAACCATAACAAACACCCGGTACCTATTTATGCTAGGGGGAAAAGGGAAAGCAGGTACCTACAAAAAACCCCCTTAATGCTTCTGCCCATACAGGGATCGAACTGTGTGTAGCAGAGTGCACAAAAACCCGAGCTAGGGGTTTTATCATTTGTCCACTCCTCCGATAAGTACATAATTCTTAAGAGTATTTTGTGTTGATAATCATGCAGAGTTGTCAAAAAAATACCTCGGTACAGCAGTGAGAAAAAACTTCAATATTATTTTATCTATTTTTGGCCTTGGAGAGGGGGTAACAAAAATCTGTTTTTTAAAAAAAGGGAAATGAGGTATTCGATTCTTATTCCATCTACCCTTTTTTGAGGGTGTTCCCGGGGGTAAACGCTCCGGGGCCCCAATCCTTGTCGGGCCCTCTCGGTGGAAAAAGGCCAACAACCGGGCTGTCACTTTTGGCAAACGTTGCCCAACGTACAAACAGAGCCCGGGGAGGGGTATTAACTTCAGGTATCTGTCCATTCCCTTTTGAAGGCACCCAGGAGTCTTTTGACAACCCCCCTTTGCATGGTGGGAGGCTGTTGAACGTTTTGGGCCTGGACACTTATTATTTTTCTTTTAAAGTACTCATGATACCCGCTTTCAAGGGGGAAATATGCAGAACGTCTTCGCATACCTTGCTTTCGTAAGAGTGATCGTGTTTGCAGATTTGGGGCCTTCTCTCTATGATTTTCCCCGGGGTTATTTTTTTCTCGCCTGCTTTTTGGGAGCACAGGTAAGAGATCCAAACATTCCCGTAATTATGGTACTTGACTGAAAATTATGAGTGCAATGAAGGGTTCTGTATATTCTTGGTATGCGATTCGCCTGCCCTTTAAGGGGGTGTTGCGTACAGAAAATTTCCAGCCCCAGAGAGAAAAAGTAAATTAAAAAGTCATCATAGCGTGTACCTTTGTTTGGAAAAATTTCATTATTCCCCTACATTTTCCTTTTAGAGTGAAGTGACACTGTTGTGACCCTTTACAGAGGACCTTGAGTTTAAAATTCCCAAGTCCTTCACATTACTTTTCGTTCATTTGGGGGCTAGATTGGATACCCTTTCTAGGGTTAAGTTTTTTCCCAAAAAAGGATAACAATTAGTCCCCATTTAAAATCATATTGTTATCCGTGGCCATTTAAAAACCTTGGTTAATCCCTTGGAGATTTTCGTTTCCTCCTGGATGATCTCATGAAGATTTAGTAAGCAGCATAACGAAAACACAGTATTTGATTTAAACTTTATTGTTTTCGGGTATAAGGGTAAGGAACAGGACGTGCTTATGGAACAGAGTTTTTTACAATTCAGCTCCGACTTAACTCTACCTTACTCTTTGTGTTTTACGGATTAGAAAGTTTAAGTCAATGTGCCCAATTTTCCCGTTATTTGTTTAGCACGCTTTCGCTTGCTTTACACAGTGAAGGCTTTCGTAAAGTCTGTCTAGATACATCTGCATTCTGTTTGCCCTCCAGTGCTAGTCAACCGGCCAGTAGTTATGAGGAACAGGAGTGACCTGTTTTAAACTTTCTAAAACCCGTCTGTTGGGTTGTGAAAAATGCTGCGAAAAAACTTTTTGAGGGGGGGGGTTACAACTGTCGATCTATTATTCTTTGCTGTGCTTTGCTGTCGCCTTTATGGAATGGGGTTATATCCGTTGTTTTAGCAAGTGTGGGATGACATCGTGTCCAGGCTACCTCTCATAGCATACTTAATTAAGGCACGCAAAAGAAGTTTAAGTTCTTGATGAAACACGTAGTTTCACGAGTTTGGCCTGGGGGCAGAGTGCATATCAAAGTCCAGTGGAGTTAGGTTACGTCAGATATTGTTATACATTGACATAGTTTTTGAAGCTTGTTCATTGAAAAATGCATTCGTCGATTATTTATTCTGATTAATGGTTCACTAATTATTTTTTATTATTATAAATAATAATAATGGCTAACTAAACGCAGGTCGTACACAAATAGCCGCAAAATAATCCTTTTTGGATTTTGTCTAAATGGTCCAAAGTCGGATCGACACGTCGTTGTCACCTCTCTTCTATGTGCTGCATAATTTGTATATCGTTCCAGTCACGTTATTTTGACTCCTTTTTTTTTCTATACTGAGACTTCAGTATCTCATCATTTCATTGCTGTCGACATTGTAAGCCTCATCTTGTTTTAAGAAGGGCCAGATACTGAGTTGTTTTTTTAACTCTGATTTAGGCATACAGAAAAGATGTATTTGGGTTTCTTTCAACTTTCATTATACTGCTGTCTGAATCTGCAGGAATAACTTAGGCCGGTGTACTTACTATAGCTGAGTGACACTGTCCAGTTCTGTTTATAGACGGTATGAACACTCCAGATCACTGAGTGAACTGTCAGTACTGGTCTTATCGACGGTAATGGAACACTCACGTACACTGAGTGGACATGTCCAGTACTGTCTTATAGACGGTATGACACTCACAGATACACTGATGATGACAATGTCAGTACTGTCTTATAGACGGTATTGAACATACAGATACACTGAGTGGGACACTGTCCAGTACTGTCTTATTGACGGTATGAACACTCACAATTACTGAGTGACACTGTCCAGTACTGTTTTATCGACGGTATGAAAACGCTCCACAGATACACTGAGTGACACTGTCCAGTACTGTCTTATTGACGGTTTATGAACCTCACAGATACATGAGTGACACTGTCCAGTAAGGTCTTATCGACGGTATGAATACACTCACTAGATACACTGAGTGACACTGTCCAGTATGTCTTATTGACGGTATGAACACTCACAGATTCACTGGAGTGACATGTCCAGTACTGTCTTTTGACGGTTGAACACTCACAGATACAATGAGTGACAACTGTCCAGTACTGTCTTATCATCTCGGTTGAACATCACTGATACACTGAGTGGACACTGTCAGTATGTCTTTTATCGTCGGTATGAAACACTCACAGATACACTGGCACTGTCCAGTACTGTCTTATTGACGGTTTAACACTCACCAGATCACTGAGTGACACTGTCCAGATGGTCTTATGACGGTATGAACACTCACTGATACACTGAGTGACACTGTCTGTACTGTCTTATCGCGGTATGAACCTCACAGATTTACACTGAGTGACACTGTCCTGTTATGTTTATCGAGGTATGAACTCTCACAGATACACTGGCACTGTTCCAGTACTGGCCTTATTGACGGTGGATGAAAAAAAACCCCCCAACACAGATACACTGAGTGACACGGTCCAGTACATGTCTTATCGAGGTAATGAAACTCAAATATACACTGAGTGACACTGTCCAGTACTGTCTATCGACGGTATGAACACTCAAATGATACATGAGTGACACTGTCCAGTATGTCTATCGATCGGTATTGAACACTCAAAGGATACACTGAGTGGACCCACTGTCCCAGTACTGTTTATCGACTGTATGAACACTCACAGATATCACTGGCCTGTCCAGTCTGTCTTATCGACGGTATGAACATCACAGATACATGAGTGACACTGACCAGTACTGTTTATCGACGTTAATGAAAACACTACAGATACACTGAGTGACACTGTCCAGTACTGTCTTCTCGGACGCTTTGAACACACTCAGATTCACTGAATGACCTCTGTCATACTGTGCTTATCGACGGATGAATCAGATTCACTGAGTGTCACTGTCAGTACTGTCTTATCGACGTTATGAACATCACTGATACACTGACACTGTCCAGTACTGTCTCTTATCGACGGTATGAAAACTCAAAGATAACTGAGTGACACTGTCCAGTACTGTCTTATAGACGGTATGAAAACTCTCACAGATACACTTGGCCCTGTCCAGTACTGTCTTATCGGACGGTTTGATCACTCACAGATACACTGAGTGACACTGTCCAGTAGTCTGTCTTATCGACGGTATGAACACTCACAGATACCTGAGTGCACTGTCCAGTACTGTCTTATCGACGGTTTGACAAACACTCCAGATTCACTGAGGACACTGTCCAGTACTTCTTATCGAGGTGCATGAAAACTCACAGAAACAATGACACTGTCTAGTACTGTCTTATCGACGGTATGAACACCACTCAGTATACTCTGAGTGACTACTGTCAGTACTGTCTCATCGACGGTTATGAACACTCACAGATACATGCGTGACACTGTCCAGTACTGTCTTATCGACAGTATAGAACACTCCAGATATCACTGGTTGACACTGTCCAGTACTGTTCTCATACGACGGTATGAACACTCACAGTTACACGAGTGACACTGTCCAGTACTGTGTATCGACGGATGTACACTCACAGATACATGAGTGACGCTGTCAGTACTGTCCTTATCGACAGTATGAAACATCAACAGATACACTGGAGGGGACACTGTACAGTACTGTCTCATCGAAGGTATGAACACTCCACAGATACAAATAACTGATTGACACTGTCCAGTACTGTCTTATCGACGGTATGTACATTCACAGATACAATGAGTTGACCAAATGGCCAGTAGTGTCCTCGTGGAGTACACATGCTGACAGCAAGACTTTATTTTCTTTTGTTTAGCAGTAATAAAAGATAATAACTGTGCGGTCTTTCACGACACTTACTGTTCAATTAAAGTGTAAGTACTATTTGTGGGTAATTAGATAAGTAATAGCCCAACTACAGGGTCTTTATTATGAAACGTTCTCGCACCAGAGGCTTCAATCTTCCAACTTGTCAGTTTTCAGACCATTTATCACACAGTTCTGTATAGCTAAGGGACTGATTACCTCATCTGCGGCCTTCATATATCATCTCTCACTGAGATTTATATACGTATTTATAGGTAAAAGAAAGGAAAAAAAAATATATTTCCTATGTTTTCTTTGCCTTTCCTTGCGTTGGTTCCCTCCCCTACATATTTATAGATAATTTACACTTCGTTAGCAATTTTTATTGTACAGTAGTTTATATTTATACATTTCATTTCCACAGTGATGGGAGAGCAGTGCTGAGAGATGATAGTTTGCAAGTAATAGTAACTCCATCTCTGCTGGGAACGAAGCATTTGAAACTCCGGTAGTTACTGTTACTGGAGAGTTGGATCCCCTCACTGGCCTCCTGCTGTCCCAGCTCAGACTCACAAATTTTATTTGTATGCAAAAGCTGATATTTTTTATAAATATTTTCATGGTTCGTTTATTGAAATGATGAATTTTCAATTGTACTTGTTTGAAGACTCAAAGATCCAACTGTAAACAAAATACGACACAACGCGACACGACATACACATGACTCGACACAACACGACAAAACATACGTAAGCCAACACGACACAAGAACTACACAGCATAACACAACTTGCCCTCTGCAGTAGTTTCAGATCCCAGACAACAACACAACACGACGGGACACGACGCAACACTTGAGTTGTTTCAGATCTCATGAAACATCAGTTCTAAACTCAGCTAATTTTTGTTTCTTCTCAGCTGGCCTTAATACATAACTAGCCACATCTTTTTTCTTAATTTCACACCAGCGACGACCGTAAATTTTCGGCCTTCACTCTCAAAATTTAATTGGCTCAGTTCTGGGTAAAGTAACTCAGGGGGAGTTTCATTAAGGTGAACTCCGTCTTGCCTTAAATTCCTTAGAACAGACGAGTTCTCAAATAAATGTTCTATATAATACTTAGTGTTCTTAGTGTTCTTCATTTCCTTAAATTATTGTGAGGTGTTAGTGTAGGTGAGAGTGATGAGACCAGGTGTTCCACCGTCTCAACCTACCCATATCCACCAAAACATTGGTTACGATAGAGGTCACATAAGACTTCATAACCCACGACGACGCTTCTGTCAGACTTGGACGTCTATAAAGTCTCTTCTGTGCGGGTTATTTGTGTATTGTTCCAGCCAGAGTATTCAGCATTTTGTTCTTTAACACAAAATTATGTGGATTAGCCCTTAGGCAGGAAAAATCGATCTAGCAAACATTAACAAACATCTGTGCACTGGTTCAAGGGCACGTATATATCCTTATATAAATAATATTACTGGCACATTATGCGGATGTAATCTATAATATCCCAGTAAATTTTATTATAATTTATTTCCATTGGTATCTTTATTAATTCCGTATATATATGTACATGAAATTAACTTCTAGTCTGGAATTTATTTTGAGAATTATTTTCTGCTGAAAGGACATCAAACGTTATTATCTCCGGAAAATACGACTGCGTTGTCTCTCCAAGCAGGAGTGCCGCGGAAATATTCCCAGGAGGGCGAGGGAGGGGGGTAAAAAAAAAGGTGAGACCCCAACTAACCACAGCACTCATCTGGGACCTACAACTAAGCACACAAAAGGTCTGGGACCCAAATCAACAACCAAACAACAGTCGGGAACCCACACACAAACAAGGTCTGGGACCAACACACAAACACACTCGGGCCAACACACAACACCAAGGTTGGGACCAACACACAACACCACAGGTCTGGGCCAACACACAACACACAGGTCTGGGACCAAACCAACATCATGTTTGGGACCAACACCAAGTCTTGAAGATTTGGCTTCACAAAACTGAGGTTTTTGATCCAAGGAATTGAGCCAATCTGCATTCCAGATCAACTTGCTCATCTCCAGCTCTCCAGGTTTGTGGGCCTGGAAAGCTCCCACTGAATTGGACCAACACAAAAAAATCAACACAACAACGATAATAATAATATAAAAAATGAAAAGAGAGAGAAAGGTGGGGAAGTAGAAGGACACAACAATTTTATAACTACTTGATAACGCCTACGCGAAAATCAATAACAACAGGTGGATGACGTGGGACGAAGGAGGGGTGAGGAGGGGAGGAAACGGGGAAGAAAGAGGGGTAGGGATTGTTGTGGATTTGGGGGGGGAGAGGGAGGCCGGGAGGTTGTGAGGTGGTAAGAAGGGAAAGGAGGAGGTGTGGTGGGGAGGAGGTGGTCGGGTGTGGAGGAGAGTCGCGGGGAGGAGGTTGGGGTGTGGAGATGGTGGTCGGGTTGGGAGGAGTGGTCGGGGGGCGGAGATGGTCGTGGGTGGGAGATGGGCCTGGTATGGGAGAAGGACCGGTGGGGTGTGGTCGTGGGGGAGGAGTGGTCGTGGGTGGGGAGGTGGTGGTCGTGGGTAAGGAGGCTGGTCGTGGGTAGGGAGGAGGGAGGGGTGGCGGAGGGTGGTCGTGGGTAGGGAAGGTGGTCGGTGTGGGAGGTGGATGTAAAGGATGAGGGATAAGAGGGAACACTGAAGGGTGGAGAAAAGGCACCCGAGGTGGGAGAGGGAAGGACCTGAGGGTTAAGTGAGAGGGAAGCACTGAGGATAAAGAGGAGAGAAGAAGGCGAGGTAAAGAGGGGAGAGGAAAACGGGGGTAAAGAGGGGAGAGGGAAACACTAGGGTAAAGGGAGGGGAGAGAAAACCACTGGGGAAAGGGGGGGAGGGGGAAGCACTGAGGGTAAAAGGGGGAGAGGGGGGAGAAGCACTGATTTTTAAAGAGGGGAGAGAAGCAGAGGGAAAAAGAGGGGAGGTGGGGGAAAGGGGGAAAACTGGGGGGTAAAGGGGGGAAGGGGGAAAACCTGAGGGTAAAAAAGGGGAGAGGGAAAAGGGAAAGAAAAAAAAACCCCTGGGGGTAAAGAGGGGAGAGGGAAAAAAAAAAGGGGGGAAAAAAAAAAAAGGGGGAGAGGAAACACTGGGGGAAAGGGGGGGGGAAAAAGGGGTTTTAAAGAGGGGAGAGAGAACATGGGGGGAAAAGGGGGAGAGGAAACACTGGGGGAAAGGGGGGAGAAAGCATGAGGGTAAAAAGAGGGGGGGGGAAAAAGCAGGGGGGGAAAAAAGGGGGGGAGGGAAAACCCCTGAGTAAAAGGGGAGAGGAAGCACTGAGGGTAAAGGGGGGGAGGGGAAAATGGGGGGTAAAAAGGGGGGGAGGGAAAAAACTGAGGGTTAAAGAGGGGGGAGGGGAAGCACTGAGGGTAAAGAGGGGGGAGGGGGAAAGAGAGGGAAAGGGGGGAGGGGGGGGGAAAAAAGCACTGGGGAAAAGAGGGGAGGGAGAAAGGGGGAAAGGGGGGAAGGGGGAAACACGGAGGGTAAAAAGAGGGGAGAGGGAAAAAACTGAGGGAAAGGGGGGGGAAGAGAAGCACTGGGGGGTAAAAAAAACGAGGTTTTAAAAGGGGAAAAGAAACATGGGGGAAAAGAGGGGAGGGAAAAAGGGAAAGGGGAAAAGGGGGAAAAGGGGAGGTGAGGGGAGGGAAAAAAGGGGTGGAGGGGGGTGGCGGGGTGGGGGGGGGGGGTGAGGTGGGGGGGGATGCCTGGGGAAAAAGGGGGGGAAAATTTGGGGGGGGAGGGGGAAAAGGGGGAGGGGGGGGTGGGGGTTTTGGGAGGGGGAGGGGATTGGGGGTGGGAGGGGAGGGTGGGGTGGAGGGGGGGGTTTTGGGGTGGGGGGGTGGGTGGGGGTGGAGGGGAAGGGGGGGTGGGGGTGGGAGGGTTTAGGGTGAGGGGGGGGGGTGTGGAGGGGGGGGGGAGGTGGGGTGGGAGGGGGGGAGGGGGGAGGGGTGGGGGGAGGTGGGGGGTATGGTTTGGGAAAAGGGGGTGGATGGTTGGGGTGGGGGGAGGGGGGGGAGGGGGAAAGGGGTGTTGGAGGTGGAGGGGGGGAGGGTTTGGGGAAAGGTGGAGGGGATGGTTGGGGGTGGAGGTGGAGGGGGTGGGGGGTGGGGGGGTGGATAGGTGGGGGTGGAGGTGTGGGTGGAGGGGGTGGGGGGATGGGGGTGGAGGTGGGAGGTGGAGGGGTTTGGGGTGGAGGTTTTGGATGGGGTGGGGTGTGGAAGTGGAGGGGGAGGGGGGGTGGAGGTGGATGGGTGGAGGTGGGGGGGGGAGGTGGATGGGTGGAGGTGGGGGTGGATTGGGGGGGGTGGGGGGTGGTGGGGTGGAGGGGGAGGTGGTTTGGGGGGGTGGAGGTGGGGAAGTGGAGGGGGGATGGGGTGGAGGTGGGGGGGGTTTGGGGAGGGGGGGATGGGAGTGGGGGGGAGGGGGTGGAGGGGGGGAAGGGGGGGAGGTGGATGGTGGGGTGGAGGTGGATGGGGGAGGTGGGGGGGGGTGGGGTGGATTGGGGGTGGGGGGGATGGGGGGGTGGATGGGGTGGAGGTGGGATGGAGGGAGGTGGGTGGGGTGGGGGGATTGGGGTGGGGTGGATGGGAGTGGGGGTGGAGGGGTGTGGGGGGATGGGGGGGAGGTGTGGGGGGGGTTGGATGGGGTGGAGGTGGTGGAGTGGAGGTGTGGAGTGGAGGGGGATGGGTGGAGGGGAGGGAGTGGAGGTGGATGGGTGGGGGGGTGGATGGGGTGGAGGTGGTGGGGGGAGGTGGAGGGGGTGGGGGGGGGGGGGTGGGGGGGGGGGGGAAAATGGGGGGGGGGGGAGGGAGGGGATGGTTGGAAATGGAGTGGAGGTGGGTGGAGTGGAGGTGATGGGGTGGGGTAGGTGGATGGGGAGTGAGGTGGATGGTGGGAGGGGATGGGGGGTGGGGTGGATGGGGTAGGGGTGGAGGTGGGGGGGTGGGGGGTGGGGTTTGGGGTGGGGGGGGGTTGGGGGGAGGTGGTTGGGGGGTGGGGGGTGGAGGGGTGGGGTTTGGGAGTGGGGGGGTGGAGGGGGAGGGGATGGGGGGGTGGAGGGGGGGGGGGGTTGGTGGGGGGGGGGGTTGGGTGGGGGGGGGGTTGGGGGGGGGTGGGTTTGGGTGGGGGTGAGGGGTGGGGGGGGTTGGGGTGGAGGGGTGGAGGGGGTGGTGGGGTGGGGTGGATGGGTGGGGGTGGGGTTGGGGTGGGGGGTGGGGGAGGGGGGGGTGGATGGGGTGGGGGTGGGTGGGGGGGGTGGGGTGTGGGGTTAGGGGGGGATGGGGGTGGGGGTGGATGGGGGGGGGGTGGGGTGGATGGGAGGGGAGGGGGGGGGGTGGAGGGGTGTGGGGTTGGGGGTTGGGGGGGTGGGGTTTGGGGATGGGGGGTGGGGGGTGATGGGTTGGGGGGGGTGGAGGGGAGGGAGTGGGGGGGGATGGAGGGGGAGGTGGATGGGTGGGGTGGATGGAGTGGAGGTGGATGGAGTGGAAAGGTGGATGGGGTGGGGGGGTGGATGGGGGGTGGAAGGTGGTTTGGGGGGGGGGAGGGGTGGATGGAGGGGGGGGTGGATGGATGGAGGTGGGTGGAGTGGGGAGGGGGAATGGGGGGGGGAGGTGGATGGATGCGGTGGATGGTGTGGAGGTGGATGGAGTGGAGGTGGATGGAGTGGTGGGGATGAAGTGGGGGTGGATGGTGTGGAGGGGGATGGAGGGGAGGTGGATGGTGTGGGGTGGATGGAGGGGGAGGTGGATGGAGTGGAGGTGGATGGGGTGGGGGTGGAGGGGGTGGTGGGTGGAGGTGATGGGGTGGGGTTTTTGTTTGTTGGTTTTACATTCACTCCCACTTTTTTTGGTTTACTTCACCCCCACTCTGGGGTGTTCTTTTCACTCCCACTTGTGGGTTACATTTACTCCCCCTCTGGGGTTTTAACTTTTAAACCCACTCTGTGGTGTTACATTCACCCCATCTGGGGGTGTTCATTCCCCTCCCCTCTTTGTGTTATTTTTTGTTACAATTCTAAAAAATAATTGCCACATTTTTTCTTGTTACACTCTTGACCTCATTTTAAGATCTTTCACTCCTGGTCTCATTGTCAACTTCTACGAGAACTCTGATGCTCTTTTTCTTAAAAAGCGGAAAATCAGCCCCCTCAGTCTTTAGTCATGTAATCAGTCCATCAATTTTAAAAAAAAATACAGTTATGTGCGAAAGAAGTGGTTATATACTGGGGCAGTAATAAGGTGCAGCAGTGTAGATGGAAAAACCCATTTTCCCCTTTGATGGACTGATGAAGCCCTTTTTGGGGGGAAAAAACGTTTTTCATTAAAATACCAAGAGTTGCACATGGTCTAATTTTTTCACCTTTCTGTTCTGTGAACCTTCACTAAAATGCTGAACGGGGGTGTAAGTTTGTGCTAATGTCGATTTATAATTGGTACCCCGGGAAAGGGTACCTTTTTAAGTAGTAGCTTGAATTTTTTTTTTTTCCTAAAATTTTAGCTTAAACTTGAAAAAACGCCCAACTTTGTTCGCTGTACAGGAAGAAGACTTCGTCAACTGTTTTTAAAAAAAACCAAAAACATACCCAATAATATTTCTGGGGTCCTTTATAGGGGGCACCGGGGGTTTGCAAGTTATCACATTATCTTGTGATAATTTGGAAGTCCTCCGATCGGCTTTCAAACTTCCAATATTATTTTGTCAAACTTATTGGAAAAAATTTGATATTTAGGGGACTGGTAGACACCAAATATTGTATCACATCGCCAACCCTTCAAGGTTTCCTTGAAGAGTTCTGTTTGCGCATAGCCCTTCAAGGTATTCCCTTCAAGAGTTAGTGACGCGACATAGCCAGCTTTTAGTTCCCCCCACTGTGTCATCATAAAAACACACCACACTGGGGATGACCCTGAGTGAGGGGGAAAACCCCCTGGTTCCCATCACTCAGTTCTTACCTGTAACCTTTTCATCCACCCCCACCCCACCCCCCTCACCCCCCCCCCTTCCACCTCAAAATAACCCAGCACAACCTCCCATCCTACAAACTAGATGTAGTTACGTCGCTACGCAATCCGATTTAATGGTGTACCTGTATTCCATAAGCTCAGCCCTTTTCTACCTCGATGGCCCTTAAGGGAGGTTTTCCCTTGGGCGTTAGTGAAGGGCTCTTGATCTAGGGAATTGGATCTGTGCCCCGGTTCCCTGAATTGGGGCAGGGAATACCTTCCATTTTCCCCCTACATGCGCCCGTTTTAGTCTTTAAAGGGTTTAGCGCTCCCCCATGATTATAATTTAAAACTACCTGGATGGATGGAGTAGCACAGTAAACTGGAGGTCAAATAATGTAATACAGCAAAATGTAAAAATTTTTAAAATGTATGTATGAATGTGTATATGAAAAATGCACACATACATACCCTTCATATGTGTGTATGTGCGTATGGAAAATGGTGTGCTTAGGGATGCGTGTGTGTGTATATGAATACAGGTACATATGTAACTATTGTGTGTGTGTGTGTGTGTGGGGTGTGTGTTGGTGTGTGTGTGTGTTTTGAGTGTGTGTGTGTGTGTGTGCAAGAACGGATGCTTACTTGTGATTCTATACACATATGCTTATGTATGCATGTGCACATGTGTATGTGTAAAGTATTGCATCTCCGAATGTATGAAAGTATGTATTCATGTACGTTATATGTACACCTTTCATAAGAAAGCCCGTACATAGATCTGTGTGAACACTTTATATGTATAATAAATAGTTTATATTCAGCTTAATTACTTAATATTATTTAAAGATTATAGAAAAAATACCTCTGAAGAGGGGCTGAAAAATATTTACTGTCTCACAATGTGGACGGACGGAGGAACGAAACCTTGTAAAGGTAACTTTTAATTCTGATAGATCTATTTAACTTTCCAGTATGATAGACCTATTTTTTTTTAGTCTGATATGTCAAGTGGGTTTTCGATAACGTGGATGGGGGTAAGAAAAACTCATGTAGGTTTGGTAGTACGTATAATATAATGGAAAGTGTGGGAAGCGCCAAACAGCCGACCTGCCTCTCTCTCCCTCCCTATCTTAGCCCTGACTCTCAAGTGCCTACGGGTGAGGGGTGTTTGAAATCCTGCTATGGTCAGCACCCAATATGAATAATCAGTCAGTGACTCACGCAGACAGTTGGTAGTGAGTCATCTACTGGTACACTGGTTACTGGTAACTGGTTACTAGGAAACTGGTTTACTACTGAGAGCTCGGCGACGCTAACGTATGTCATCCCGACATACAACTAATACAAACTGAGATGGCAGGTGGTACGGCTTGGGTGATTCTATTACAATGTCAAAGTACACAACAATTGAACATTATAACATATATAAGTAGAATATTGGAATGGAAGCTTACTTTAATTGAAACTGTAATAAAACTGTAATGCAATACAAGGTATAATATAGCACAACTCATCGAATTGAAACTCAACATTGGGATTACACAATAGAAGTGATAAAAAAAAATTGATCGATCGATCTGTATTCATGTGATCTACGGATTCTGGGAGGAAGGGGTATATACAAAGAAAGAAGTGTTTAACAGAAAGGCAGATTCGGTCCCACTCAAATCTAGACTGTTAACTCTCAGAATTCAGAGAGAACTTTGAACACACAAAAAAAAAATTCTTGAATATGAAAAAGTTAAATACTGTTAATTATTCATTCTATACAAGGTTTTTTACATTTAAACCCCAAAACTCTGCTAAGGTGAGATTGATATATGCAGAATGGGTGTCATCTCTGGGAGGATCAAACTCTTTTGGGCACTGGCTAACTCATGCTTTTATTTGAGGCAAATCTGAATTGGAAAGTAACAATGATACTTGAGGATTTCTCATTACCTGTTGTGTACGTAGGGAATAACGAAATCAGGTTGTTTCGTCTGACTGAGTATCAGGGTAGAGAGTACAGGATCAGGAGGGATTGTCTGGTCTGTCACATTAGTCGGGGTTTGGGGAACTTTCATTATCATCACATACTAACTTCATATGATCTAAATGCGATTCTTTATACGGGACCAATACTAATTTCTCTACCTTATACTTATTACCAGGATATTTTTCAACTACTCGATAAGGACCAACAAACTTTTGATCAAGCTTAGGCTTTTGCAGACGTTTTTTTTAAAGTTAGTCAGCATAACTCTCAAAACCTACTTTGATTTTGGATGGCTTTGCTCGAGTTGTTTGCGACTCTTGTAAATTCTGCTTTTTGATTTATGAAGTGTTTCACGGATTCTTCTAAAACACTTTGAGCTAAGCGGGTTTACAAAGTTGCTTTTTAAAAATCATCAGGGATGTAATTTGGTTTCGGATTAGAATATACCAACTCATAAGGCAAACGTTTATCTACACCGTACAATTGCATAATTTTGGAGTGTCACCTATAGAAACATTGTAAGCAGAATTTATAGCACACTGCACATCAGGTATAACTTACATCCCAGGTTTCAATGTTGGGATTGATAGTGGCTCTCAAGACATCAGTACTTTCTTTTTGGGTACGTTCCACTAACCCATTGCTGGCAGGATGATGAGGAACAATGGTTTGGGTTTAGAGATCTTGTACAAGGTACAAAAAATTTTCAAGAATCTCATTACAGAAATTCACCACCATTATCTGTTACTAGGGATTTAGGGGTGGTTTTTGCCTGCAGATAATTCTTCTTTAAACGCTTAAGCTACTGTCTCGGCAGTCTTATCTGCAATAGGAACTAACTCACAATATTGGTGGAAATGGTTTTACCATAACACATAGATGTTTGTTTTCCCTGGAGGGAACATTGGAAAATTAGTTAACAGATCTAGTGCAACCTCTTTCCCACGGTTCGCTATGGTTGGATACAAATTGATTGGATTAGGGCCATTAGCATTACCTTTATGTTGCATGCAGATACTACATTTCTTAAACATACTCAGAAATATCAGTTGCCATACGAGGCCAAAAGTATTTCAATTTTGGCTTGTTTTACTGGAATGATCCATACCAGGGTGCGCAACACCTGGTACATCGTGAACTAGCTGTAAGGCTACATTCACTAGGACTGTGGGAATTTACTAACTGGTAAACTCTTCTGCTAGGAGTACCCAACTCGGCTGTTTGATTTCAGTAATCTTGGTTCATGACAAAGTCACTGATGGGTTTCTGGTGGCTTCACAGTCAGAATAAGATCTTCCTGGAGCAGGAATCGAATCACACCAGACCACATGGGATCTGTTCGTTGAGCATTCTTTACATCCTCAGCACTAAATGGGGGGGTCTGCAGTTACTATACTAACATGTCGCGATAAGCATCTACGTACATTTGACTTGCCAGGTAAGTGTTCAAAGGTGGGATTAAAACTCTTGGATAGTCAAGGTCCATCTGGCTAACCTTCCAGTAGGTTGTTTTTTTCTGGAATAAAGTATCAGTGGAGCATGGTCTGTCCAAAACTTTAACAGAGTACTGATAAAATGTCTTGGAAGTGCTTTAAATACCATACTATTTCTAAAGCTTCTTGTTCAGTTACTGTATAATTTTCGTTTCAGCCTTCGCAAGGACTCAGCTTTGCAAATGCAACTGCGTGTTACTTGCCATCAGTCTTCTGAGCTAAATACGGCCACCTATGCCAATAGAACTAGCATCAGGTTGTCAGATAGAAGGATTAGAAAAAATCTGGAAATTTCAAAATTGGAGCAGATGTAGCTTTTCTTTTAAAGTTTGGAATGCTCTTTCTTTATGGAAGGTTTCCCAAAAAAAAGGAGCATCTTTCTTAAGCAAACTCAGTTAGAGGAGCAGCTATGGAAGAAAAATTGGCAATGAAAGATCTAATAAAAACCTGCTAAAGCCCACAAGGATCTTACGGCATCAGCAGTTTTGGGAGTTGGGAAAAATTTAGTAAATGCAGTTTACTTTACTTTGGTCAGTTCGTTAACCCTCTAGGAGTGACTACGTGACCAAGAAACTTAATTTCTGATCTGAAAAAAAATTTACATTTAAGACAGTTTGACCTTTAAATTGGCTTCTTCAAGCTTACCAAGTACTACATCAAGTCTTTACAAGTGTGGTATCCACGTCTTTAGACATGACGATTACGTCATCTAAGTACACCATAAGTGCATTACCTATTGAGACCTCTAAAGATATTAGTCATGAGCCTTGAGAACGTGATAGGGAGGATCGTAATCCAAACATCATACGGAGGAAGTAATACGACCTTAGGAGTGGAGAATGCAGTTAGCTCTTGGCTGTTCTCGTGAAGAGAGACTTTTCCCAAAACCCATTGTAAAAAAAGTCCAGGGTTGAAAAGACTTTATTATCTCCGATGTTACATAAAAGATCCCCCAGTACAGGAAGTGGGAAGCGATCTGGAATAGTTTTCAAACTTTTTAACTTCCTAAAGTCAATCACTGGGCGCCAAGTACCACCCTTCTTGGGTTACTAGGATCAAGGGTGCATTCCAAGGTGAATTGCTAGGTACAATAACTCCATATCAAGCATTTGTTTTGATCAATTCTTCTGCGACAGCAAACTTGTGAATGAGGCATTCTGTACCCCAGGTATATAGATGGGTCTAGTACCGGGTTTTCAAGTGGAAACGATGGGACATAAGTTCGTTATACCCATCTTCTCACCTGGTAAGGCACAGCCGAACCTGCCTCTCTCTGCTCCCTATCTTCGACTGACTCTCAAGTGCCTATGGGTGAGGGGTGTTTAAAAAACCTGCCATTATCAGCAGCAATATGAATTAATCAGTGATTCCACGCAGATGGTGGTAGTGGTCGTCTACTGATACACTGGTTACTGGTAACTGGTTACTAGGAACTGGTACTACTACTGAGAGATAGCCCTATTTATTTTTTCCAGTAGGACAGACCTTTACTTAATTTTTAGAGGCTAAATAGACCTATTCATTTTTCCATGCTAACAGATATTTGTTTTCAGTCTGATGGGACCTATTTCTTATCTGTTCACAAAGCATGATGCTCCAAAACTGTTTTTACAAAAGAAAAATTAAAGATGACCCAGCCCATTAAATATCAAATTTCCCATTACGACACACTGGTATTGAAAGTTTGAATCTGACCAGCGGAATCATTCTCCAGCAACTGCACAGAATCCAAAGATTCCAAGTTTTACTTAATACTGCTAGAATGTCAGTAAACTTGCATCTACACAGCACAAACATATAAGGTATCCTTCTCATCAGATTGCATCAGTCATAAGGGTTTTAACCCAAGCAGAAGAAGCGTTCTTTAGATACTGAATGAAAATAATTAACTGTTAAATATAATTGGAAAATTGAGACTTATAAAGCACATTAATAATGTTAACCTTCTGTTCAGAATATACACCAGTGGTAAGTTTTGAAGCCGATCAATGAGGCAATCGTCCAGTTTCACGCACAGAATCCAATTATTCTAGTTTTTTAAAGTTCATAATTTTAAAAATTCTGCTAAACAAACCAAAATTTAGATAAAAACTATAGGTATATAACATTTGCTATAGATGTATAGTCAATAAGCGTTTCAGGGTGTCAAGAATAGGCCAAGGCAAGAACAACTCTCGGAAAAAGTGCATCATCTTCCAAAAACTAAATCGACATATTGGCACCTATACACTCCCTGAAACTCAGTGAAGAGCTATTCATCCTGAATGGAAGTTTCTGCTACCCATCGTTGAATCAAACCTGTCACTACCTCCCATTATACTAAGCACTTCATGACCTCTAACACTTCCCATTACTTAACAGTACCTAGGATGTGTTCCAGTCACTACATGACCCCTAGAGATTGAATCCCGACTGTATCCCACAACACCCACCGCTCCTCAACCTCAACAAACATCAAGAAGTCTAGTAACTGTACCTAAACACCATCAAGAAGTCTATTACTGTACCTAACAACCATCAAGAAGTCTAGTAAACTGTACCTAACAACCATCAGAATCTAGTAAACAGTCCCTAACAACCATCCAAGAGTCTAGTAACTGTACCTAACAACCACCAAGAAGTCTAGTAACTGTACCTAACAACCACCTAATAAGTCAGTAACTGTACCTAACAACCACCAAGAATCTAGTAACTGTAACTAACAACCACCAAGTACTCTAGTAACTGTACACTAACAACCTTTCAAGAAGTCTAGTAACTGTAACCTAACAACCATCAAGAAGTCTAGAAACTGTACCTAACAACCACTCAATAAGTCAGTTAACTGTACCTTAACAACCCACCAAGAAGTCCTAGTAACTGTACCTAACAACATCAAGATTCCCATGGAAATAAAATAGGATCCTTCAAAGTTACAACAGTTGCAGAGACCATCTTCAAGATGGTCCATTATCTTCAACTCAAGCCACACTCATACAAGCTTTGTGCACTTGTAACTAAACACCCTCAAAGAAAGACCAGGAGCTATAAATCAACATTCTCAAAGGCACAGGAGCTAGAAATCAACAAAAGCCCTGAAAATAATTTATGCGCTAACAACACTGAGAAAATGATGAGTTTTTATTACACATGAAACTGCTGTGTGGATGTGTCTGCGTGTCTTGGTTGCTAGTGCTGTTTGATTTGTCCTGCGTGTCTTGGCTGAAACTGCTGGGGTTATGTGCTGTGTGTCTTTGGTTGCTAGTGCTGTGTGATGTGTCTTTTAGCGTGTCTTGGCTGAAACTGCTGTGTGATGTGTCTGTGTGTCTTGGTTGCTAGTGCTGTGTGATGTGTCTGCGTGTCCCCTGGCTTGAAACAGCTGTGTGATGTGTCGTTGTCCTTGATTTTGCATTGCTAGTGTGAAGTGTCTGCGTGTCTTGCTATGAAACTGCTGTGTGATGTGTTCTGTGTGTCTTGGTTGCTAGTGCTGTGTATGTGCTGCGTGTCTTGGCTGAAACTGCTGTTGTGATGTGTCCGTGTGTCTGGTGCAGTGCTGTGTGATGTGTCTGCGTGTCTTGGCTGAAACTGCTGTGTGATTGTCTGTGTGTCTTGGGTTGCAGTGCTTGTGGGATGTGTCTGCGTGTCTTGGTTGATACTGCTGTGTGATGTGTCCGCGTGACTTGGTTGATACTGCTGTGTGATGTGTCTGCGTGTCTTGGTTGATACTGCTGTGTGATGTGTCTGCGTGTCTTGACTGATACTGCTGTGTGATATGTCTGCGTGTCTTGACTGATACTGCTGTGTGATGTCTGCGTGTCTTGACTGATACTGCTGTGTGATGTGTCTGTCTTGACTGATGCTTCTGTGTGATGTGTCTGCGTGTCTTGACTGATACTGTTGCGTGATGTGTCTGCGTGTCTTGACTGATACTGTTGCGTTATGTGTCTGCGTGTCTTGACTGATAGTGCTGTGTGATGTGTCTGCGTGTCTTGACTGATACTGTTGTGTGATGTGTCTGCGTGTCTTGACTGATACTGCTGCGTGATGTGTCTGCGTGTCTTGACTGATACTGCTGTGTGATGTGTCTGCGTGTCTTGACTGATACTGCTGTGATGTGTCTGCGTGTCTTGACTGATGCTGCTGTGTGATGTGTCTGCGTGTCTTGACTGATGCTGCTGTGTGATGTGTCTGCGTGTCTTGACTGATACTGCTGTGTGATGTGTCTGCGTGTCTTGACTGTTACTGCTGTGTAATGTGTCTGCGTGTCTTGGCTGATACTGCTGCGTGATGTGTCTGCGTGTCTTGACTGATAATGCTGTGTGAAGTGTCTGCGTGTCTTGACTGATACTGCTGCGTGATGTGTCTGCGTGTCTTGGTTGATAGTGCTTTGTGATGTGTCTGCGTGTCTTGGCTGATACTGTTGCTTGATGTGTCTGCGTGTCTTTGCTGATACTGCTTTGTGATGTGTCTGCGTGTATTGACTGATACTGCTGTGTGATGTGTCTGTGTGTCTTGACTGATACTGCTACGTGATGTGTCTGCGTGTCTTGACTGATACTGCTGTGTGATGTGTCTGCGTGTCTTGGCTGATATTGCTGTGTGATGTGTCCGCCTGTCTTGACTGATACTGCTGTGTGATGTGTCTGCGTGTCTTGACTGATGCTGCTGTGTGATGTGTCTGCATGTCTTGACTGATACTGCTGTGTGATGTGTCTGCGTGTCTTGGTTGATACTGCTGTGTGATGTGTCTGCGTGTCTTGATCTGATACTGCTGTGTGATGTGTCTGCGTGTCTTGCTGATACTGCTGTGTGATGTGTCCGCCTGTCTTGACTGATAGCTGTGTGATGTGTCTGCGTGTCTTGACTGATGCTGCTGTGTGATGTGTCTGCATGTCTTGACTGATACTGCTGTGTGATGTGTCTGCGTGTCTTGGTTGATACTGCTGTGTGATGTGTCTGCGTGTCTTGACTGATACTGCTGTGTGATGTGTCTGCGTGTCTTGGCTGATACTGCTGTGTGATGTGTCCGCCTGTCTTGATTGATACTGCTGTGTGATGTGTCTGCGTGTCTTGGTTGATACTGCTGTGTGATGTGTCTGCGTGTCTTGACTGATACTGCTGTGTGATGTTCTGGTGTCTTGACTGATACTGCTCGTGATGTGTCTGCAAAGTTGTTTGACTGTTACTGCTGTGTGATGTGTCTGCGTGTCTTGGCTGATACTGCTGGTGATGTGTCCCTGTCTTGACTGATACTGCTGTGTGATGTGTCTGCGTGTCTTGACTGATACTGCTGTGTGATGTGTCTGCGTGTCTTGACTGATACTGCTGTGTGATGTGTCTGCGTGTCTTGGTTGATACTGCTGTGTGATGTGTCTGCGTGTCTTGACTGATACTGCTGTGTGATGTGTCTGCGTGTCTTGGCTGATACTGCTGTGTGATGTGTCCGCGGTCTTGACTGATACTGCTGTGTGATGTGTCTGCGTGTCTTGATTGATGCTGCTGTGTGATGTGTCTGCGTGTCTTGACTGATACTGCTGTGTGATGTGTCTGCGTGTCTTGTTGATACTGCTGTGTGATGTGTCTGCGTGTCTTGACTGATACTGCTGTGTGATGTGTCTGCGTGTCTTGGCTGATACTGCTGTGTGATGTATCTGCGTGTCTTGACTGATACTGCTGCGTGATGTGTCTGCGTGTCTTGGTGATACTGCTGTGTGATGTGTCTGCGTGTCTTGACTGATACTGGTGTTGTGTCTGCGTGTCTGCTGCGCTTTGATTTCTCGTGTTTGCTGATACTGCTGTGTGATGTGTCTGCGTGTCTTGACTGATACTGCTACGTGATGTGTCTGCGTGTCTTGACTGATACTGCTGTGTGATGTGTCTGCGTGTCTTGGCTGATACTGCTGTGTGATGTGTCTGTATTGACTGAATACTGCTGTGTGATGTGTCTGCGTGTCTTGACTGATGCTGCTGTGTGATGTGTCTGCGTGTCTTGGCTGATACTGCTGTGTGATGTGTCGCGTGTCTTGATGATACTGCTGTGTGATGTGTCTGCGTGTCTTGACTGATACTGCTGTGTGATGTGTCTGCGTGTCTTGACTGATACTGCTGTGTGATGTGTCTCGTGTCTTGACTGATACTGCTGTGTGATGTGTCTGCGTGTGTTGACTGATACTGCTGTGTGATGTGTCTGCGTGTCTTGACTGATACTGCGGTGATGTCTGCGTGTCTTGGTTGATACTGCTGTGTGATGTGTCTGCGTGTCTTGACTGATACTGCTGTGGATGTGTCTGCGTGTCTTGGCTGATACGTGCTGTGTGATGTGTCTGCGTGTCTTGAGCTGATACTGCTGTGTGATGTGTCTGCGTGTCTTGACTGATACTGCTGTGTGATGTGTCTGCGTGTCTGACTGATACTGCTGTGTGATGTGTCTGGTGATTGTCTTGACTTGTACTGCTGACGTGATGTGTCTGGTGTGCCCCGGGACTGATACTGCTGGGGTGATGTGTCTGCGTGTCTTGGCTGATATGCTTTGTGATGTGTCCGCTGTCTTGACTGATACTGCTGTGTGAGTGTCTGCGTGTCTTGACTGATGCTGCTGTGTGATGTTCTGCGTGTCTTGATGATACTGCTGGTGATGTGTCTGCGTGTCTTGGTTGATACTGCTGTGTGATGTGTCTGCGTGTCTTGGACTGATACTGCTGTGTGATGTGTCTGCGTGCTTGGCTGATACTCCCTGTGTGATGTGTCCCCCTGTCCTTGATGATACTGCTGTGTGTATGTTCTGCGTGTCTTGATTTGATCTGCTGTGTGATTGTCTGCGTGTCTTGACTGATACTGCTGTGTGATTTTCTCGTGTTTTGGGTGATCTGCGTGAGTGTCCCGTCTGATGATCTGCTGTGTGATTGTGTCTGGGGTGTTTTGACTAAATACTGCTGTGTGATGTGTCTGCGTGTCTTGACTGATACTGCTGTGTGATGTTCTGCTGTCTTGACTGATACTGCGCGTGATGTGTCTGCGTGTCTTGGCTGATACTGCTGTGTGATGTGTCTGCGTGTCTTGACTGATACTGGTGTGTGATGTGTCTGCGTGTCTTGGCTGATACTGCTGTGTGGTGTGTCTGCGTGTCTTGACTGATACTGCTACGTGATGTGTCTGCGTGTCTTGACTGATACTGCTGTGTGATGTGTCTGCGTGTCTTGGCTGATACTGGTGTGTGATGTGTCTGTATGTCATGATACTGCTGTGTGATGTGTCTGCGTGTCTTGACTGATGCTGCTGTGTGATGTGTCTGCGTGTCTTGGCTGATACTGCTGTGTGATGTGTCCGCCTGTCTTGACTGATACTGCTGTGTGATGTGTCTGCGTGTCTTGACTGATACTGCTGTGTGATGTGTCTGCGTGTCTTGACTGATACTGCTGTGTGATGTGTCTACGTGTCTTGACTGATACTGCTGTGTGATGTGTCTGCGTGTGTTAACTGATACTGCTGTGTGATGTGTCTGCGTGTGTTAACTGATACTGCTGTGTGATGTGTCTGCGTGTGTTAACTGATACTGCTGTGTGATGTGTCTGCGTGTCTTAACTGATACTGCTGTGTCTGTCTAGACTCCATTTTCCCAGCAAAGACTTAATAAATTTAATTTGTTAATCTTCAATGTGCCATAAAATGATAAGGCTACGTTGTTTTTCAGTTAATTTTAGGTACTTTTAATAATTTCAATGGCAACACTGACAAACTCAAGGCTGCTAAAACTACCAACAGTTTAATTAACTGTTAAAACAAAATTCGTATACTGGAACCTAAGCAGACCCCTAAACTAGGTTAGATTTTTCCCGCAGAGTTTCCGCTATAAGTTGTGCGGATATGACTGAAAACAATGGTTTTCGGAGAGGATACTCGCTGTCACACCATAGAAACCAGTTTTCTGAACCTAACACCAGTTAGTCGTCCTCTACGTGAGGTACACTAGTAAAGTTGATACTCTGTTAATAAAACCTGTTAACACTGAAAATCACAGCGGCAGCAGCGGCAGCAGCGGCAGCAGCGACCTCCAAGCTCCGTACTTTTCTCCAACTATCAGAGGCACCAATGCTCCTATGATGACCTAGTTACAAGCAAAACTGCACTACCCAATGTAGCACCCAGAATGACCAAAGATTACCAACAGTGAAACCTACAAATCGAAAATATTAGAGATCAAAGGAAGACTGCCCACAAACCGAAAGCAACACCCCGCTGCCAGCCGAACAACGTAACCCCAAGCTTTGTATAACTACAACTTCTTAACTACAACAATTCCTGTAGTATTATGAGGCGCAATCTAAGAGGAAACAGCACCAAGGCCAGCAAGAAAACACCGAAAAATCAACTATTCAACAAGTGTAGCCAGGAGGACGCCGGCCCAGCAACCAGCGACGGCTGGAGTTTTGAGACTCTATGACCGCGGTTCAATCCCGGCCGGGGTATGGTTTATTTGCAATCGTGTCATTACGATTTCTTGAGTCAAGTCGAGTCGAGTCAACCACCCCACTCACCACCGCTCAAGGCGACACCACAACAATAACAACAAATATGTAAAGTAAAAGGACACAAGTGCAACTAATGTGACATTTATTGTCGGTAATTCTACCAACTTTATTACAACAACAAATATGGCTGCCACCAGCCCATCCTCCCCTCTCTTTCCCGGATTCAACCTACCAAGTATCTCTCAGGTATGACCAACGATCCAGATACCCTAAAGACATGCATCTCTACCTTAGTTAATTGAAAATATGAATCTTCGAGAGACACTAACAAAACAAGACACCAGATGACACAACTCGAGAACAGAATCCTCAGTCTTGAACAAAAGTTATCAACACCAGGAATGACTAACTGTGACAAGACCATCCAAACAGTCATAGATAGCCATACCCAACAAATAATATCTCTTAATACAAAGGTTGAAGAAGCAGTAAAAGAATGGAAGAACAACTTAGATAACCAGTTCAGTGACTACTTTGCTCTCCAAGAAGATAAAACTGAGCAAGATAAACTATCGGACGCAGTAATAGTTAACAGTCCACTTTTTCCCAGTGATATGAACCAAACAAACAGCAAAGAAATTACTCTGCAGATCATAAAGGACCAAACAAGTGTTATTGTACCAGAGTCTGAAATAAAAGAAGCCAGGTTACTAGGATCCCATGGTAGAAAAAGTGTTATGCTTAGATTCCACTCACATGACAGGAAAAAAGACTTAATTATTGCATCTATTAAAGTAAGGAAAGAGGTATACTTAAACGAGTGTCTTACCAAAAAACGTCAGAACCTCCTGTATAGAGTCAGAAAACTTAAGCGGGAGAATAACGACACAATACACCAATGCTTCACACGGGATGGGAAAATTCTAGTTAGGAAAACAAATGTAGGTCAACTGTACACAATCACGAACGAGAATGATCTATCACGATTTCTCAGGGATACTAATCTTACAGAGAATAACTAAATGTCCAACCTAAAAGCCTACGTAATGTAGTGTATGTTTTTGCTCCATTATTGTTCAAATCTCGTAGTACAATCTCTTAGTAATTAAATAATCAACTACGTCATTTTGTGATTTTACTAGTAAGCATAAGTCACCTTATCTAATTTTCTTATTTACTATTGTTTGCTTAAATATTAGCTGAATCGATACTTTCTCTGTCCATATTACTACCTATTTTTTTAAATACTATCAATTGATATTACTTACTAAAATTAATAATTACCATTTTTACTATCAATACAATTTACTCTTAACATTTTTGACATCATTTAATAACCATTACTTGTCTAATTACCTTAACCAGTTTTAATACCACATTTACTATCTTAGAGTACTCTTAATTACCTTGTACTGCCATATAACCTCAAGTATAACTACCAGTGCAATTTTGAAAGAAATAAACATTACTTTTTCACTTATTTTGTAATCATTATTACTTACTAAAATTTATTAAACACCATATTTACTACCAGTCAAATTTACTTTTGTACATTAAACATTATTTTATACTTCCCATAACATTTTGTTGCCAAATTTCCAAGTTTGTAAATTCAACTCCAACCTTTATATTATCCTTTGTACCTGTGTACCTGTGTACCTGTGCACTTGTGTGCCTCTGTACCTGTGTACCTGTGTACCTGTGTACCTGTCTACCTGTCTACCATCTTACTATCATATTATAACCAAGACATTGCCATTTGTTATTTTTACTTATTATTCTTTTGGTACTTTAATTTGTGAATTTTATATTTTGTTAATTTAAATCTAGTTATACTCTTGATCTGTTCAACAACCTATACCAGACTCTAGTGCAATTGCAAGTACCATTTCAATTTGCATTTTTATATTATAAGTTTATATTATAAGTCCTATTCTAAAATTGCTTTCATATCTTAGTGACTATATTGTGTGTGCAATTAGTGTATAATTTCAATTATATTATTGTTCAAGGCCCTTAACTATTTTTGCTAACTAGTACCAACTACCTCATGTATTTTTTTTTCTACTTTTTTTTTTTATTATTATTTGCTACCTTAACTTGCATATTTTATCTGTCAATTTAAATCTAGTTATACTCTAATTCTTGTAAACAACTTATATAACACCTTAGTGCAATTACAGTTGAGAGTCTTGTGCCTTTTTTATATTATTAGATTAAACCTAGTTGTACTATAGCTCATTCTAGGTCAATACATAGACTATACCAAAGTCATTACATTAGACCTTAGTGCAATTACAAGTGAGAGTCTTGTGCTATTTTTAATTTGTATTTTTGTATTATTAGTTTATACCTAGTTGTACTTTAGCTCATTCCAGCACAACACATAGACAACACCAACTCCATTATGTGTATTAGTGACTATACTCTACATGACCAAAATGCTATAGCTATACACTTGTCCCAAACTTCCCACCACTATAGATATCAGTACTAAAACTCAACCCACAACTCAGGATATAAATAACCATAATTTAAACCTAGAAGATGATTGATCACGTTGACCCTGATCTAAACCTCCATAATCTGACACACAATCAAAACCTAATGGAAAGTAATTGCCTTTACTACACAGCATCACAAGCCAGCACTATCCTAAACAATGCTAAAAGTCTATCAGTACTTAACTACAACATTAGGTCCTTAAGCAAACACTATGATGACCTCCTGGCACTCCTTGAATCACTAAAGACACCCTTCTCCTGCATTGTTCTTACTGAGACCTGGCTTAAGCAGGACATAATAGATATCTACCCTCTACCAGGATACACAGCAATCCACAAACTGCAGACCATACCAAGTTGGGGGGTATTGCAATCTATTACTCTAACCAATTATCTTGTATTAGCACCACTTGCTTTAGTGATGAATATGGAGAATGCATTTTTGCTAATTTTACTGTAAAAAACCTTAAGACGCCTATAACAATCGGTGCCATTTACCGGATACCCCACACAAACATCCCAGATTTCAGTGAGAAACTAAAGGCGCTAATAACAAACAGACAAATGAATAAGCACCACCTTCTCTTAGCTGGAGACTTCAACATCAACCTTGGCCTACTAGATGATCAGCCTGTAACTGCCAGGCCTGGTGGCCTGGTGGCTAAAGCTCCCGCTTCACACACGGAGGGCCCGGGTTCGATTCCCGCGGGTGGAAACATTCGACACGTTTCCTTACACCTGTTGTCCTGTTCACCTAGCAGCAAATAGGTACCTGGGTGTTAGTCGACTGGTGTGGGTCGCATCCTGGGGGACAAGATTAAGGACCCCAATGGAAATAAGTTAGACAGTCCTCGATGACGCACTGACTTTCTTGGGTTATCCTGGGTGGCTAACCCTCCGGGGTTAAAAATCCGAACGAAATCTTATCTTATCTTATCTTAACACACTTCTCATACCAACAATAACTAAACCAACCAGGCTCACTGAGACAAGTGCAACCATAATAGACCACATATGGACCAATATACTAGCCCCCCTTAAATCAGGGATAATCACAGGTAGCACTACAGACCACTACCCTACCTTCCTCTTGACAAACATTAGTAAACCACCACTTGACTACAACAAAGTTTCATTTAGACTCCATGATGAGGCCTCAATAAGGAAGTTCACAGCTGACCTAGAGACTGTTGACTGGCCTACAGAATTCTCCAAGGTCAATGGTACTGATGACTGAACAGACATTTTTCTTAACAAATTACTTAGACTATACAACAAACAGTGTCCTATAAAACCGAAACAGATCACAAACAAACGGCTTGGTTGCCCATGGCTAACCAGCACCATTCGAATCATGTAAGAAACATCAATTGAAAACAATATAACAAGGGCTTAATGCACAAAGATATTCTTAAAAACTGTTCTCTTTTCCCCCAAAATAAAAAGAAAGCCAAAAACTA
>NC_069411.1:12517447-12551362 GCF_026875155.1 Cherax quadricarinatus | reverse complement strand
ACCACACACACACAACACACACCCCACACAACACACCCCCACACCACACATACGGAGCAACAAAATACACTCTTGACGGCGTATTCAACAAATTCTCTTCAAAATTAACATTTTAACTGGGATCAAATAAATTTGGCTTTAACTGAATTAGGCCGAGTAAGACACTATGAGTAGCAGGATTTAAATCAGTGACACTTGATGTATGTCCAAATTGATCTTATTAAGAAAAAAGAGAAAGATGTAAGTTATAAAGAGAGAGGCACTCCCTCTTTAGGTGAAGATCAATACGAAGAATAACGGAACTTCTCAATTTCAGCTTAGAGGACAAAAAACATTGAGATACAACTGAAAGCATCATACAGGACACAGGAGGGGACAGAGAAACCAAAAACCATTAATGAAATTCAAAAATAAAATAATTTTTCTTCAATGTATAACATCAGGAAAAAAATTTGATGAGGGTTTTGCAAAGAATTGTAAAAAAGAGGAACTGGTGGGAGCATTATGACAGTTTGTCTGCAACGAGTGTTATCATGGCGCAACAGCGCACGAAAATGTGTGCAGAAAGAATAATAAGGAAAGTAGGCAGATAATTTTTTAATTTTTTCTAAGACATCGGACGCAATATCAAAAGGCTGCTACTGTCTCATCCTTTACACATGATACTAGAATTTTTATGAGTGGTATCCAATGAGGACACTGTAAATTCCAAGGTAATGTAACCAGTCTTCCAGTGACCCAATGAAAACAACACGATTTTTAACAAATTTCAGTTATTCAGTTATGGAAAAGATGAACAATTTAAAAACTGGATGGGAGTATAAAACAAACACAACCACCCGATAAAATGGAGAGGAATGTAAAAGGACTTAGGAGTGATAATTTTCAGAAGATTTTATGTTCAAGGACCCAACAATGTTACTATTAGAAACGCAAAAGAAAATTGAAGAACTCGATAACTTGACCCTTCAGACCAAGAGACGCTGACCCCAATGATAATATTCTTCAAGTTATTTACTTTCTCTAGACCGGGAATATTGCTTACACTAACAGTCCAGCTTAAGACAGGTGAATATCGTAGACCCAGAGAATGCATAAATTCAGTCAAATATTTAATCCTTGGAACTGACTCCTTGGGAAAGCAGGCGAGAAAGATATAATATTATAATTTACAAATGGGAATTTCTGAAAGAAATTTGGGCCCCAAAACTGTACATCAAACTGTTTATGTTTTTGTGTAGTACTGAGAAAAATGGCGACAAATGAACAGTATGAATATTTCAGGTGTGCAAAAGTGCTTGGTTTATTAAAATAAAGAATTCCTGATTTTTTTTAATTAAATATCCTGATGCGCTGGACCAATTCTGCTTCATATTTGGAGTCAGCACAACTGAGTTAATACAGGACACATATAGTTACCTCAGTAGCACACGACTTTCTTTTTTTTTTTTGCGCCCAGTGTAATTATAAATTCAACCACGAGTTTACAATTATCAGTAATCTGTAGTTTGGTTACAGTCTGACATGTAACACAATACAATACTGGTCTTAGTGCATACTGTAACATGCACCCTGGGGTCATGCAAGTGGTTATTCAAACTTCTATCTCTCCTACATATAATGACAGAAACTACTAGTTAACAAACCACAAACCAGCATTATATTACATAGTTTCCCTTGGTTATTGATGTGGCTCATGATACTGACTCCTCGTCATTGTTAAATGATGTTTCTCTATCATTTATTTATATATAATTTTGAGAGTTGAGAACCCTGCTTATATAACATTGTCGGCGGGTTTAGTTTACACTATCACTCTGCTGATAGTGGTGTTGTAACTGTAGCACATATTAAACATCACTCTGGTTACATTATGTTTTTAAAATTAAAACTTTCTTTTAAAAGGTGGCACTAAGCATGTCCTAAAAATCTTCAGATGTTAGTCGGAACTGGATTAACAATATTTTTTTTGACAGTAAAATTTAGCTTTTGAAATGACATATAAAATATACGACATATGAGTTTTAAGAATTATAATAATTTTACTAAGGGTTAAGCCTGCGACAAATTATATGTGCAAAATTTAGCAAGTTTAATAAACCATATACACTCCGCCTGCTAGATGACATCGTGATCAACAGAAGCCTTTCTCAGAATATGGAAGATCAGGGTCTCACTGCCTTGGCTAACCGACTTTACTAGTTTTTAAGATACACGTAATGGGATGGTGAAGAGGGGTCTGCGCCTCTCTCCACACCAGTGTCAGGGAGAGGACATTATCACCAAACTTGGCACTTTTCTACTCATAAACTGAGTTTTTTTTGGACGATGTGTGTGGAATGTCTGTTTACAAAACCATGAGAACTTCGTCACACAAGTGAACAGACTTATATCACAGCTGCTCTGCATGATCATACAATACCGCATCCTAACATATCCAGAATAATTGCAGTGATGGTCACTTTCAATTTTTTAAAATTTTATGAAGGATTAAACTAAATAAGGGTTCTTCTAGCAATATCATGGTATTGCTTTGTTGAGATTACCAATATGAAGAAATGTACCCCTCTGAAATAACTGTAATATATTTACTGATGTAACTAGGGCTCTTTAAAGGGTCAAATGAGACCTAGTGTGACCTCTGTAATCCTGAAAACTGCTCACAGGATGACCATGAAGTACACAGTACTTTAGGTCGCACAACTAAAAAAAAAGAGGGTTTGTCATTGGTGAGCTGAGGTGATGAATGACGTACATGATGAAGTGTTTCTGCTGCTAAATGGATACTGAGTTTGACTGAAAGTTTCTGTAGTAATATCTCTGAGGTATTAGTAATCCCTTCAAGTTTTATGATCTGAACATCATAATGGAGGGAGTCAGCAAGACTTACCTCACTGACAGACTCCATGAAGAAAAAAATAGCTTTTGTCAAGGAAATCGTAAACCCGTAGGGGTTATACTGCACTTGCGGAATGAAAGACAATCGGCTCGATTTAAAAAAAAAGGAAGGACACATTCAATTCAGCTCCTTTGAGGGAGGATGGGGGGAGGAGTGATGAGTCTATCTTATTGCAAAATCAGTCGAGACCCCCAGAGTAATTCAGAGTTATCTGTACTCTGAACACGTCAAGTAGAAACCTCCATCAAACATGAAGACACAGCAACCCAACCTGAATGAGGATTATCTTCTGTACTTTAAAAGTCTTAATGAGGACACAACAACAACCCTGAATGAGGATCATCTCCTGTACCGGCACTTTAAGAGTGGTTGATGGAGGTACAGCTGTATGAACAGCTGTATCTATTTTTCCTTTACATAATTCTCTCAACTCTGCAGGTACGAGCCGAGGAAACACACTTGAAATCAGCAACTCAAGTTAACTATTTAACTTCAGCCAACCTAATCTTTTGTTTAAAGTTACTCTTCACTAACATATGTTATTGGCAGAATATGACTTCCGTATATTACTGGTGATTAAAATTATGAATGATCGTTAATGTATATTTCCAGGAAATTTTAACAAAATTCTGACTAAGATGACGATCAACTTTCAGATCCTGCAGCGATGAATTATTGCTAATTAACTACACAAAAGAAATATACAGAGATTTGTGTCTCTCAGTGAATATACATCAAAAGGTTTATATCGCTCATTGTATATACAGATGTATGTTTCAGTACCTATGTGTGTGTGTACTCACCTAATTGTGCTGCAGGGGTCGAGACTCAGCTCCTGGCCTCGCCTCTTCACTGAGTGCTACTAGGTTTCTCTCTCTCCCTACTCCATGAGCTTTATCATACCTCATCTTAAAGCTATGTATGGTTCCTGCCCACACTACATCACTTGCTAGGCTATTCCACTTCCTGACTACTCTATAATTGAAGAAATACTTCCTAACATCCCTTGACTCATCTGAGTCTTCAACTTCGAATTGTGACCCCTTGTTTCTGTGTCCCTTCTCTGGAACAGACCTGTCTGTGTCCACCTTGTCTATTCCACGCAGTAATTTGTATGTCGTTATCATGTCTTCCCCTAACCGTCCTGTCCTTCAGTGTCGTCAGGCCGATTTCCCTCAACCTTTCTTCACAGGACATTCCCTTATCTCTGGAACTAACCCTGTCGCAAACCTTTGTACTTTCTCTAATTTCTTGACTTTAAAGATCAAGTGTGGGTTCTAAACAGGTGTTGAATACTCCAGTATGGGCCTGACGTACACGGTGTACAGTGTCTTGAACGATTCCTTACTAAGACATCGGAACACTGCTCAGGTTTGCCAGGCGTCCATATGCTGCAGCAGTTATCTGGTTGATGTGTGCTTCCGGAGACGTACTCGGTGCTATACTCACCTCAAGGTCTATCTCCTTGAGCCAGGTTTGCAGTCTTTGGCCACCTAGCCTATATCCTGTTTGCGGTCTTCTTTGCTCTTCCTCGATCTTCATGACTTTGCATTTGGCGGGGTTAAATTCGAGAAGCCAGTTGCTGGACCAGGTGTCCAACCTGTCCAGGTCTCTTTGAAGTCCTGCCTGATCCTCATCTGATTTAATTCTCTCATTAACTTCACATAATCTGCGAACAGGGACAATTCTGAGTCTAACCCTTCCATCATGTCTTTTCATTTAATCCAAAAAAAAGCACTGGTCCTAAGACCGATTCCTGGGAAAACCCCCGCTCGTCACAGGTGCTCACTGTGGTACCTCATCAACCCCCTGACCGTTTTTTGCCTCCCGGGCAGTTTTCTCTGATCCCCTTGCAGTGCTCTTTTTTTAACACACCTGATCCCTTTGCTTTTTTGCAAAATAATTTCCCCTTTGTTTAGGGAAATGTGTCATTGGCCCTTTTTGCCGTCCAAGAAGATGCAATCACCCACCCCCTTTTTTCTTTTTTTACTTTGTTTCTTTATCATTTAAAACTCCAAAAAGGTTTGGGGAGACGGGAAATTTTCCTTTTCCATAAATCCGTGATTTGGGTTTGGGGTTTTTTCTAATTTTTTGTTCCTTCCAGGTGCCCCCCACCATTCCTCCTGACAATAATTTTCCAAGACTTTGGGTTTCTATACACTCATGACACTGGTCTATAGTTTATTTCCTCTTTCTGTCTTCTTTTTTTAAAAATTTGGAAAATACATTTGCCGTCTTCCTTTCCTCAGGGAGTTTTTCCCAGTTTTTAAGGGGTGTGTTGAAGATTGTGGGTTTGTGGCCAACAAACATTTTGCTCCGTCTCTTAGGACCCCGGGGGGGATGTTTTTGGCCCATTGCCCCTTTTAGGGAAACAATATCCTTGATTTCTTCCCCCTCCTCCCCCATTGTTTTGTAAGTCATCCAAAATTGTTGGTATATTCCCCTTTCTGGGTCCCCCCTCTGTTCTGTCCTTCCCCGAGGCCTTCCCGTCTCCACTGTTTTAAAAATTTCCTTAAAACTCATGTTGAAACTCCTTTTCTTCCCCCTTGATCATTTTTTGTAGTTCCCCACCTTCTTTCCCCAGCCTTTTCACCCGGTCCCTTTTACTGTTGGGCTTCCTTCTAATGTGGCTTTTACAAACAGTTGGGTCCCAAATTGACTTTCGATGCTATGTCGTTTTCATTCTGTCGCTGGGCCTCTCTCCTTATCTGTGCATACTCCCTTTTTCTGGCTCTTCCCCCTAATCTCTTTATTTTCTTGGGGCCTTTTCCTCCTGTAAACCTTTTTTTTTTCACCTGGTGGCCTAGGTTTTGCCTCCCTACCCTTGGGTAAACCCCAAGGGCTTTTTTCTTTTTTGGGCTTTCCCCTTATTTCTATTGCCTTGGGGAAAAAACCTGTCCCCCTTTCCTTTTGAATTTTTTTGTTTACTTTTTATCATCTCGTTTACTGACTTTTCCCCAAAACCCGTTCTCTGTCCCACTGAAACTTCTGTAAAAATTCCTCAAAAACCTTTTGTAGTCCCCCCCCTTTTATAGTTTTGGCCTTTTCCCCCTTCAAATTTTTGGTTTTTCTCCAAATTTTTAAATCTACAAAATTTTTAAAAATCAAGCCAGGTGATCGCTAGCTCCCAAGGGGGCTCTTGTTAAAAAGATCTTTCCCAATGTCCCGAAAAAAACTCCCGGGGTAAACACCAGGGACAATCTTGCGGTTCACCTCCCTTTTAGTGGTAGGGCCCCCGACATGTTGATGCATGAGGGGGTTTTTTTTACCACATCCATTCCCCTTTGGCTCTCCATTTTTCGGGGCCCCCTTGGCCCCAGGGTTTTTCCCAACGACTCCCTGTGGTTGAAAAACGCCCAAAAAACCGTAAATTTGTCTGCTCAGTGAGTCTTTTTCTTGCCACCTCACCGTGTGTCTACCATCTCTCTGTTGTTTTTTTGTATTCCCGTCTTTTGGGGCCCCCGCACTCGGGGGTGGGTTATACATCACCCCCAATGACTTTCCCTTTAAAGTTCCCAAAATTGAAAGGGACCTATATGTATCCCTTTTCTCCCCCCTCGTCCATGCCTTACATTTCCTCATATCCCCATCGGTTTTTTATGAGCAGTGAAACCCCCCCCCCACTCTATCCATCTTTTCTCAGGTCTGATACCCCAGTGGGAAATTTGAATCTTTTATGCTCAGTGATTTTTTTTTCTGTGACGCAAATGATGTCGGGGGATTTCCATTGATTCTTTCGTTATCTTCCCTGCATTCGTGTACAAAACTTTCAGCTTCTTTTTATCACTGTGGTCTGGGGGAAATTTTTTGAGGTTGGGGGAGGGGGACCCAGGGTGGGGGCCTATGGGGGTTTTGTGGTGTGGGGGGGTTTGTGAGGGGAGGTGGGTAAATGCCCATAGGGGGAAAGATTAGGGAAAAGGTTTTTGATGTGGGGGTTGGGGCGAGGTTTTGGTCTAGATTGTTCGTTGCATGGGGTTTTCAGTTGGGAAACTCCTTCTGGGGGATTTCTGGGGGGGGGGTTTTACCCTTCCTCCTGGGTCTGGGGCCGCTCATCTTCATCATTGCCTCCGTTCCTCCCTTTCGTTTTGTACCCCTCCTTTCCCAAAGTCGCCAGGCCCATTTCCTTTTACATTAAAATTGTGTGGTGTGTGTGTGTGTGTGGTGTGTGTGGTTGTGTGTGTGTGGTGTGTGTGGTGTTTGTGTTGTGTGTGGTGTGTTGTGTTTTCGTGGCGTGCGTGCGCGCTTTAACAGTTGTGAGGTCTGGTATATCCAGTTTGCTGCAGAGTGCCCCCGCTTCGATCTTGCACATCCCAGAAAGTATGTAAATAATATATATATATATATATATATTAAATATATATATAATAATATATATAATTATATATATATTTTGCCGATAAGTAAAACTGGGCAATTAGCAAGAATCATTTAAAATTAAGTTCTTTTAAAATTTTTCTCTTTTAAAATTTTTAAAAATATATTTTTTCATTAATGTTTTATGTAAAAATTTTTAAATTTTGCACCAAAAGGAACTTAAAAACTTCCTAATTTTTTAAAAAAGCGCAATTTATTTTAGCCTAACCCACGAAATATTTTTAGATTTGTTTAGAATAATGTAATACTAAACAAAAACCAATCAAATATATTTTTTTTTGTTGGGTTTAGAAGATTTTTTGGTGAAATTATTGCATACACAAATTTTCATTTGTCCTTATGGCAAATGACGTCTTTTTAAGCCAGACCAAATTTTCTGCCAATTCGGCACACACAGGAAAATTTTGACAGCTAGCAACTTTAGAATATGACAGCATTCAGACAGTAGAATAGCGCATACAACAGTAGAATATGACAGCAGTAGCGACAGTAGAAATAAGACAGCAGTAGCAGACGTAAATATGACAGCAGTAAAACACAGAATAAGCCCAGCAGTAGCAGACAGGAGAATAAGACAGCATAGCAACAAGAATAAGACGCAGTAACAGACGTAGAATAAGAAAAGCAGTAGCGACAGTAGAAAAACAGCAGTAGCAACAGTAAATAAGACAGCGTACAGACATAGAATAAAACAGCAGTACAAAAAGTAAAATATGACAGCATAGCAACAGTAAAAAAACGCGTAGCAGACAGTAGAAAAAGCACAGAGCAGACAGGAGAATAAACAGCGTACCCAAAAGAAAAGACAGAGTAAAGACATGAATAAGCAGCAAGCGCATAGAATAAGACAGCATAGCAGACAGAAGAATAAGACGCAGTAGCAGAAGTAAATAAGACAGCAGTAGCAGACATAAAAAAGACACAAAGAGACGTAAATAAGACACAGAGCAGACGGAGAAAAAGACAGCAGTGAAACATAAATAAAACAGCAGTAGCGCAGGAGAATAAGACGCAGTTGCAGATAGGAAATAGACAGCTACAAAAATAGAATAAGGACAGCAGTAGCAGACAGTAAATAAGACAGCAGTACAGACAGTAGAATAAGACAGCAACAGACAGGAGAATAAAACAGCATTTGCAGAAAGGAGAATAAGACAGCATAGCAGACAGAAGAATAAGACAGCATAGGACAGTAAATAAGACAGCAAAAGCAGACGTAGAATAAGACAGCAGTAGCAACAGGAGAATAAACAGCGTTGCAGACAGTAAATAAGACAGCATAGCGGACAGTAAATAAGACAGCAGTAGCAGACAGTAAAAAGACAGCAGTAAGACAGGAGAATAAACGCTTAGAGACAGTAAATAAGACAGCGTAGCAGCAGGAGAATAAGACAGCATAGCAGACAGTAGAATAAGACAGCATAGCAGACATAGAATAAGACACAGTACAACAGTAGAATAAACGCAGAGCAGACAGTAAATAAGACAGCATAGCAGAAGTAGAAAAGACAGCATAGCAGACAGGAGAATAAACAGCGTTGCAGATGGGAAAAAAACAGCAGTACAGACGAGAAAAGACAGCATAGCAACGGGGAAAATAAGACAGCAGTACAGACAGGAGAATAAGACAGCAACAGAATAGAATAAGCAGCATAGCAGACAGAATAAGACAGCATAGCAGACAGTGAATAAGACAGCAGTACAGACAGTAAATAAGGACAGCAGTGCAGAAGTAGAATAAAGAGCGAACAGACAGAGAATAAGACAGATAGCAGACAGTAAATAAAAACAGCAGTAGAACAGTAAATAAGACAGCAGTACAGACAGTAAAATAAGACAGCAGTAGCAAACAGTAGAATAAGCAGCAGAACAGACATAGAATAAGACAGCAGTACAACAGGAGAATAAACAGCAGTACAGACAGTAGAATAAGACAGCATAAAGCGAAGTAGAATAAGACAGCGTAGCAAAAGGAGATAACAGCAGTAACAGACAGTAGAAAAAGACAGCATACAGACAGGAGATAAGACAGCAGTACAGACGTAGAATAAACAGGCAGTAGCGACGTAAATAAACAGCAGTAGCGACCAGTAAATAAGAAAAGCAGTAGCAGACGAGAATAAGACAGCATACAGCAAGAATAGACAGCATTTGGCAGACAGGAGAATAAGACAGCAGTAGCAGACAGTAGAATAAAACAGCAGTTAGCAGACAGTAGAAAAAGACACAGTAGCAGACAGTAGAAAAAGACAGCAGTAGCAGACAGTAGAAAAAGGGACAGCAGTAGCAGACAGGAGAATAAGACGCAGACAGACAGGAGAATAAGCAGCAGAACAGACAGTAGAATAAGACAGCAGTAGCAGACAGTAGAATAAGACAGCAGTAGCAGACAGTAGAATAAGACAGCAGTAGCAGACAGTAGAATAAGACAGCAGTAGCAGACAGTAGAAAAAGGGACAGCAGTAGCAGACAGTAGAATAAGACAGCAGTAGCAGACAGGAGAATAAGACAGCAGAAACAGACAGTAGAATAAGACAGCAGTAGCAGACAGGAGAATAAGACAGCAGTTGCAGATAGGAGAATAGACAGCAGTAGCAGACAGTAGAATAAGACAGCAGTAGCAGACAGAAAGGAATAAGACAGCAGTAGAGAATAAAGCCAGTAGCAGACAGAAATAAGACAGCAGTTGCGATAGGAGAATAAGACAGCAGTAGCAGACAGAAGAATAAGACAGCAGTAGCAGAAAAGTAGAATAAGACAGCAGTAGCAGACAGTAGAATAAGACAGCAGTAGCAGACGGAGAATAAGACAGCAGTGCAGACAGTAAAATAAGACAGCAGTAGCAGACAGTAGAATAAGACAGCAGTAGCAACAGTAGAATAAGACGCAGTAGCAGACAGGATAATAAAAGACAGCATAGCAGACAGTAGAATAAGACAGCAGTAGCAGACAGGAGAATAAGACAGCAGTTGCAGTAGGAGAATAAGACAGCAGTAGCAGACAGTAGAATAAGACAGCAGTAGCAGACAGGAAATAAGACAGCAGTAGCAGACAGGAGAATAAGACAGCATAGCAGACAGTAGAATAAGACAGCAGTAGCGACAGAATAAGACAGCAGTAGCAGACAGTAGAATAAGACAGCAGTAGCAGACAGTAGAATAAGACAGCAGAAAGCAGACAGTAGAATAAGAGAGCAGTAGCAGACAGGAAATAAGACAGCAGAAGCAGACAGAAAAAATAAGACAGCAGTAGTAGACAGTAGAATAAGACAGCAGTAGCAGACAGTAGAATAAACAGCAGTAGCAGACAGTAGAATAAGACAGCAGTAGCAGACAGGAGAAAAAGACAGCAGTAGCAGACAGTAAGAATAAGACAGCAGTAACAGACATTTAGAATAAGCAGCAGTAGCAGACGGGAGAATAAAACAGCATAGCAGCAGTAAAAAAGACAGATAGCACAGAGAAAAAGACAGCAGTAGCAGACTGAGAATAAGACAGCAGTAGCAGACAGTAAATAAGACAGCAGTAGCAGACAGGAGAATTTAAGCAGCAGTAGCAGACGGGAAATAAGACAGCAGTAGCAGACAGGAGAATAAGACAGCAGTAGCAGACAGGAGAATAAGACAGCAGAACAGACAGTAGAATAGCAGCATAGCAGACGGGAAATAAGACAGCAGTAGCAGACAGTAGAATAAGCAGCAGTAGCAGACAGGGAATAAGCACAGTAGCAACGGGAAAAAAGACAGCAGTAGCCAGACAGTAGAATAAGACAAGCAGTAGCAGACAGGAGAATAAGAAAACAGTAACAGACAGTAGAATAAGACAGCAGTAGCAGACAGTAGAATAAGACAGCAGTAGCAGACGTAGAATAAGACAGCAGAAAGCAGACGGGAGAAAGACACGTACAGACTGAAAATAAGACACAGTACAGACAGTAGAATAAGACAGCAGTAGCAGACAGGAAATAAGACAGCAGTAGCAGACAGTAGAAAAAGACAGCAGTAGCAGACAGGAGAAAAAGACAGCAGTAGCAGACTTGAATTTTAAGACAGCAGTAGCAGACAGTAGAATAAGACAGCAGTAGCAGACAGGAGAATAAGACAGCAGTACAGACAGGAGAATAAGACAGCAGTAACAGACAGGAGAAAAAGACAGCAGAAAGCAGACAGGAGAATATGACAGCAGTAGCAGACAGTAGAATATGACAGCAGAAAGCAGACGGGTATAATAAGACAGCAGTAGCAGACAGGAGAATAAGACAGCAGTAGCAGACAGGAGAATAAGACAGCAGTAGCAGACGGGAGAATAAGACAGCAGTAGCAGACACGATAATATGACAGCAGTAGCAGACAGTATAATAAGACAGCAGTAGCAGACAGTAGAATATGACAGCAGTAGCAGACAGTAGAATAAGACAGCAGTATGCAGACAGAAAATTTATGACAGCAGTAGCAGACAGTAGAATAAGACAGCAGTAGCAGACATTAGAATAGGGACGCAGTAGCAGACAGTAGAATAAGACAGCAGTAGCAGACAGAGAATATGACAGCATAGCAGACAGTAGAATAAGACAGCAGTAGCAGACAGTAGAATAAAAACAGCAGTAGCAGACAGAGAATAAGACAGCAGTAGCAGACAGTAGAAAAATGACAGCAGTAGCAGACAGTATAATAAGACAGCAGTAGCAGACAGGAGAATAAGACAGCAGTAGCAGACGGGAGAATAAGACAGCAGTAGCAGACAGGAGAATAAGACAGCAGTACAGACGGGTAATAAGACAGCAGTAGCAGACAGGAGAATAAGACAGCAGTAGCAGACAGGAGAATAAGACAGCAGTAGCAACAGGAGAAAAAGACAGCAGTAGCAGACAGTAGATAAGACACCAGTAGCAGACAGTAAATAACAAGCAGTAGCAGACAGGAGAAAAAGACAGCAGTAGCTCCCAGAGAATAAGACAGCAGTAGCAGACAGGAGAATAAGACAGCGTAGCAGACAGTAGAATAAGACAGCAGTACAGACAGGGGAAAAAGACAGCAGTAGCAGACAGTAGAATATGACAGCAGTGGCAGACAGGAGAATAAGACAGCAGTAGAACAGGAGAATAAGACAGCAGTTGCAGATGGGAGAATAAGACGCAGTAGCAGACAGAAGAATAAGACAGCAGTAGCAGACAGTAGAATAAGACAGCAGTACAGACGTAGAATAAGACAGCAGTAGCAGACAGGAGAATAAGACAGCAGTTAGACAGTAGAATAAGACGCAGTAGCAGACAGTAGAATAAGACAGCAGTAGCAGACAGTAGAATAAACAGCAGTACAGACAGGAGAATAAGACAGCAGTCGCAGACAGTAGAATAAGACAGCAGTAGCGACAGGAGAAAAAAGACAGCAGTTGCAGATGGGAGAATAAGACAGCAGTAGCAGACAGTAGAAAAAGGGACAAGCAGTAGCAGACAGGAAATAAGACAGCAGAAAGCAGACAGGAGAAAAAAGACAGCAGTAGCAGACAGTAGAATAAGACAACAGTAGCAGACAGTAGAATAAGACAGCAGTAGCAGACAGATAAACGATAGCAGACATAATATGACAGCAGTAGCAGACAGTAGAATAAGACACAGTAGCAGACAGTAGAATAAGAGAGCGTACAGACGGAGAATAAGACAGCAGTAGCAGACAGTAGAATAAGACAGCAGTAGTAGACAGTAGAATAAGAAAGCAGTAGCAGACAGAGAATAAGACAGCAGTAGCAGACAGTAGAATAAGACAGCAGTAGCAGACAGTAGAATAAGACAGCAGTAGCAGACAGGAGAATAAGACAGCAGTAGCAGACAGTAGAAAAAAGACAGCAGTAACAGACAGTAGAATAAGACAGCAGTAGCAGACAGGAGAAATAAGACAGCAGTAGCAACAGTAGAAAGGGCCCGCAGTAAGACAGGAGAATAAGACAGCAGTAGAAACGAAGAAATAAGACAGCAGTAGCAGACAGTAGAATAAGACAGCAGTAGCAGACAGGAGAATAAGACAGCAGTAGCAGACGGGAGAATAAGACAGCAGTAGCAGAAGGAGAATAAACAGCAGTAGCAGACAGTAGAAAAAAGACAGCAGTAACAGACAGTAAATAAGACACAGACAGACAGGAGAATAAGACAGGTAGAAACGTAAAAATAAGACAGCAGTAGCAGACAGGAGAATAAGACAGCAGTAGCAGACAGGAGAATAAGACAGCAGTAGCAGACAGTAGAATAAGACAGCATACAGACAGGAATAAGAAAACAGTAACAGACGTAGAATAAGACAGCAGTAGCAGACAGTAGAATAAGACATGCAGTAGCAGACAGTAGAATAAGACAGCAGTAGCGACAGGAGAATAAGACAGCGTACAGACTGAAGAATAGACAGCATAGCAGACAGTAATAGACACAGTAGCAGACAGGAGAAAAGACAGCAGTAGCAGACATAAAAAGACAGCAGTAGCAGACAGGAGAATAAACAGCAGTAGCAGACAGTAGAATATGAAGCAGTAGCAGACAGTAGAATAAACAGCAGTAGCAGACAGGAGAATAAGACAGCAGAAAGCAGACGGGAGAATAAGACAGCGTAGCAGACAGGGAATTTAAGACAGCAGTAGCAGACAGGAGAATTTGACAGCAGTAGCAGACAGTAGAATATGACAGCAGTAGCAGACAGTAAAATAAACAGCAGTAGCAACAGGAGAATAAGACAGCAGTAGCAGACAGGAAAATAAGACAGCAGTAGCAGACAGGAGAATAAGACAGCAGTAGCAGACACGATAATAAACAGCAAGAAAGACAGTAGAATAAGACAGCGTAGCAGACAGTAGAATATGACAGCAGTAGCAGACAGTAGAATAAGACAGCAGTAGCAACAGAGAAAAAGACAGCGTAGCAGACAGTAAAATAAGACAGCAGTAGAGACAGAAAATTGACAGCAGTAGCAGACAGTAGAATAAGACAGCAGTAGCAGACAGTAGAATATGACAGCAGTAGAAAGACAGTAGATAAGACAGCAGTAGCAGACAGTAGAATATGACAGCAGTAGCAGACAGTAGAATAAGACAGCAGTAGCAGACAGTAGATATACAGCAGTAGCAGACAGATAATAAGACAGCAGTAGCAGCAGGAGAATAAGACAGCAGTAGCAGACAGGAGAATAAGACACCCAGTAGCAGACAGGAGAATAAGACAGCAGTAGCAACAGGATAAATAAGACAGAAAGATAGCAGACAGGAGAATAAGACAGCAGTAGCAGACAGGAGAATAAGACAGCAGTAGCAGACGGGAGAATAAGACAGCAGTAGCAGACAGTAGAATAAGACCCAGTAGCAGACAGTAAATAAACAGCAGTAGCAGACGGGAGATAAGACAGCAGTAGCAACAGGAAATAAGACAGCAGTAGCAACGGAAAAAAGACAGAAAGTAGCAGACAGAGAATAAGACAGCAGTAGCGACGGGAGAAAAAGACAGCAGTAGCAGACAGTAGAATATGACAGCAGTGGCAGACAGGAGAATAAGACAGCAGTAGCAGACAGGAGAAAAAGACAGCAGTAGCAGACAGGGGGAAAAAGACAGCAGTAGCAGACAGTAGAATAAGACAGCAGTAGCAGACAGTAGAATAAGACAGCAGTAGCAGACAGTAGAATAAGACAGCAGTAGCAGACAGTAGAATAAGACAGCAGAAAGCAGACAGTAGAATAAGACAGCAGTAGCAGACAGTAAAATAAGACAGCAGTGGGCAGACAGTGGAATAAGACGCAGGTAGCAGACAGAGAAAAAGACAGCAGTAGCAGACAGTAGAATAAGACAGCAGTAGCAGACAGTGGAATAAGACGCAGTAGCAGACAGGAGAATAAGACAGCAGTAGCAGACAGTAGAATAAGACAGCATAGCAGACAGTAGAATAAGACAGAAATAGCAGACAGTAGAATATGACAGCATAGCAGACAGTAGAAAAAGACGCAGTAGCAGACAGTAGAATAAGACAGCAGTAGCAGACAGTAGAATAAGACAGCAGTAGCAGACAGTAGAATATGACAGCAGTAGCAGACAGTAGAATAAGACAGACAGACAGTAGAATATGACGGGCAGTAGCAGACAGTAGATAAACAGAAAGTAGCAGACAGTAGAATATGACAGCAGTAGCAGACAGTAAACTAAGACAACAGTAGCAGACAGTAGAATAAAACAGCAATAGCAGACAGTAATAATAGGTAGTAATAGCCGGCAGCAGTAGCAGACAGTAGTACAAAAAGTAGCAATGCCGGCAGCAGTAGCAGACAGTAGAGCAGATAGTAGCAATAGCCGGCAGCAGTAGCAGACAGTAGTAGCAGATAGTAGCAATAGCCGGCAGCAGTAGCAGACAGTAGTAGCAGATAGTAGCAATAGCCGGCAGCAGTAGCAGACAGTATAAGACAACAGCAGCAGACAGTAATATAAGAGAGCAGTAGCAGGTAGCAATGGGAGGCCGCAGCGTGAGAAGCAACAGCAACAGGCAGCAGTGGAAGGAAGCAGCATAATGTAGTAGGCTGCTGCGTAATGTAGCAGTAGCAGGCAGCAATGACAGGCAACAGTGACAGGCAACAGTGGCAGGCAACAGTAGCAGACAACAATGGCAAATAGCAGTGGCAGGCAGCAGCGACGGGCAGCAGTGACGGGTAGTAGTGGTGGGCAGTAGTGACAGATAACAATGACAGGCAGCGGTGGTAGGCAGCAGTAGCAGGCAGCAATGGCAAATAGTGGCGGGCAGCTGTGATTGGTAGTGGCGTGCAGCAATGACGGGTAGTGTCGGGTTTTAGTGACGGGTAGCAGTGACGGGTAAGTGCGGGTGGGTAGCAGTGACGGGTAGTGTCGGGTTTTAGTGACGGGTAGTGGCGGGTAGCAGTGACGGGTAGTGTCGGGTTTTAGTGACGGGTAGTGGCGGGTAACAGTGACGGGTAGTGTGTGTTTTAGGTGACGGGTAGTGGCGGGTAGCAGTGACGGGTAGTGGCGGGTAGCAGTGACGGGTAGTGGCGGGTAGCAGTGACGGGTAGTGGCGGGTAGCAGTGACGGGTAGTGGCGGGTAGCAGTGACGGGTAGTGGCGAGGTAGCAGTGCGATCAGAGTAGCAGTGAAACAATGGCAATAGAGTGCAGGACACAGTAACAGGAAGTGGCAGGGCAGCATGGAACGCACCGGTGGCAGATAGCAGTGGCAGGAGTGGTAGCAGATAGCAGTTTAGGACGTAGTGCAGGTACATGCGGTAGCAGATAGCAGTCGGAGGCAGGTACAGTGGTAGGCAGATCATGCAGTGGAGGCAGTAGCAGTGAGTGGTGGCGGGTAGCATGACGAGTGGCAGGCAGTGCGGTGGCAGAATACGCAGTGGCAGGTATGCAGACGTGTGCAGGATAGCGTGGCGGCAGTGGTAGCAGATAGCAGTGACGGCAGTGGCAGGTAAGCATCACGGGTGGCAGATAGCAGTGGCGGGTCAGTGAGTAGCAGGATAGCAGGTAGCATGGCAGGTAGGTGGCAGATAACAGTGGGGCTAGGCAGTGGTAGCAGATGCAGTTGGCAGGCAGGGGTATGCAGAACAGTAGGCAGTGGGCAGCACTGGCAAGCACCGGTGGCAGATAGCAGTGGCAGGCAGTGGTAGCAGATAGCAGTGGCAGGCAGGGGTAGCAGATAGCAGGGGCGGGCAGTGGTAGCAGATAGCAGTGGCAGGCAGTGGTAACAGATAGCAGTGGCAGGCAGTGGTGGCAGATAGCAGTGGTGGCAAATATCAGGGGCAGGCAGTGGTAGCAGATAGCATTTGGCAGGCAGTGGTAGCAGATAGCGTGGCGGCAGGGGTGGCAGATAAACAGTGGCAGGCAGTGGTAGCAGATAGCAGTGGCAGGCAGTGGGTAGCAGATAGCAGTGGCAGGCAAGCATGAAAGCACCGGTGGCGGGATAGCGTGGCAGGCAGTGGTAGCAGTAGCAGTGGCAGGCGGTGGTGGCAGATAACAGTGGCAGGCAGTGGTAGCAGATAGCAGTGGCGGGGCAGTGGTACAGATAGCGTGGGAGGCAGTGGGGGCAGATAGCAGTGGCAGGCAGTGGTGGCAGATAGCAGTGGCAGGCAGTGGTGGCAGATAGGAGTGGCAGGCAGTGGTGGCAGATAGCAGTGGCAGGCAGTGGTGGCAGATAGCAGTGGCAGGCAGTGGTGGCAGATAGAGTGGCAGGCAGTGGTGCAAATATCAGTGGCAGGCAGTGGTGCAGTTTAGCAGTGGCAGGCAGTGGTAGCAGATAGCAGTGGCAGGCAGTGGTAGCAAAATAGCAGTGGCAGGCAGTGGTGGCAGATAGCAGTGGCAGGCAGTGGTAGCAGATGCAGGGCAGGCAGTGGTTGCAGATAGCAGGGCAGGCAGTGGTAGAGATAGCAGTGGCAGGCAGTGGTAGCAGATAGCAGTGGCAGGCAGTGGTAGCAGATAGCAGTGGCAGGCAGTGGTAGCAGATAGCAGTGGCAGGCAGTGGTAGCAGATAGCAGTGGCAGGCAGTGGTAGCAGATAGCAGTGGCAGGCAGTGGTAGCAGATAGCAGTGGCAGGCAGTGGTAGCAGATAGCAGTGGCAGGCGGGAGTGGTAGCAGATAGCAGTGGCAGGCAGTGGTGGCAGATAGCAGTGGCAGGCAGTGGTAGCAGATAGCAGTGGCAGGCAGTGGTAGCAGATAAGTCAGGCAGTAGGACTGGGTGAGCTGGTGCGTTGCCCTGCGCTGCCTTTAGCAGAATAGCATGGGGGATGTAAAAGAAATGCACATGGTCTGAACCCAGTTGCAGTTCATTTTGGGACTGGCTAGGCCAGTTTTATTCAGATTTTAGCAGTGAGGCAGTTCGGTGAGGCAGGAGCCAAATAGGAGCGACCAGTCTGTCGTTAAATTCCCCCGCTGGAGGCAAAATTTCATGGATTCAAGAAATGAATTTTCTGACCCCGATTGTCTTCCATTTATGGCCTGCAGAACCCACTTCCCTTCAGATATTTTACTGTGCAAATGTTGGTGACGAGAGAAGCCGTTCATAAATAACTGACAAGATAATGTTCTTTTAGATTATGTAGCGATTTTATAATTTTATTCACAGTATACGACACGCTAGACAATATGTATTATAAATGGTACGAGATTCAACCTAAAATACAAAAATGTTATATATATATTATATATATTATTATATATATATTATTATTATATATATATATATATTATATATAATATATATTATATAATATATATATATATATATATATATATATATATATATATATATATAATATATATATATTATATATATATATATTATTACATAATATGGTACAAAAGATTTAAGAGATAAATTGTTGATATAAAGGTGGCATGCACGGTACATGTTGTTACGTGTGTATCACCGATTATAAGGCGAAAATCTCATCCAGCTCCTCAGAGCTGGGGCGTGTGCCCAAAATACAGTAGGCATTACCCCTTTGAACATTATTATTATTATAATCAAAAAGAAGCGCTAAGCCACAAGGGCTATACAGCGCTGCGCCCCTTTGAACAGCCGCACTTAGCCGCTGGAACAGAAAACTAGCTGCCCTGGGATCCCTAGTTATCCTGATGAGTCTTTTTCCCAGCTCCTTAGGGAATTTAGATGCATTCTTTCCCCATGAGCCAAGGGTCTCTGAGCCTATGGGAACAAACATATAATGATGGGCAAGTTCTCCATATTTTCTAGACTTTTGGGACTCCCTGAAACTGGCAGCTGCCCCTCCTTCCTCCCTGGTGTATTGGAGATAGGTATCAGCCAAGGTAGATGCACATGTTTAGTCCCACACCACCTGCTTCCCATCTGTCCAGGCTTGAAGGGTGATACCATCTGGACGCTTCTGGCTGCCATCAGATCTACATAGCTGGGGTGGCTCCCTTACTGCTGGGCATCCGGATGTTGTGAGGCTCCTCTTGATAATGTTATTAACCTCCTCATGTATTGCAATCTTTCCCTCGGATTTACGGCACACAAGACCGTGGTACCCGAATTGGTCTGCTGCTTCACTGCCACAAATACATCTGTGTTCGGCGAGAATAGGGGCGGCAAGTCGTAGGGCAACACCGATGCGGATGGTCTTTGGGTCGAGGCGTGTGCCAAGGCTGGAGTTGGGAACAGCCAATAGAAAATCCCCTGCATGATGTGCTCTCACTGCCAGGAGGCAGGCTCTATCCTTCCCTGACACACTCTGAAGCACTGTTGAGGCTATATTTTCCACTATTGGACCATCCCAGTGCGATTGTTTGTAGTTGTTGGGGGGAGCAGGTCTGGTTTCAGAGCCCGTTAGATTATCCCAGATCATGGCTCCGTTAATGTACTTTTGGTCCTGGACTCCAATCTTGTCCCTAAGATGTTCAGGGAGAATCGCTGCTACAAGCCCTTTGGATGCAATACATGAGGACAGAAAAGCAGGTAACGCAATCTGTGATGACTTGCGGACACCAATGCCTCCTAGTCTGACTGGAAGTGTAGCTTGGTTCCACTGCCCGTCTTCTAGAGTAAGGTTAAGTACTTTCGTAAAAATCTGTCTCAGGATACTGTCATATTCGTGCAGTATATATATATATATATATATATATATATTATATATATATATATATATTTTATATATATATATATATATATATATATAAAAATATTATATGGGTTTGCATCACATAACGCAGGGTGTGTCAAGTAAGTCGTTACATTCAAGGCACATCACGGATAACCCCAATCCTACATACCGTTAATAATGAGCTTAAAGAATGGTAGCTTATTGCTGGTGTGAATGTGGATAACCACCAGTTGTGCTGGATGATGGGGGGGGCATTTGGGGCAACCTTGGGGTATCAGTTCCTCACAAGCCTCTCTCTTTCAAACCCATTCATATTATGGTATTAGTTAAACCTATTTTAAATAGTGTATATTTTTGTAAATAAACTTTAGTGATTTGAATATATGTGTACTCAAAAACTAACATCTACTGTATTAAAGCACTTTATTCCTCAAATTTCTGATTGCTGTATTGATCTTGCCTATGCTTGTATTCCTTTTTTTATGGACAGGTACAAGAGGCCTATAAAAATACCTGTGTTGGTAATATGGTCCGTATCACATAAAACGGGTCTGTATTACATAACACACGGGTCAGTATCACATAACAAGGGTCTATCACAAAAATCTAATCTGTATTGCATAAGACGGAGCTGTATCACATAACACGGGTCTGTATCACATAGCACGGGTCTGTATCACATAATACAGATCTGTATCACAACACAGGTCTATGTCACATAACACGGATCTGTATCACATAACATGGGTCTATGACAAAAACTAATCTGTATAGCATAAGATGGGTCTGCATCACATCACAGAGTTAACAGTATACTAGTGTAACAGCTGTGTAAACCTTTCAGCAGCTACACTGTGACGGTTAGTGTATTCTCAAATACACAGTGTGAGACGCTGGGCTGCCAGCGCCCGACACACCTCAATCACTCAACAACGGACCCAACAATAATAGGTCTGTATCACATAAGGGTCAGTATCACATAACATGGGTCTGTATCACATCACACGGGTCTGTATCAAATAACATATGTCTGTATCACATCACACACTCTAGCTGATTATGAGTTTCTTAAGGGTGTAACATGGACAGTGTTTATATAATTGTGGCCTTGATATCCTGTATATGATACTATCGCTACAGACACACTTGTTAAATATTTGATGAACATTCGTTAGTGAACTACTTTGAAGTGTTCAGTAAGGTAGAGCGGTCAGCTGTGTTACCAGCTATGGGTCATCGTGCAGGTGGTGAAGCTGACCAACTAGTTATGAATGTTGTAGATCATTTACATCTGGGAATGCTAAACAAGGCAGTAGTTCGTCTTGAGGTTATACCATTTAACACTGTGTTGTATTTCAAGAAGCGGTAAATCCGTGTGAGTCATTCAGTGCAAGGAGTGGAGGACTGATTCTCTGTATACTAATCGCCTCCCGAGGCGAAATGAGAATACAAATTTAATGCCCTGGATGGTAGTGTTTCACACCTTCTCAGCTTAGTGCAAAACATCAGTGTCTGCATGGTATCTAGAATGATATACAGAAATGATACTCATATCTAGAATATCCAGAATATCTAGATACTCAGAATACCTAGAAAGATAATCAGAATGAATAATCATTCTTACACTGACCACCAGCCATCCTATAACTTTTTTTTTTTTTGGGGGGGGGGGGTAAAATAAATTACCTACGTTCCTCTTCCCGTACCCATTCACCCCAGCCCTCCTCACTCTCCCCTCCTTTCCATTCCAACCCACTCACCTCAACTTCACCCCACTCTAACCAAGTGGTCCTGCAGCCAGATCTCAGCACCGTGTGTGAAACAACATCCCACAAGACATCTGCTGTTCAGGGAGGGGGTGGGTAGGGGAGGGGGTGAAGGCCAATTTCACCCCCTCACCTTCGCCCCTCAGCTTACCTCCAGGCTAGCCCCAAGGGTCACCCGTCTCTCTAAAACACACCTGGCCAGGTCATTATATATTCATAGCCAAATATAGAGTGGCTGAGGTACTATTTGCGGTGTGAGTGTGGCTCAGTCAAGTCAGTTCACCTGGTGTGCTTGTCGTAGGGAACTTTTGAATCCTCGCATGTTAGAATGTTCTAAAGATAATGTAATAGCCCTCTTGAAATGCCTATGTGACCTAGAGAGACGCCTGTTTGTCCCTTCTACTTCTCTTAGCTGAGTAGGGGTAGAGGGGGGGGTTAACAACTCTCCTCACCATACGAGAGTGCCATGTGGTCAGTGGTCAGTCGTCACGTGAGGTCACAGGCCCTGAGCTGCTTTGGGGATTAGTGTGGACGGTTACAAAGCCATGGCTTGCTTTTACAGTGTTTTAAAAATTGAGGTTGGAAAGTTGAAGAAGGAAGTCTTGCTTCTCCAGGAGGAAATTAGGAGGTTGAAGGTTCACCTCAATGGGTTTGGGAGTGTGAGTTGGCTAGAATGGTGGAGGGAAATGAGGCTACCAGTCTCAGTAGTAGTAACGTAGTAACCAGTTACCAGTAATCTCAGTAGTAGTAACGTAGTAACCAGTTACCAGTAACCAGTGTCCGTTGACTCACGACCAACCGTCTTGAGTCACGGTCTTCATATTGTGCTGAGCTGACACTATTTCAAAACACCCACTACGGGGTACTGGCCAGCCGCCTAGCCAGTATTACGAGGGTAACCAAGGAGATAGGTAACGGCTGCGGGCTCGGTCCACATAACAGTAATTATATGTATAACAGCCTACGTGAGTATTTCTACCCTAATCCACGTATCGAACTCCCACATGATAAATGGTGTACAGCGGTGTGGAGCGTGGATTTACGTTTTTAAGGGTAATTCAAGGCGTTTGAAGACTGTTGTGAGTAGCCGGCAGGGTCAAAGGTGAATGCCCTCCCCTCACAACCCTCCAGCCAGCAGCTTATACCCTCACTCACTACCTACTGCCTGAAAAGCCTGTTGCAGCCGTTTCAAGCCCCTGGCTTATTTCGTGTGCTAATTGCTTCAATCTCCGAGGGGTTGACCGGATTTTGCAATTAAGGGTCGTCAGTAAGCCAGACTGTGGAAGTGAACGCCAGTCAGCCTATCATCCAGCCTGTTCCTGTCACCCAAAACTGCCCCCCGTGCTTTGTGCATCTTAAAACGTCTTCCAGTCATCCATTCTCGTGGGGTAACCCAGCCAGCCAACCCAGCTTCAAACCCCACTGAGAAGAGAAGTAAGCCACGCAGTAAGAAGTAAGCCAAGCTCCTCTGAAGTATTGTTTATATCGCTTTGTGCTCCCTGTTGGATGCTAAGAGTGGTTTTTTTTACCATTCCTGTGGCATAGAGTGGGTTAAGCCATCTTCGTGGGTGAGTGGGGTGCGCGGCAGACCCCCAGCGTCCCCCCCACCACTCTATCCCACCACCCGGGGTGCGCGGCAGTACCCCAGCGAGAGTCACACCCACCATCAACCGCCACCAGCCATCCACCCATCTACCTGTGGTTGTATGTACCCTTGTTCCGGGTCCTAGTACTGTTTTGGCTCACATAATTGGTCAAGAGATTGTAGCTGGTGCCAACGAGATAAAGCCAGTTATGTGAGTTCGCCTAGAACGCACATTTCTTCCGACAACAGTGAATGTAGGAGGCGTCATCACCGCGCGGGACACCATACCACTCATCCCCCGTCACCAGTAATCGCCCGTCTACTACTCTCGACTTCAGTGATAATTTTTTTGAGACATTTTTCTTGCATTTAAAGACATTTGCGTGTGTGAGACATTTATAGTAAATTGTTTGTGTACTCTAAACCTTGTGTTTTTCAGTGTAAACGCAGTATTCTTTGAATCAGTATTTTTTTACAATATTTTTCAGTGTTTTCACTTATCTTATATTATTCTGCTGTGTTTTTCTTTATGCTACTCCTGTCTATAGTAAGTATTATTGTGTAGTGTACCAGTCAGTCACCCTGTGTGAAGTGATTCAATTTTTTTTATTGTATTCTTTCAGCGTTGTATTCTGCAGTGATATTTACCCCAGTATACCAAATTTTCCATTTATTTCTATGTGTGTCATTTTTTTTCGTATGCCAACAGTGTCTCATTCCTCTAATTTTTTCGCAGACTGTGTACCATTATTTTTGCCAGCAAAATTTTTGTCGTATCAGTCACAGCAAGATTTTTGTCGTATCAGTCACAGCAAGATTTTGTTGTATCAGTCACAGCAGGATTTTGTTGTAAGAATATATTTAATGAAGTGTGCTCCGTCACTGTAAGTGTTATAGTACCTGTTTTGTTCCTGTGTTTTATTTTAATTCATCTTTTTATAATTCTTGAACAAATTCACTCTTGATGCAATTTCAATTACTTTTAACGTAAAGTGTTTTTCTTACTCTGAGTAAATTGTTTTGTCTAATTTACAATTAAGAGTTAAAGTGTTCAATCAGTTTATTTTTTTTTTTTTGATCTTCATAATTTTAATTCATTATTTTACCTGAGTTTTCCCAGTGACACTTTATTACTGCAGTGATTATTTCTACACTTTATTTTGTTGCACTTGTTCTGAAGTGAATTATTGAACTTGTTCTGCAGTGAATTATTTTCTTTTATTGATATTTTATAATTTTATATTTAATTTTGTCTATGCATTCTTAGAAAATATTTAAAATTTCCCAGTTTACAATTTAATAATTTTATTTTACACTTTCACATTGATTAAAAATTTAATTAATTAATTTCTTTATTAGCAAGAGTAAAGACAGCTCATTTTGCATTTAATTCAGTCTCCAGTATATTTTCAAACTTGTATATTTCAATGTAAATTTTTTTTATTTTGGTCAATAGCCCCTTTAAATTGATTTTTTCCTTCCTCTTGCAGTGTATTTAGACATTATTCTGCAGAATTAGTTTATATCTTTTCATTTCAATTTTTAGAATTTTATATCATTTTTATTGTTCTTTTTTTGCCTTATTTGTTCTCGTGTTCCTTTGCCATTATGTCTCAATACCGTCAAGATGATACTTTAGTGAATGTCGACACTCGGGACCTCTCAGGCTCTACTGCGGGTCCGGGTCATCAGTCCTCACAGTTCCTTACCGATGACAGACCGATTTCAGACCCGAGATATTATAGTTATACTCGTGATTCCCTTGATGCGTTACCTTTATTCAATGGCCATGTACATAGTCTTGAAGCATGGTTTCCCAGCCATTCGTTCTCGTGCTAATGCTCTAGTTGAAGGTCCTCCTTCAGAGGAAAGCCTTATCAGAATTGCTAAAGAGGCTCTTTATTCGACTCCCTGCTGCTGTTCACGTTGTTGATCTCCTTGATATGCGAGACTTCAGGAATCTTACTAAGTGGTTCACAATATGAGGAACTGATTCGTTTTTTCCCTAGTCCCAGAAAAAAACAGCTGACCCAATATGTCGTTCTTAGGGAACTAGTGAATGCTACACCCATGAGTACTGAATCGTTGAGTGCATTTGCTGTTAGTTTAGACAAACTTTATCATCATTTTCAATGCTGTCCAACCCATCATCTTTTCTCCCTGACGAGGCAAAACCCATTTACAGAATCAATTGCTAAATAGCAGCTTTTGGAGCAATTAAAGAACTAATGCCACCTGTTTCTGTGGTGCTTATGGGGCTGATCCTCCAACTGTAACGAGGGAAACCCACTTACAGCCTTAAATCATGTACGTTCCTGTGCCCCCAGGGTACTTTCCCTGTATTAAAAGTAATGTCACAAATATGCCTCAGTCTGCCCCACCTCTTGTTTGCGCCACAGAGCCCAATCGTATTTCGTCAACCATCTCAGAGATCATCAAGAACCAGTGTACAGAGTCGTTATACACCTCGTAGTTTTTTCATAGTACATTCAGTAACCATAGTGGGCGGAATTGTTACACCTGTGGTTTCCGTGGACAATTGCAATTAATTGTCCTGATAGTTATCCTAAGAGACGCGTATCTGTTTGAGTACTCAGATCTTCCTTACTGTACTTATCATAAAAATACATGGAAACATGACACATCTGAGTGTAATGCTCTCTATAACCTTCAGTACTCTAGATTCTTTCCGTGGTCGTTCCAACCAGCAGAACCCGTCGAGGAAACAGATCTCGGGGTTTTCAACATAACCGAACCAGGCTCATTCATTCAATTCTCAAACTAACCAGAACCAGGCTCGTTCTCCAATTCGGGGAATTCAAGCGCCCCAGTCAAACCGTCCCATGGTGACAGTAGTGATAATGAGTACACCATCCCCGTTCACAACTCCTTGAAGCCTTAAGCAGTCTCGAAATGACAACCTGCTGAGGTTGTTGCTTCACATGTCTCTGACACAGATGATTTTGGGGATGGAGTAAAACCCAGTCTTTTCTGATGATAATCCACCTTTTTGTTTGCACAAAAACTTCCAATTCACCATAGGCCCTATAGTGCAAGCAATCTGTTTAAATGCGCCCGTTCAATTGTTCTGGACTCTGGTGCGCAAATCAATATTATTGGGGTCTAGTTTGTTTAAGGTAAGAAGTTACGACATGTCCTTTTCGTAGAACCGACTCCTGTGTCCCCCTTAGTGGAGTATCTGGTTCCACCTGCGTGTCCGAGGTCGGACTTCCCTAACCTTTTCTATCCAAGGTAGAGATTTCCCACTGTTTCCTTCTTTGTTGTCGACCAGATTACTTTCCCTGGTGCCCTTTCTACGGGATTTGCTTCCATGCGAGACTTACGCATTGTGCTCGACCCTTATCGATGGCATGCACAAATTTACGACTTGATCGTTCCATTCTGGGGTTACCAGCTTGGATCAGAAATCTGTTATATGCTGCAGAGTATGATGTACGGATTAAGTCCTTACAAGCTAATGCTTTCTCCAGTAGCGTACCCAAGCGGTCAGGCCTGGTAATTCTGTCACTCCCATCAGTGTTCCACCTATACCTTTAGAATTGCAGGATAGTATGCCTCAAGTGTCCGAGGACGCTCAAGATTGCCTTGAGTGCTCAACCTATCCCTGCAATGCCTGCTAGTTCGAGTAGTAGTTTCTCCACAGGGGACGCCTTGTCGGGAAAACAATTACTTGCAAACTAGTAATGCCATCTCTTGTTGATGTCACATGCCGTCTGCAGAAAGACGTTCTGTTGCGGCTAGTGCTCTCACTAGAGTGTCTGTAGTTGTTCCTAGTGTTCCAGATGGTGATAACGTCCTAGTTTGGACATGATTCCTGCAAAGTAAAGGGGGCTATTTGGTTGAACCATCCTTACTTGTTGTAAAGATAGTAAGATCCATTTTACTGGCCAACACTTCTGGTCACAGTGTCCGCCTTAGAGCAAATTTCCAATCTTGTTGACCTTGTTCACTATCCTTACCCCGTTCGGTAGAGGATGAGTTTTTCACCTGACCATGGGTCGGTGCTATTTCTGCGCGGGGGGACCTCATCCACTTCACTGGATCAATCTATTCCACCAGTTGAGGAGAAAGACTTAGCTCCCACTGACTTCCAGATGAAGTCAAGCGTTTGTTGACTCTGTTGAACAAACGTCGTAAAAGCCATTGCTTTACCAGGTGAGAAGATGGGTATAACGAACTTATTGTCCCCTCGTATTCCACTTGAACCTGGTACTAGACCTATCTACATACCTGCGTACAGAATGCCTCATTCACAAGGGTTTCTGTCGCAGAAGAATTGATCAATCAAATGCTTGATGAGGAGTTATTGCACCTAGCAATTCCCCTTGGAATGCACCCTTGATACTAGTACCTAAGAAGGATGGTACTTGGCGTCCAGTAATTGACTTTAGGAAGTTAAACGCAAAAACCATTCCAGATCGCTTTCCACTCCCTGTACTGGGGGATCTTTTACGTAATATTGGGGATTTAAAAAAGTCTTTTCAACCCAGATTTGTTACAAGGGTTTTGGCAAGTCCCTCTTCACGAGGACAGCCAAGAGCTAACGGCATTCCCCCACTCCTACAGGTCATTATCACTTCCTCCGTATGGCATTTGGGATTACGATCTTCCCCTATCAAAGTTCTCAAGGCTCATACTAATATCTTTTTGAGGTCCATAGGTAATGCACTTATGGTGTACTTAGATGACGTAATCGTCATGTCTAAAGACGTGGATTTCACACTTGAAAAAACTGATGTTAGTACTTGGGAAACTTGAAGAAGCCAATTTAAAGATCCAAATGTCAAAATGTCAATTTTTCAGATTTAGAAATTAAGTTTCTTGGTCACGTAGTCACTCCTAGAGGGGTTACGATGACCAAAGTAAAGTAACTGCAGTACTAAATTTTCCAACTCCAAAACTGCTGATGCTGTAAGATCCTTTGTGGGCTTAGCAGGTTTTAATAGATCTTTCATTGCCCAAATTTTTCTTCCATAGCTGCTCCTCTAACTGAGTTGCTTAAGAAAAGATGCTCCTTTTGTTTGGACCTTCCGTCAAGAAAGAGCATTCCAAACTCTAAAAAGAAAAGCTAACTTCTGCTCCAATTTTGAAATTTCCAGATTTTTCTAAGCCTTTTTATCTGACAACTGATGCTAGTTCAATTGGCATAGGTGCCGTACTAGCTCAGAAGACGATGGCAAGTACAACGCAGTTGCATTTGCTAGCCGAGTCCTTACAAAGGCTGAACGTAATTATACCCGTAACTGAGCAAGAAGCTTTAGCAATAGTATGGTCTTTAAAACACTTCCGAGACATTATTTATCAGTACTCTGTTCATGTCTTGACAGATCATGCTCCTCTGATACCCTTTTTCCAGAACAAACAACCTACTGGAAGGTTACTAGATGGACCTTGACTATCCAAGAGTTCAATCCCACCTTTGAGCATTTACCTGGCAAGTCAAATGTAAATCGCAGATGCCTTTTATCGCGACATGTTAGTATAGTAACTGCAGACCCTCCATTTAGTGTGAAGATGTAAAGAATGCTCAACGAACAGATCCCATGTGGTCTGGTGTGATTCGATTCCTGCTCCCGGAAGATCGTATTCTGAATGTGAAGCCACCGCACCCATCAGTGACTTTCTCATGAACCAAGAATTACTGTATCGAACGGCCGAGTTGGTACTCCAGCAGAAGAGTTACCAGTTAGTAATTCCACAGTCACAGTGAATGTAGCCTTACAGCTAGTTTCACGATGTACCAGGTGTTGCACACCCTGGTATGGATCGTTCAGTAAAACAAGGGCCCGATTGAAAAAACTTTTGGCCTCGTATGGCAACTGATATTTTTGAGTATGTAGGAAATGTAGTGTCTGCATGCAACATAAAGGCAATGCTAATGGTCCTAATCCAATCCAAGTGTATCCAACTACTAGCGAACCTTGGGAAAGAGTTGCGCTAGATATGTTAACTAATTTCCAATGTTCCTCCAAGGTAACAAACATCTGTGTGTTTTTGGTAGACCATTTCACCAGATATTGCGAGTTAGTTCCATTGCAGACAAGACTGCCGAGACAGTAGCCAAAGCGTTTAAAGAAAAGCATTATCTGCAGGCATACCACCCCTAAGTCCCTAGTAACAGATAACGGAGGTGAATTCTGTAATGAAAATTTTTGAAAATTTGTGTACCTTGTACAAAAATCTCTAAATCCACCCTTGTTCCTCATCATCCTGCCAGCAATGGGTTAGCGGAACGAACCAATAAGAAAGTAAATTGATGTCTTGAGAGCCACTATCAATCCCAATAGTGAAACTTGGGATGAAGTTATACCTATGTGCTTGTGCTATAAATTCTGCTTACAATGTTTCTATAGGTGACACTCCCATTATGCACTGTATGGTGTAGATAAACGTTTGCCTATGAGTTGTTATATTCTAATCCGAAACCAATTACAACCCTGATGATTCGTACAACTCGTACCAGCTTAGCTCAAAGTGTTTTTTAGAAGAATCCGTGAAACACTTCATAAATCAAAAAGCTGAATTCACAAGATCGCAAACACTCGATCAAAAGCCATCCAAATCAAAGTAGGGTTTGAGAGTTTTGCTGACAACTTTAACAAAACGTCGCAATGCCTAAGCTTGATCAAAAGTTTGTTGGTCCTTATCGGGTAGTTGAAACTATCACTGGTAATAAGTATAAGGTTAGAGAGATTAGTACTGGTCAGTATAAAGAATCGCATTTGGATCATATGAAGTTAGTATGTGATGATAATGATGTTCCAACCAGACTAATGTGAACAGACTTGACAATCCTCCTGAAACCTGTACTCTCTTCCTCTGATACTCAGTCAGACGATCAACCTGAATGTCGTTATTCCCTACGTACACGACAGGTATTGAGAAATCCTCAAGTAACATTTTTTAACTTCCAATTCAGATTTGCCTCAAATGCAGCATGAGTTAGCCAATGCTACAGAGTTTGATCCTCCCAGAGATGACACCCATTCTGCATATGCCAATCTTACCCTAGCAGAGTTGGGGTTAAATGTAAATAACCTGTATAGATGAATAATTACAGTATCAACTTACAGTATTCAAGAATTTTTTTTTTGTGTTCATGTTCTCTCCGCATTCTGAGAGTTTTAAAAGTCTAGATTTTCCCGTGCACCGAATCTGCCTTTCTGTTAAACACTCTTTCTTTGTATATATTCCTTCCTCAGAATCCGTAGATCACACGAATACAGATCGATCGATCAAAATTTTTTTTTTATCACTGTAATCTCAACGTTGAGTTCGTTGTTCATTTGTTGAGTTTTAAGTTGTACTATAGTATACCTAGTATTGCATTACAGTTTCAGTTACGTAAGCTTTCATTCCAATGTTCTACTTATGTATCTATAATGTTTCATGTTGTGTACTTTGACATTGTATAGAATAGCCCAAGCCGTGTACCTGCCATCTCTAGTTTTTTATTAGTTGTATGTCGGGACGACATACGTTTTGCGTCGCCGAGCTCTCGTAGTAGTAACGTAGTAACCAGTTACCAGTAATCTCAGTAGTAGTAACGTAGTAACCAGTTACCAGTAACCAGTGTCCGTTGACTCACGACCAACCGTCTTGAGTCACGGTCTTCATATTGTGCTGAGCTGACACTATTTCAAAACACCCACTACGGGGTACTGGCCAGCCGCCTAGCCAGTATTACGAGGGTAACCAAGGAGATAGGTAACGGCTGCGGGCTCGGTCCACATAACAGTAATTATACGTATAACAGCCTACGTGAGTATTTCTACCCTAATCCACGTATCGAACTCCCACATGATACCAGCAGCAAGATGCAGTCTGTCACTCGCTGCGAGGAGGCTGTAGCTGGGGAGGTAGTAACGGCTACCAGCAGTGAGGCGCAGTCCAGCACCTGCTTCGAGTGGCAAGTGGTTCCCTGGAATGGGAAGAGCATCAAAATAAGGAAAGTTGAGAAGATCTGAAGGTAGGAAATCGTTTCTCTGTTCTTCAGGATGAGTGTACTTCAGTGGCCAGTGAAGGTAAAGGTACTACTTCCCCTGCAAATAGAGGTAAGCAAATCCTTGTGGTTGGTGACTCACAGGTAAGATATATGGACCGTGCCTTCTGTAATAGGAATAAGAAGGTAAGAGACAGAGTGTGCTTCCCTGGAGCTGGTGTTAGTGACATAGTCAACAGGTTGGATATCCTGTCAGGTAATGGGAACAAGCCTATTATCTGTCTCAGTGCTGGTGGAAATGATAATGGGAAGGGTAGGAGAGAGGAGCTGCTAGATAAGTACAGGTCAGCTATAGATTTAATTAAGTCTAAGGGAGGGGTCCCAATCATATGAGAATCTTGCCTAGAAGGCAGTGGCAATGAACGGTTGTCCAGGGGAATTGGTGTAAAATTTGCTGGCTAGACATATACTGCAAGGAACTTGCAATCCCATTCTTGCAACTGGGACAATTTTTATGGTAAACATGATATGTATGCAAGGGATGGGTACATCTCAGGGGCAGGGGTGGTAGCACTTTGCAGACTCAATCGAGAGGGCCATTGCTGAAATGCCTAGGATTTTAAACTGATAAAAGATAGAGGAATGGGTGTGTGTGTGGGAAACAGGCAGGTTGCACACTAGGGTTGAAAACAGCAAATGTATAAAAGACATTCATCGTGAAGTTAAAAATAAAAACAATAGATCCGGGTTTGCAAACAAAGGGAGACAGCAGAGGGGAAACAAGGGGCTAGCCCCCTTAAGGTTTACTATACTAATAGCAGGAGTGTAAGAAATAAGATAGATGAGCTAAGATTAATTTGAAAACACAGGAAACATAGATATTTTTACTATAACAGAGACCTGGCTCAATCTGAAAGATAGAGAGATGCCTTCTGAATGTCAAATACAAAGCCATAAATTATTTCACACTGACAGGGTCAACAGGAAGGGTGGTGGAGTAGCGATGTACGTCAGAGACAATTAAATTGCGGGTGTTAGAAAAAGATATAAATTAGAAGCATCACCACCAAATCTGTTTGGTTACAGCTTCTCGAGGGCCGTGAAAAACTAATTTTGGGTGTGATTTACAGGGCCCCAAATCTTGATAGGAGTGCGTAAACTACTAGGGGACGAAATTCTAAGGCATCTACATACGAAAATGTTGTGCTAATGGGAGATTTCAACTATAGACAGATTGACTGGAGCAATTTGACAGGAAGTTAAGAGTCAATTTGACTTTCTTGATATGATTCAGGATTGTTTTTTAAAAAACATTTTTGTGACAGAACAAACTAGATGAAAAAACCTTTGCTTGATTTGGGTTTCCCTTGCCAGTGGGAAACACTAATTAATAGTCCTGAGGTTAATGATAAAGCTTGGGGAAAGTGATCACAAATCACTCAGTTTTTAATATATCATGGAATTACCCTAATAAATGACAATAAAGTCTCTGTCCCTGACTTATGCTTGGCTGATTTCGTAGGACTGAAAAATTACTTGGTGGGCTAATTGGAATAACCTGACTGTGGGTCAGGTGGGTTGGTGACGATTGCCGATATAAACGTTTTCCAGGCATAGTTCTAGCTGCTCAGACAATTTATGTTCCAAACAGGGAAATCAGATCAAGAAAAATTATCCTAAATGGATGAACAACAGATTAAAACATCTCACTGGGCAAAAGAGAGGCATATATAGGCAAATCTAAAGAGGAGAGGGGGAATTAAGAAATCAATATAACAGTTAAAGAGAGAAATAAAAAAGGGAATAAAAAAGCAAAAAAAAGATTATGAGGTTAAAGTTGCAAGAGAATCGAAGACTAACCCAAAAGGATTCTTTCAGGTATACAGGAGTAAGATCAGGGACAAAATAGGCCCACTCAAAAGTTACTCGGGTCAGCTCATGACAGTGATAAGGAAATGTGTAGAATTTTTAACACATGCTTCCTCTCAGTTTTTACACGGAAATACTAGAGATATTCCAGAAATAATAAATTATGTAGAACAGGACGATAATAAACTGTGCACGATTAGGGTCACAAGTGACATGGTCCTTAGGCAAACAGATAAATTAAAACCTAACAAATCCCCAGGGCCCGATGAACTGTATGCAAGGGTTCTAAAGGAATGTAAAAAAGGGGCTTAGCAAACCTTTGGGTGATCTTTTCAACATATCACTACAAAAACTGGTATAGTGCCAGATAAGTGGAAAATGGCAAATGTGATACCTATTTTCAAAGCAGGTGACAGGTCCTTAGCTTCGAACTATAGATTTATAAGCCTAACCTCCATAGTGGAAAATTATGGAATCAAAAATGCCGAGGGAGATCGTAGCCACCTTGGAAAGCATAAATTAATCAACAATCTCAGCATGGTTTTATAAATGGAGTTCCTGCCTTACAAATTTATTAACTTTTTTCAATAAGGTATTTGAGGAGGTAATCATGGTAATGAATAGATTATTTGTATATGACTTCAGTAAGGCTTTTGACAGGGTCCCACATCAGAGGCTATTGAGGAAAATTAAAAGGGACATGGAATACAAGGAGAAATTTTTTTCTGGATAGAGGCATGGTTGACAAATAGACAGCAGAGAGTTTGCATAAATGGGGAGAAATCAAGTGGGGAAGCGTCACGACAGTGTTTTTATAGGTCAATTTTCCCCTTTTTTTTAAAATTAAAAAAAACATTTGAAGGAAAAA
>NC_069411.1:12485920-12516947 GCF_026875155.1 Cherax quadricarinatus | reverse complement strand
GTAGCAGACAGGAGAATAAGAAGCAGTAGAGCAGAAAAAAGACAGCAGTAGCAGCAGGAGAATAAGACGCAGTAGCAGCGAAGAATAAGACAGCGTACAGACAGTGAATAAGACGCAGTCAGACGGGAAAAAATAAGACAGCAGTAGCAGACGGGAGAATAAGCAGCAGTAAAGACGGGGAGAATAAGACAGCAGTAGCAAAAGAGAAAAAGACAGCGTAAAGCGGGTGAATAAGCCAGCAGTAGCGAAGGGAAATAAGCAGAGTGCAGACAGTGTAAGAAAGCGTAGCAGACGGGGAGAAAAAGGACAGAGTGCAAAAGGAGAAAAGACAGCAGTAGCAGACAGTAAATAAGACAGGTGCAGACAGGAGAAAAAGAAAACGAAACAGCGTAGAATAAGACACAGTAGCAGACAGTAGAAAAAGCAGCAGTAGCGAAGTAGAATAAGCAGCATCACAAAAATGAAAGCAGACAGCAAGAATGAAGCAGAGCAGACATTTAATTAAGACAGCAGTAGAGAAAAAATGAAGCAGTAGCGGCAGTGAAAAAGGACAGCAGTCGGGAAAGGGAGAATAAGAAGCAGTGGCTAAAAACAGATAGAATAAAAAAACCAGCAGTGCAGACAGGAGAAAAAGAAGCAGTACAGACGGGAGAATAAGACAGCTGCAGCGGGGAAAGGGAATTTAGACAGCGAGCAGCGGGAAAATTTTGACAGCAGTGCAGACAGTAGAATAGACACAGTAGCAGACTAAAAAAACAGCAGTAGCGGACAGGAGAATAAACAGCAGTAGGAGGGGATAAGACAGCAGTAGAGACAAAAATTAAGCCCTTGCAGAGTAGCAGCAGTAGATAAGACACAGTGCAGACAGTAGAATTTGCGCAGTAGCGGGACAGTAGAATAAGACAGCAGTAGAGACAGAGAATATGACGCAGTAGGACAGTAGAATAAAACAGCTGGCAGAATAGACAGCGTAGCAGACAGAAAATAAGACAGCAGTGCAGAATAGAAATGACAGCAGTAGCGACAGTGAATAAGGGCGTAGCAGACAGTAGAATATGACAGCGTAGCAGCAGGAATAAACAGCGTAGCAGCAGTAAAATTTGAAGCGTAGCAGACAAAATGGGCAGAGTAGCAGAAGGAGAATAAGACAGCAGTAGCAGACAGGGAATAAGCAGGTAGCGAAGGAGAATAAGACAGCAGTAGCAAAAAGGAAAAAAAGCGCAGTAGAAAAGGGAATAAGACGCAGTAGCAGACGGAAAAATAAGACAGCGTAGCAGACAGGGAATAAGACGCAGTAGAGACAGTAATAACACCGTGAGACAAAATAGACGCGTAGCAGACGGGAGAATAAACAGCAGTGAGCGGGAAATAAGACAGCAGTGCAGACGGAGATAAGACGCGTAGCAGACAGTAGAATGACAGCAGTGCGACGGGAGAAAAGAAGCATTTGCAGAAGTGTTAGACAGCAGTGGCAGACAGGAGAATAAGACAGCGTAGCAGAAGGAGAAAAAAGAAGCATAGCAGACGGGAGAAAAAGGGACGCGTAGCGACGTAAAATAAGACAGCGTGAGACGTGAATAAGACAGCAGTAGCAGACAGTGAATAGCAGCAGTAGAGACAGTAGAATAAGACGCGTAGCGACAGTAGAAAAAGACGCGTAGCAGACAGTAGAATAAGACAGCAGTAGCAGCAGTGGAATAAGACAGAGTAGGGGACGGGAGAAAAAGACAGCAGAGCGACAGTAGAAAAAGAAAGCAGGGGCAGACAGGGAAAAAGACAGCAGTAGCAGCGGGAAAAATAAGACAGCAGTAGCAGCCCGTGAATAAGACAGCTGCAGACAGTGAATGACAGAAATAGCAGACAGTGAAAAAGACAGCGTAGCAGACAGTAGAATAAGACAGCAGTAGCAGCAGTAGAAAAAGACGAGTAGCAGCAGTAGAATAAGCAGCAGTGGCAGTGAATATGACAGCAGTAGAGACAGAGAATAAACGCGTAGCAGCATTAAACAAAAGCACAGTAGGGGGAAGTAAAAATAAGACAGCGAGCGACAGAAAGAATTGACAGCAGTAGAGACAGAAAACAAGACAACAGAGCAGCGTAGAAAAAACAGCATACAGACAGTAATAATTGGGCCCCTGGGGTTTAGACTGGCCAGAGCGGGGTAGCAGAAGTAGTAGGGCAGATTGAAAGCAATAGACGGCAGCTAAAAGGTTTAAAGTGGAAAAACCGGAAGAAAAGGACAACAGCAGAGACGAATATAAGGAGCGTAGAGGTAGAAAGGGGAGGCCGCCGGTGAGAAGCAACGCAACGGGGCAGCAGGGGAAGGAAAAGAGCTAATGTAGTAGGCTCTGCGTAATGTAGCGTAGCAGGCAGCAATGACAGGCAACAGTGACAGGCAACAGTGGCAGGCAACAGTAGCAGACAACAATGGCAAATAGCAGTGGCAGGCAGCAGCGACGGGCAGCAGTGACGGGTAGTAGTGGTGGGCAGTAGTGACAGATAACAATGACAGGCAGCGGTGGTAGGCAGCAGTAGCAGGCAGCAATGGCAAATAGTGGCGGAGCAGCTGTGATTGGTAGTGGCGTGCAGCAATGACGGGTAGTGTCGGGTTTTTAGGGGGGCGGGTAGCAGTGACGGGTAGTGGCGGGTAAACAGTGAGGGTAGTGCGGGTTTTAGTGACGGGTAGTGGCGGGTAGCAGTGACGGGTAGTGTCGGGTTTTGGTGACGGGTAGTGGCGGGTACAGTGAGGGTAGTGCGGTAAGTGGGGTAGTGGCGGTAGCAGTAGGGTAGGGGGGGGGAGCGGGGCGGGTGGTGGCGATAGCGTGGCAGGCAGTGGTGCGTAGCATGGGGGCAAAGTGGTGGCAGATGGGAGGGCAGGCAGTGGAAAGCGATAGCAGTGGCAGGAGGGGTGGCAGATAGCGTGGCAGGCGGGACCCCAGAAGCGGGGGCGGGGTGGGGCAGTAGCAGTGGCAGGCAGTGGTGAGAACAGTGGGGGCAGTGGTGGCAGATGCAGGGCGGCAGTGGTAGCAGATAGCAGGGGAGGAAAGTGGGGCGAACAGTGGCAGGCAGTGGTAGCAGATGAGTGGCGGGCGTGGTGGCGATAAGTGGCGGGCAGTGGGGGGCAGATAGCAGTGGCGCAGTGGTAGCAAAAGCGTGGCGGCGTGGTACGATAGCGTGGCGGGCGTGGGGGCAGATCATGGCGGCAGTGGTAGCGATAGCAGTGGCAAGCAGGGGGGGGGGCAGTACGTGGAAAGCAGTGGTAGAGATGCGTGGCAGGCAGTGGTGGCGGGATGCAGTGGAGGCAGTGTGGAGATAGCAGGGGGCAGGCAGTGGTGCAGTTGGTGGCAGGAGTGGTGAGATACAGTGGCAGGCGTGGAAAACAGATAGCAGTGGCGGGGCAGGGTAGCAGATGCAGTGGAGGCATTTGGGTGGAGTTGCAGGGAGCGTGGTGCAGATAGCATGGCGGAAGTGGTGCTTTGCGGGGCAGGCAGGGTAGCAGTAGCAGTGGCAGGCAGGGGTGGGGTAGCGTGGGGGCGTGGTGGAGATAGCAGTGGAAAAGGCAGGGGGTGGAATTTGCGGTGGGCAGGCAGGGGTGCAGATAGCAGTGGCGGCGTGGTGCAGAACGTGGAGGAGTGGTGGCAGATAGCAGTGGCGGGCGTGGTAGAGTTGCGGGGCGGGGCAGGGTGCAGATAGCAGTGGCGGGCAGGGTAGCAGATAGCGTGGCAGGCAGTGTAAAACAGATAGCAGTGGCAGGCAGGGGTTTAGCAGATGGAGGGGGAGGCAGTGGTGGCAGATAGCGGGGCAGGCAGTGGTGGAGATAGAGTGGCAGGCGTGGTGGGCGATAGGTGGCAGGAAAGTGGGGGCAAAACAGTGGCAGGCAGTGGTGCGATAGCGTGGCAGGAAAGTGGTGCAGTAGCAGTGGCAGGCAGTGGTGCAATACAGTGGGCAGCAGTGGTGGGGTAGCGTGGCAGGCGTGGTGCAGATAGCAGTGGCAGGCAGTGGTAGCGATAGCATGGCAGGCGTGGTGCAGTAGCGTGGCGGGCAGTGGTGGCAGATAGCAGTGGCAGGCGGGGTAGAGATAGCAGTGGCAGGCAGGGTGAGATAGCGTGGCGGGGCAGTGGTGGAGATAGCAGGGGCAGGCAGTGGTAGAGATAGCAGTGGCGGGGAGTGGGGGGGCAGATAGCGTGGCAGGCATGGTAGCGATGCAGTGGAGGCGTGGTAGCAGAAGAGTGGCAGGCAGTGGGGGTTTGCAGTGGCGGGCAGTGGAGCAGATGCGTGGCGGCAGTGGTAGCAGTGCGGGGCAGGCATGGTGCAGATCAGGGGGCAGGCAGGGGAGCAGATAGCAGTGGCGGGCAGTGGAGAAATAGCGTGGCAGGAGGGGTAGCGATAGCAGTGGCAGGCAGTGGTAGCAGATAGCAGTGGCAGGCAGTGGTAGAGTAGCAGTGGCAGGCGGGTGGCAGATAGCAGGGGCAGGCAGTGGTAGAAGATAGCAGTGGCAGGAAGTGGTGGCAGGACAGCCATAATTCGGGGAGGAACCCTGGGTGAGCTGGTGTCGTTGCCCCCTGCCGCTTGCCCGTCCCCAAAAAAATATTCATGGATCTCCAAGAAATGAATTTTCTGCGCCCGTTTAGTTTTCATTTTTTTGGGGTGGCTAGGGCCCAAAAACTTTTCTTTTTTCCTTCAGAATTTTTTCACTGGGCAAGTTGGTGAGGCGGAGGGGGAGGAGCGACAGTTGTCATTAAATTACCAGTGAGGCAAAAAATGTCGGTGGTAAAGATGTGAGGGTGAGCGATGTCTTCCTGAATTTATTGCTCACAGTAACGCACGCCCAGCAAATTGTGCGTTATAAAATGGGACGGATTCGAAACCGTAAAAAAAGAAACATAACCGTTCTTTTATTATTACTATTTTATTATTATTATTATTATTTTTATATATTTTTATTTTATATATATATATATATATTTTATATATAAAATATATTTATATTATATATTAAAATTTTTTTTAAAAATATATATATATATATAAAATTTTAATAATATTAAAAAAATTTTTTTTAAAAAAATTGTTGATTTAAGGTGGATAAGGTCATGTTGTTACGTGTGTATCACCGATTATAAGGCGAAAATTCCCTCCAGTCCTCAGAGTGGGGCGTGTGCCCAAAAAAACGTAGGCATTACCCCTTTTAACATTTTTTTTTTTATATCAAAAAGAAGCGCTAAGCCACAAGGGCTATACAGCGCTGCGCCCCTTTGAACAGCCGCACTTAGCCGCTGGAACAGAAAACTAGCTGCCCTGGGATCCCTAGTTATCCTGATGAGTCTTTTTCCCAGCTCCTTAGGGAATTTAGATGCATTCTTTCCCATGAGCCAAGGGTCTCTGAGCCTATGGGAACAAACATATAATGATGGGCAAGTTCTCATATTTTCTAGACTTTTGGGACTCCCTGAAACTGGCAGCTGCCCTCCTTCCTCCCTGGTGTATTGGAGATAGGTATCAGCCAAGGTAGATGCACATGTTTAGTCCACAAACCCCCTGCTTCCATCTGTCCAGGCTTGAAGGGTGATACCATCTGGACGCTTCTGGCTGCCATCAGATCTACATAGCTGGGGTGGCTCCCTTACTGCTGGGCATCCGGATGTTGTGAGGCTCCTCTTGATAATGTTATTAACCATCCTCATGTATTGCAATCTTTCCTCGGATTTACGGCACACAAGACCGTGGTACCCGAATTGGTCTGCTGCTTCACTGCCACAAATACATCTGTGTTCGGCGAGAATAGGGGCGGCAAGTCGTAGGGCAACACCGATGCGGATGGTCTTTGGGTCGAGGCGTGTGCCAAGGCTGGAGTTGGGAACAGCCAATAGAAAATCCCTGCATGATGTGCTCTCACTGCCAGGAGGCAGGCTCTATCCTTCCCTGACACACTTCTGAAGCACTGTTTAGGCTATATTTTCCACTATTGGACCATCCCAGTGCGATTGTTTGTAGTTGTTGGGGGGAGCAGGTCTGGTTTCAGAGGCCCGTTAGATTATCCCCGATCATGGCTCCGTTAATGTACTTTTGGTCCTGGGGCTCCAATCTTGCCCCTAAGATGTTCAGGGAGAATCGCTGCTACAAGCCTTTGGATGCAATACATGAGGACAGAAAAGCAGGTAACGCAATCTGTGATGACTTGCGGACACCAATGCCTCCTAGTCTGACTGGAAGTGTAGCTTGGTTCCACTGCCCGTCTTCTAGAGTAAGGTTAAGTACTTTCGTAAAAATCTGTCTCAGGATACTGTCATATTCGTGCAGTATATATATATATATATATATATATTATATATTATATATATTTATATATATATATATATATATATATATATTATATAATATATTTGGGTTTGCATCACATAACGCAGGGTGTGTCAAGAAAGTCGTTACATTCAAGGCACATCACGGATAACCCAATCCTAATACCGTTATAATGAGCTTAAAGTATGGTTTGCTTATTGCTGGTGTGAATGTGGATAACCACCAGTTGTGCTGGATGATGGGGGGGGGCATTTGGGGCAACCTTGGGGTATCAGTTCCTCACAAGCCCTCTCTCTTTCAAACCCATTCAATATTATGGTATTAGTTAAACCTATTTTAAATAGTGTATATTTTTGTAAATAAACTTTAGTGATTTGAATATATGTGTACTCAAAAAACTAACATCTACTGTATTAAGCACTTTATTCCTCAAATTTCTGATTGCTGTATTGATCCCTTGCCTATGCTTGTATTCCTTTTTTTATGGACAGGTACAAGAGGCCTATAAAAATACCTGTGTTGGTAATATGGTCCGTATCACATAAAACGGGTCTGTATTACATACACACGGGTCAGTATCACATAACAAGGGTCTATCACAAAAATCTAATCTGTATTGCATAAGACGGAGCTGATCACATAACACGGGTCTGTATCACATAGCACGGGTCTGTATCACATAATACAGATCTGTATCAACAACACAGGTCTATGTCACTTAACACGGATCTGTATCACATAACATGGGTCTATGACAAAACTAATCTGTATAGCATAAGATGGGTCTGCATCACATCACAGAGTTAACAGTTACTAGTGTAACAGCTGTGTAAACCTTTCAGCAGCTACACTGTGACGGTTAGTGTATTCTCAAATACACAGTGTGAGACGCTGGGCTGCCAGCGCCCGACACACCTCAATCACTCAACAACGGACCAACAATAATAGGTCTGTATCACATAAGGGTCAGTATCACATAACATGGGTCTGTATCACATCACACGGGTCTGTATCAAATAACATATGTCTGTATCACATCACACACTCTAGCTGATTATGAGTTTCTTAAGGGTGTAAACATGGACAGTGTTTATATAATTGTGGCCTTGATATCCCCGTATATGTACTATCGCTACAGACACACTTGTTAAATATTTGATGAACATTCGTTAGTGAACTACTTTGAAGTGTTCAGTAAGGTAGAGCGGTCAGCTGTGTTACCAGCTATGGGTCATCGTGCAGGTGGTGAAGCTGACCAATAGTTATGAATGTTGTAGATCATTTACATCTGGGAATGCTAAACAAGGCAGTAGTTCGTCTTGAGGTTATACCATTTAACACTGTGTTGTATTTCAAGAAGCGGTAAATCCGTGTGAGCATTCAGTGCAAGGAGTGGAGGACTGATTCTCTGGGATACTAATCGCCTCCCGAGGCGAAATGAGAATACAAATTTAATGCCCCGGATGGTAGTGTTTCACACCTTCTCAGCTTAGTGCAAAACATCAGTGTCTGCATGGTATCTAGAATGATATACAGAAATGATACTCATATCTAGAATATCCAGAATATCTAGATACTCAGAATACCTAGAAAGATAATCAGAATGAATAATCATTCTTACACTGACCACCAGCCATCCTATAACTTTTTTTTTTTTTGGGGGGGGGGGGGTAAAAAAAATTTCCTACGTTCCTTCCCGTCCCCATTACCCCACCCCTCCTCACTCCCCCCTCCTTTTTCCATTCCCCCCCACTCACCTCAACTTCCCCCCATTTAAACCCAAGTGGTCCTGAGCCAGATCTCAGCCCGTGTGTGAAACAACACCCCACAAACATTGCTGTTCAGGGGGGGGGGGGGGGGAGGGGGGAAGGCCCAATTTACCCCCCACTTCGCCCTCAGCTTACCTCCAGGCTAGCCCAAGGGGTCACCCGTCTCCAAAAAACACACCGGGCCAGGTATTATAATTCTAGCCAAATATAAGTGGCTGAGGTACTATTTGCGGTGTGATGGGCTCAGTCAAGTCATTCCCCGGGGTGTGCTTGTGTAGGGAATTTTGAACCCTCGCATGTTAAAATGTTCAAAAAGATAATGTAAATGCCCTCTTAAAATGCCTATGTGACCTAGAAGACGCCTGTTTGTCCCTTCTACTTTCTTAGCTGAGTGGGGGTAGAGGGGGGGGTTTAACAACTTCCTCCCATACGGAGGGCCATGGGGTCGTGGTCAGTCGCCCACGTGAGGTCACGGCCCGACTGTTTTGGGGATTAGTGTGGAGGTTAAAAAGCCATGGTTCTTTTACAGTGTTTTAAAAATTGGGGTTGGGAAAGTTGAAGAAGGAAGTCTTGCTTCTCCGGAGGAAATTGGGGTTTTGAAGGTTACCTCAATGGGTTGGGAGTGTGAGTTGGCTAAAATGGTGGGGGGAAATGAGGCTCCCAGTCTCAGTAGTAGTAAACGTGAAAACCATTCCATAACTCATATTAACGTATAACCAGTTACCAGAACCATGTCCGTTGACTCACGCCAACCGTCTTGATCCGGTCTTCTATTTGCTGAGTGCACTATTTTAAAAACACCCACTACGGGGTACGGCCCAGCCGCCTAGCCATATTACGGGGTAACCAAGGAATGGTAACGGCTGCGGGCTCGGTCCCCCAAACCAGTAATTATATGATAACGCCTACGTGATTTTTTCTACCCTTTTTCCACGTATCAAACTCCCACATGAAAAAGGTGTACAGCGGTGTGGAGCGGGGGATTTCGTTTTTAAGGGTAATTAAAGGGTTTTTGAAGACTGTTGTGAGACCGGGCGGGGAAAAGGTGAAGCCCTCCCCTCACCCCCTCCAGCCGCAGCTTATCCCTCACTAAACCCCTACTGCCTGAAAGCCTGTGCCCCCGTTTTCAACTTCCTGGTTAGTTTGGTGCAATTGCTTCAATCCGGGGGGGTTGACCAGGATTTTGCAATTAAAAGTCAGCGTAAGCCGACTGGGGAAGTGAACGCCAGTCAGCCTACACCCACCCTGTCCCTGTCATCCAATGCTCCTCCGTGCTTTGTGCATCGTTAACGTCTTCCTATCCATTCCGGGGGGTAAAGCCAGCCAGCCAACCCAGCTTTTTTAAACCCAGTGAGAGAGAGAAGTAAGCCAGCAGTAAGAAGTAAGCCAAGCCCCTCTGAAGTATTGTTTTATTTCCTTTGTGCCCCCCTTTTGGATGTAAGGGGGTTTTTTTTACCACCCTGTGGCTGAGGGGTTTTAAGCCATCTTCGGGGGGTGAGTGGGGTGCGCGGCAACCCCGGGTTTCCCCCCACCACTCTTTTCCCACCCCCCCGGGGTGCGGGGCATCCCCCCCCCCAAAGAGTCACCCCCACATCAACCGCCACCAGCCATCCCCCCCATTCCTGGGGTTTGTATGTCCCCTTGTTCCGGGCCCTTTGTTTTGCCACATAATTGGTCAAGAGATTGTGCTGTGCCAACGAGATAAACCCAGTTATGTGATTCGCCTAAACGCACATTTTTTCCCGACAACAGTGAATGTAGGAGGCGTATACCCCCCGGGAACCATACCACTCATCCCCCGTCCCCAGTAATCCCCCCGTTATCTTCGACTTCAGTGAAAATTTTTTGAGACATTTTTCTTGCATTTAAAGACTTTTGGTGTGTGAGACATTTATAGTAAATTTTTTGTTACTCAAACCTTTTTTTTTTTCATTTAAACCAGAAATTTCTTTGAATCAGTATTTTTTTAAAATATTTTTCAGTTTTTTCACTTATTTATTTTATTTGCGTTTTTTTCTTTTCTACTCCTGCTTAGTAAGTATTATTGTGTAGTGTCCCAGTCAGTCCCCTGTGGAAGTGATTCAATTTTTTTTTTGTTTTCTTTCGCTTTGTATTCTGCGTGATATTTACCCCAGTATACCAAATTTTCCCATTATTCTATGTGTGTCATTTTTTTTCGTATGCCAACAGGTCTCTTCCTCAAATTTTTTCGCAGATGTGTACCATTATTTTTGCCAGCAAAATTTTTGTCGTACAGTCACAGCAAGATTTTTGTGTATCAGTCCAGAAAGTTTTTTTGTATCAGTACGGGGATTTTGTTGTAAGAAAATATTTAATGAAGTTTGCTCCGTCACGTAAGTGTTATAGTCCCTGTTTTGTTCCTGGTTTTATTTTAATTACTTTTTTTAATTCTTGACAAATTCATCTTGATGCAATTTAAATTACTTTAAAGTAAAGTGTTTTTTAACTCTGAAAAATTGTTTTGTCAATTTCAATTAAGATTAAAAAGTGTTCAATCATTTTAAAATTTTTTTTTTTTTTGATCTTCAAATTTTAATTCTTTTTTTACCTGAGTTTTCCCAGTGACACTTTATTTACTGCAGTGATTATTTCAACTTTTTTTGTTGCACTTTTTTGAAGTAAATTTTTAACTTGTTCTGCAGTGAATTATTTTCTTTTATTGAAATCTTTGAATTTATTTTAATTTTGTCTATGCTTCTTAGAAAATTTTTAAAAAATTTTCCCCAGTTTAAAATTTTAATAATTTTTTTTTAAAACCTTTCACATTGTTTAAAAATTTTTATTAAAATTAATTTCTTTATTAGAGAGTAAAGCACTCATTTTGCATTTAATTCAGTCTAGAAAATATTTCTATTGTAATTTCAATGTAAATTTTTTTTATTTTGGTCAATAGCCCTTTAAAATTTGAGTTTTCCTTCCTTTGCGTGTATTTAGACATTATTCTGCAAAATTTTGTTGTATTCTTTTCATTTCTTTTCTAAAATTTTTTATCATTTTTTTTTCATTATTTTTGCCTTATTTGTTCCGTGTTCCTTTCCCATTATTTCTCTAACCGTAAGTGATTTTGTGAATGTCGACACTCAGACCTCTCAGGCTACTATGCTGGTCCGTCATCTCCTCACAGTTCCTTACCGACGCAGACCGACTCAGACCCCGAAAAATTTTATAGTTATACTGTGATTCCCTTGATGCGTTCCCTTTTATTCAAGGCCATGTACATAGTCTTGAAGCATGGTTTGCAGCCTTTCGTTCTCGTGTTTAAATGCTCTGTTGAAGGCCTCCTAAAAGGAAAACCCTTATCGAATTGCTAAAGAGGCTCTTTATCGATCCCCTGTGCTGTTCACGTTGTTGATCTCCTTGATATGGAGACTTCAGGAATCTTATAAGTGGTCAAATTTAGGAACTGATTCTTTCTTTCCGCCCCAGTAAAAACAGTGATCCATATGTCGTTCTTAGGGAACTAGTAAAAGTAAAACCCCTGATCTGAATCGTTGATGCATTTGCTTTTGTTTAGCAAACTTTTTCATCATTTATCAATGCGCCCAATCAACATTTTTTCCCCCTGCAGGCAAACCATTTACAAATCAATTGCTAAAAAGCAGCTTTTGGGCAATTAAAGAAAAAAGCCCCCTGCTTCGTGTGTCTTATGAGGCTGACCCTCAACTGAAAACGATGGAACACTTACGCCTTAAATCATGTCTTCCTTGTGCCCCCAGGGTACTTTCCCTTTGTTTAAAAGAAAATGTCACAAATATGCCTCAGTCTGCACCACCTCTTGTTTCGCCACAGAGAAAATCGTAGTCGTAAACCTCTCAAGATCTCAAGAACCAGTGTACAGAGTCGTTATCACCTCGTAGTATTCATATACTTTCAGAAACCTAGTCGGGGAATTTTTAAATGTGGTTTCCGGGACATATTGCAATTAATTGTCCTGATAGTTATCCTAAGAGACGTCGTATGATATGAGTACCAGATTTCCTTTACTGAAATTATCATAGAATCATGGACTGACACATTGGGGTTTTAATGCTCTCTATAACCTTCATACTCTAGATCTTTCCGTGGTCTTTCCAACCGCAAAACCCCGTCGAGGAAACAGATCTCGTGGTTTTAAACAAACCAACCGGCTATTATTCAATTTCAAACTAACAGAACCGGGCCGTTCTTCCCAAATTGGGGGGGAATTAAGCGCCCCGTCAAACCGCCAGGGTGACAGTATGAAAAAGGTACACCTCCCCGTTACAACCTTTGAAGTTTTAAGCATCTCGAAAAAGGAAAACCCCTGCTGAGGTTTTTTGCTTCAATGTCTTGCACAGATTTTTTGGGGATGGAGTAAAAACAAGTTTTTCTGATGAAAAACCACCTTTTTGTTTGCAATAATTTCCCAAATGAAACCCAAAGGGGCCCTTAGTGCAAGCATCTGTTTATAATGCCCGTTCAATTGTTCAGGACTCTGGTGCGCAAATCAATATTATTAGGTCTAGTTTGTTTAAAGGGATAAAAGTTAACGCTGTCCTTTTTCGTGAACCGACTCCTTGCCCCCCCCTTTAGGGGATATCTTTCCACCTCGTGTCCGAGGTGGGACTTCCCAAACCCTTTTTTATCCAAGGGTAGAGACTTCACTGTTTCCTTCTTTGTTGTCGACCGTTACTTTCCCTGGGACCTTCTATTTGGGTTTGTTCCGCGAGACTTGCATTGTGCTCGCCCTTATGGGATGGCATGCACAAATTGACGACTTGATCTTTCCCATTGGGGGGTTCCCAGCTTGGATCAAAATTGTTTATGTCCCGGTATGATGTAGGGTTAAGTCCCTTAAACAATGTTTCTCCGGCGTAAACCCAAGCGGGCAGGCACTGGTAATTCTGCACTCCCCTAGTGTCCACCATCCTTCAGAAATTTCAGGATAGTATCCTAAAGTGTCCCAGGAGCTCAGATTGCCCTTTAGTGCTCAAAATTCCCCGGCAAAAGCCTGCTAGTTCGAGTAGAGTTTCTCCAAGGGGGCGCCTTGTCGGAAAAAAAATTACTTCAAACTATAATGCCATCTTTGTTATGTCAAATGCCGTCTGCGAAAGACGTTTTTTGTTGCGGTTTTTTGCCCCCACTAAGGGGTTTTGTTGTTCCTAGTGTTCCAGATGGTGAAAAACGTCCTAGTTGCAGTGATTCCTGCAAAATAAAGGGTCTATTTGTGAACCCTCCCTTAATTTTTAAGGATAGTAAGATCCCTTTCTACCTGGCCAACACTTTTGGTCACAGTGTCCCCCCTTGAGCAAAAACCAAATCTTTTTTGACCTTTTTCACTATCCACCCCCTTCAGTAGAGGATGAGTTGTACCTGACCATGGGGCGGTGCTATTTTGCCGGGGAGACCCCACCACTTCACTGGATCAATCATTCCACCTTGAGGAGAAAGATTAGTCCCCCTGACTTCCCCGTGAAGTCAAGCGTTTGTTGACTCGTTGAACAAACGTCTAAAGCCATTGCTTTTCCCGGTGAGAAATGGGTATAAGAACTTATTTCCCATGATTCCCCCTTGAACCGGTCTAACCTATCTACTCCCGCGTACAGAAAGCCCATTACAAGTTCTGTGCGAAGAATTGATCAATCAAATGCTTGATGATGGAAATTATTGCCCTAGCAATTCCCCCTTTGGAAAAACCCTTTATACTATACCTAAGAAGGATGGTACTTGGCGTCCATAATTGACTTTAGGAAGTTAAACGCAAAAACCTTCCAGATCGCTTTCCACCCCTTTACTGGGTGTCTTTTACGTAAATTGGAGAAAACAAAGTTTTTCAACCCTAAAATTTGTTCAAGGGTTTTGGGAAGTCCCCCTTCACGAGGCAGCCAAGAGCTAACGGCATTCTCCACCCTCAGGTCTTACACTTCCTCCGTTTGGATTTGGTTACGATCTTCCCCTATCCCCGTTCTCAAGGTCTGACTAATTCTTTAGAGGGTTCATAGGTAATGCATTTTGGTGTACTTAGATGACGTAACGTCATTCTAAAAAGGGGGGATAACACTTGAAAAGATGATGTAGTACTTGAAGCTTGAAGAAGCCCAATTTAAAGACAACTGCAAAAATGTCAATTTTTCAGATCAGAAATTAAGTTTCTTGGTCCGTAGTCTCCAGAGGGGTTTCGACTGACCAAGAAAGTAACTGCAGTACAAAAATTTTCCAACTCCCAAAACTGGATGCGTAAGATCCTTTGTGGCTTTGAGGGTTTTTTTGATCTTTCATTGCCCAATTTTTCTTCCATAGCGCTCCCCAAAAATGAGTTTCTTAAAAAGAGCCCTTTTGTTTGGACCTTCCGTCAAGAAAAGAGCTTCAAACTCTAAAAGAAAAAGCTAACTTCTGCTCCTTTTGAAAATTTCCATTTTTCTAAACCCTTTTTATCTGACAAAGATGTAGTTCAATTGGGATAGGTGCCCTCTAGCTCAGAAGACCCATGGCAATACAAAGCAGTTGCATTTGCAGCCAAACCTTTCAAAGGTGAACTAAATTTACAGTACGAGCAAGAAGCTTTGCAAAAAGTTGGTCTTTAAAACATTCCGAACATTATTTTCAGTACCCGTTCATTCTTGACAGATCGCCCTTGTACCCTTTTTCCAAAAAAAACAACCCATTGGGGAAAGGGTTTCTAGATGGGCCTTGACTATCCAAGGTTCAATCCCCCCTTTTAGCATTTCCCGGCAAGTCAAATGTATCGCAGATGCCTTACGCGCAGTTAGTATAGTAACTGCGACCCCCCATTTTGTTGAAAATGTAAAGAATGCTCAACGAACAGATCCCCTGTGGTCTGGTTTTTATTCGATTCCCGCTCCAGGGAAAACGATTTTAATTTTGAAGCCCCCAGCACCCCCAGTGACTTTCTCAGAACCAAGATTACTGTATGAACGGCCGAGTTGGGTTCTCCAAGCAGAAGGTATCCTTAGTAATTCCACAGTCACTAGTGAATGTGCCTTACAGTAGTTCCATGTACCAGGTGTTGCACACCCGGTATGGTCGTTCATAAAAAAAAGCCGATTGAAAAACTTTTGGGCCCCGATGGCAACTGATATTTTGGTATTTAGGAAATGTAGTGTCTGCATGCAACATAAAGGGAAAGCTAATGGGCTAATCCAATCCAGGTATCCAATAAAAGCGAACCTTGGAAAGGTTGCGCTAGATTTGTTAACTAATTTCCAATGTTCCCTCCAAAGGAACAAACTCTGTGTGTTATGGAACCATTTCACCAGATATTCGAGTTAGTTCCTATTGCAGCAAGACTGCCGAGCAGTACCAAACGTTTTAAAAAAGCATTTTGCAGGGATACCACCCCAAGTCCCTAGTAACAGTAACGGGGTGAATTCTTTAAAGAAAAACTTGAAAATTTTGTACCCTTTTACAAGACTCAAATCCCCCATTTTCCTCATCATCTCCGCAATGGGGGTTGCGGAACGAACCAATAAAAAGTACTTGATGTTGAGAGCCATACAATCCCCAAAAGTGAAACTTGGGATGAAGTTATACCCGATGTGCATTGTGCATAAATTCTGCTTACAAAAGTTTCTATAGGTGAATCCCAAAATTATGCACGATGGGGTAGATAAAAGTTTGCCCTTTTGGTTGTTATATTTTAACCGAAACCCAAATTTCAACCCTGAGATTTTTCGTAGCAAATCGTACCACTTACCAAGGTGTTTTTAGAAAATCCTGAAACCTTCATAAATCAACACTGAATTCACAAGGCGCAAAAATCGATCAAAACCATCCAAAATCAAAGTGGTTCGAGAGTTTGCGCTAAATTTAACAAAACGGCAAAGCCTAAGTTGTCAAAAGTTTTTGGTCCTTTCGGGAGTTGAAAAATACACGGGGAAAAATATAAGGTTTAAAAGATTAGTCTGGTCAGTATAAAAAATCGAATTTTGGATTATGAAGTTAGTATGTGAGAAAATGATGTTTCCAACCCCAAAAATGTACAGATCTGACAATCCTCCATCCTGTACTCCTTTCCCTGTACTCAGTCAGCGATCAACCTGATGCGTTATTCCCACGTACACGACAGGTATTGAGAAAACCTCAAGTTCATTTTTAACTTCCCTCAGATTTGCCCCAAATTTCAGATGAGTTTTCCCAAGCTACAGGTTTGTCCCCCGGGGACCCCTTTTTGCAAACCAATCTTACCCTAGCAGAGTTGGGGTTAAATGTAAATAAACCCTTTTAGATGAATATTTTCGTATCAAATTTCGTATTCAAAAATTTTTTTTTTGGTTCGTTCTTCCGCATTCGGAGTTAAAAAGTCTAGATTTGCGGCACCGAATCTGCCTTTCGTTAAACACTCTTTTTTTGTATATATTCCTTTCAGAAACCCGTAGATCACACGAATACAGAGATCGTCAAAAATTTTTTTTTATCACTGTAATCTCAACGTTGAGTTGTTGTTATTTGTTGAGTTTTAAGTTGAATATTTTAAACCCAATTTTCATTACGTTTCAGTTAGTAAGCTTTTTTCCAATTTCTACTTATGTATCTATAATGTTTTTTTTTTTTTGTGTACTTTGACATTGATGAAAAAGCCCAAAGCCTGACCTCCATCTCTATTTGTATTTGTTGAGCGGGCGAAAATTTTAGCGTCGCCCAGCTCTCAGTAGTGTAAGTAGTAAAACCGTTACCATAATTCAGTAAGTAACGTAGTAACCCTTACCGTAAAACCAGTGTCCGTTGATCACGACAAAACCCTCTTTGAGTCACGGCTTCTATTGTGCGAGCTGACACTATTTTAAAACACCCATCGGGGGGATGGCCACCCCCAGCCATATTCGGGGGTAACCCAAAGGGGATAGGTTAAAAGGCTGCGGGCTCGGTCCACAAACAGTAATATACGTATAACAGCTACGTGGTATTTCTTTCCCTAATCCCCGTACGACTCCCAATGATCCCCAAAATGCAGTCGTCACTCGCGCGAGGAGGGGGGGGTGCTGGGGAGGTATAACGGTCCAGCAGTGAGGCCAGTCCAGCACCTGCTTCGAGTGCAAGTGGGTTCCCTGGAATGGGGAAAAAGGGATAAAATAAGGAAAGTTGGGGAAAAATGAAAAGGGAAAATCGTTTTTCTGTTCTTTTAGGGGAGTGTACTTCAGGGGCCGTGAGGGAAATACTACTTCCCCTCAAATAGAGGTAAGCAAATCCTTGTGGTTGGTGCTCACAGGTAAGAATATGGACCGTGCCTTCTGTAATTGGAAAAAAAGGAAAGAGACAGAGTGTTCTTCCCTGGAGCTGGTGTTATGACATAGCAACAGGTTGGATATCCTGTAGGAATGGGAACAAGCCTTTTTCTGTCTCAGTGCTGTGGAAATGATAAAGGGGAAAGGGGAGGAGAGAGGGGTGCTAATAAGAAGGTCGCTATAGATTTTAAATTTGTCTAAGGGAGGGGTCCCAATCATATGTAGAATCTTGTAAAGGGGGTGGCAATGAAGGTTTTTCCCGGGGAATTGGTTAAATTGCTGGCTGACATTATGCAAGGAACTTGCAATCCCTTTTTTTCAACTGGGGGACAACTTTATGGTCAGATTGTTGCAAGGGGTGGGGACCCTCTGGGGGGGGGTGTGCACTTGCGACTCAATCGAGGGGCCATTGCTGAAATGCCGGATTTTAAAATTTTTAAAGAAGAGGTTTGGGTGTGGTGTGGGAAACAGGCAGGTTGCAACACTAGGGTTGAAAACACAAATGTATAAAAGACTTCTCGTGAAGTTTTAAATAAAAACAATGATCAGGTTAGCAAACAAAGGGGGACAGCAGGGAAGCAAGGGGCAGCCCCCTTAAAGGTTTACTATACAATGCAGGAGTGTAAGAAATAAGATAGATGAGCTAAGTTTAAATTGCAAAAAGGAAACAAGATTTTTTACTATAACAGGACCCGGCTCAATTGAAAGATAGAGGTGCCCTTTTGAATGTCAAATACAAAACCATAAATTATTTACACTGCAGGGTCAACAGGGAAGGGTGGTGGAGTAGCGATTACGCAGGACAATTTAAAAGTGTGTTAGCAAGATATAAAATTAGAAGCATCAGCCACCAAATCTGTTTGGTTACAGCTTCTCGAGGGCCGTGAAAAACTAATTTTGGGTGTGATTTACAGGGCCCCAAATCTTGATAGGGAGTGCAGTAAATACTATGGGACGAAATTCGTAAGCATCTACATACGAAAATGTTGTGCTTAATGGGAGATTTCAACTATAGACAGATTGACTGGAGCAATTTGACAGGAAGTTAAGAGTCAAGTGACTTTCTTGATATGATTCAGGATTGTTTTTTAAAACAGTTTGTGACAGAACAAACTAGATGAAATAACCTGCTTGACTTGGTTCTTGCCAGTAGGGAAACACTAATTAATAGTCCTGGGTTAATGATGAGCTTGGGGAAAGTGATTTACAAATCACTCAGTTTTTAATATATCATGGAATTACCTAATAATGACAATAAAGTCTCTGTCCCTGACTTATGCTGGCTGATTTTCGTAGGACTGAAAATTACTTGGGTGGGCTGAATTGGAATAACCTGACTGTGGGTCAGGTAGGTGGTGACGATTGCCGATATGACTTTTTTCCAGGGCATAGTTCTAGCTGCTCAGAAAAACTTATGTTCCAAACAGGGAAATCAGATCAAGAAAAATTATCCTAAATGGGATGAACAAAGATTAAAACATCTCACTGGGCAAAAGAGAGGCATAATAGGCAAATCTAAAGAGGAGAGGGGCAATTAAGAAATCAATATATTCAGTTAAAGAGAGAAATAAAAAAGGGAATAAGAAAAGCAAAAATAGATTATGAGGTTAAAGTTGCAAGAGAATCGAAAGACAACCCAAAAGGATTCTTTCAGGTATACAGGAGTAAGATCAGGGACAAGATAGGCCCACTCAAAAGTTACTCGGGTCAGCTCACTGACAGTGATAAGGAAATGTGTAGAATTTTTAACACATGCTTCCTCTCAGTTTTTACACAGGAAAATACTAGAGATATTCCAGAAATAATAAATTATGTAGAACAGGGACGATAATAAACTGTGCACGATTAGGGTTCACAAGTGACATGGTCCTTAGGCAAACAGATAAATTAAAACCTAACAAATCCCCAGGCCCTGATGAACTGTATGCAAGGGTTCTAAAGGAATGTAAAAAGGAGCTTAGCAAACCTTTGGCTGATCTTTTCAACATATCACTACAAACTGGTTATAGTGCCAGATAAGTGGAAAATGGCAAATGTGATACCTATTTTCAAAGCAGGTGACAGGTCCTTAGCTTCGAACTATAGATTTATTAAGCCTAACCTCCATAGTGGGAAAAATTTATGGAATCAATAATTGCGAGGCAGTTCGTAGCCACCTTGAAAAGCATAAATTAATCAACGAATCTCAGCAATGGTTTTATAAATGGGGGTTCTGCCTTACAAATTTATTAACTTTTTTCAATAGGTATTTGAGGAGGTAGATCATGGTAATGAATATGATATTGTGTATATGGACTTCAGTAAGGCTTTTGACAGGGGTCCCACATCAGAGGCTATTGAGGAAAATTAAGGCACATGGAATACAAGGAGAATTTTTTTCTGGATAGAGGCATGGTTGACAAATAGACAGCAGAGAGTTTGCATAAATGGGGAGAAATCAGAGTGGGGAAGCGTTTACGAGCAGTGTTTTTATATGGGTCAATGTTGGGCCCCCTGTTGTTTACAATCTACATAAACGACATTGATGAAGGAATTAAAGAGTGACATAAGAAAGTTTACCGTTGACACCAAAATTAGGCTGTCGAATTCATTTGACGGGGGCATTAGAGCATCCAGGAAGTTTTGATTGACTGATGCATGGTCGGGGAAGTGGAGGTGCAGTTTAATATGAAAAAAATGCAAAGCTCAAACATTGGCAGGTAAAAAAAACCATGCCAAAATATAAAACTAATAATGTAGATTTTAAATATTACGGATTGCAAAAAAAGTTTTGGTTTGTTTGGTTTGCGTAATCTGAACCAAAAGAAAAACAGGGGCTAAAGTTTTTCGCAATAAAGCAAACAGAACCCCTTGGCTTCATATAAAGAAGATAAATAATAGGAGTCTTCAGGTTGTTTTCAACTCCTTTCCCCTTTGGGAGGGGGCCCCATTTAGATTAGCTGCCCCGTTCTGGTCCCGTATTTCAGAATGGCTTTAAAAAGTCGGAAAAAAAGTACAAAAGGAGGATGGGGGGCAAATTGATACTTTTCAGAAATCTTCCCTTGAGGATGATGGGGCCCTGAATTTGCTTCTCCAGAAAGGCGTTTGGTTAAAATTTGGGGGGGATTGATTGGGGTGTATTAATGGAAGACAGGAAATAAATAAAGGGGATGTAAATGGGTGCTGAAAATTCTAGCCCGACGGACTCGCATCAAGGTTTTAGTTGGGAAAAAATTCAGATTCGGAAGGTTTTGGAAAGCACTGGTTTGGTAATGAGTTGTGGATGGTGGAACAAACCCGGACAGTTTTTTTGAGGCTTTAACGTTGTGCAGTTTTAAAAAAAAAGGTTAGATAATACATGGTGGGTGTGGGTGGGGGTTGGTTGGACCTGACTAGCTTGTGCTACAGGGTCAGTTTTGGTTCCATCCTTAAGTGAAAAGTGGGCTGGCCTGACTAGGGTTTGGGGATTTGGCTAAAGCCGGTAGGAGGGCTTGGACCTCTGTATGGGCCAGTATGCCGTTGCAGGTTCCCTTTTTTCTTTTTGTTTCATGTTTTTTAAGTCTTCTTGCAAACATGAGAAATTGAGTCTAGTTTGTTTTTTCTGGGGGTCTTAGATCTAAAAAGGGCCCATGAAAAGTCATAGTGACTGATGGTTGACACAAAAGAAAATGAGAATTAAAAAACTTACCCCTTGCCAGCCAATGGTAACATTTTCCCTGAGTTGGGCCGCCCAATGTAGGCGGGGAAGGTTGTTTGAATACCCTGGGACGTCTTTTTGAAAGGTCCAGGGCAGGAATAAAATACCATGGTGGTCGAAATTTTCTCAACCAGGGAACGCTTTTTAGTTGCATTTTCCTAAATTTCATTAGAGAGAGAAGATCCGGCCCTTTATTTTTCGATGCTAAAATGTTGCTTTGGTCTTTACGTTAAGTAGTTAAGATTTTAAAAACAGTGGATTCTTGAACTTAAAATTATCCACATTTAAAAGCGTTGACCCCTTGCACGAGGGAGTTATATGGGGGTTTTAAAAGTCTGGGTAATTTAAAATTTTAAAATACGCGACGGTTTTATTTATTAAGTGGGGAAAATAAGTTGATTGACGTCCTGTCCTGACGTAAACCCCCCAGTCAAGACGGGAAGATTAGGTTTGTTCCCTCGCACTAGCATACCTGTTGGGGGGGGGGGGGGGGAGGGGGGGGACGTAAGTCAAAATTACCTTCTTTCCTTGTTCATTAAACAGACTGCAATCTCTAATTTGAACCCAAGGCAGGTAAGGGCCAGTTGAAGTCGGGGTGCGGTTTTAGAGCTAGTCGTGTAAATCCACGTATGTGTATTTTAGCTTTCGTGTACCCACTGATCTAGCGTGCATGAGTGCTGGACCATTAACCCGGTTTAATGGACCAGGGGAAAAGGTGTCACCCGGACTCATCCTGGTAAAAATAACACTGTTCAGTGTACTTGTGATCTACAGTCTTGTCAAGGGATTTTTAAAAATTTGTTTTTTGAAAGTGTGTTGCAAATGGTTTTTGGGAATCCCTAAAATTTAAAGGGCAGTTAGTAGCTCAGTCAAATAGTGGTTTTTTTGAATTTTCTACGTAGAGATTATTAAAAATTTTTATTTTTTTTTTAGCAGGTTATATGTGAAGGTTGGAAGGTTGCTGAGTATATGTGTTGTACAGAGTTTTTATGAGATTTGAAGTTTTAAATAATGTGTGTGTGTAAGTTTTGTCACGGGAAGAGTAACTGTGGTTTTCTCTATTTTTGAGAGTTGTAGCTGTTTTGATAAAATGGTCATATACTAGTACAGTTCTCTGATGATCATGGTGTAGTTTGGAATATAATTTAGAGTGTAATAAGGTAGGGGGACAGAAATATACTTAGGATTTTTGTCTATTGACTTATTGAAGATTGTGGCTAGTGGGTCACACAGTGCCTCCGTTTCCACTCTTAGGACTCATGGAGAGAGATTTTATGTTCTCACTGCCTTCGAGATGTCTAGAACGCAAAGTGTAATGAATGAGTGTTGGAAACAGGGAAAGAACGGGGAAGAATATATAATCAGACACTGCCACAAATTAATGACACCTAGACACCTCGAAGGCAGTGAGAACATAAAATCTCTCTCCATGGGTCCTGAGAGTGGAAACGGAGGCACTGTGTGAGCCACTAGCCACAATCTTCATTAGGTCAATAGACACAGGCAACTGCCAGAGGAAAACAGCCCACGTGGTTCCAATATTTAAGACAGGGGATAAAGGTTGCGTTAAACTACTTCTCTACTATAGGATCAAAACTAGCGAGCAAAATCCCAACTTCAAATACCCAGGCGAGCCAGTATTACTGACATGCATAGTATGTAAGGATATGGAAAAAATTATAAGAAGAATGGTGGAGCACCTGGAAAGGAGCGGATTCATAAGCAATAACCAGCACAGTCTGACAGATGGTAAGTACTGTCTCGCAAGTTGATAAATTAGGCACATGCGCAACATTTGGGGTATCTTTAATGAGGAAACTTTTTCGCCACACAGTGGCTTCAACAGTCCATACTAAGGGAAATGGTGAAGAACAGGAGGAGTTTGAGGTAATCAGTCCCTTAGCCTTGAGTCGATGCAATCAGTCTTCAATCTTGAACACAATACAGCATATGGGGCGAAGTGGCTTATTTATTTGTAGGCAGGAGAGGTGCAGCAGTCGTAGGTGGATCACATTGACCAAGGGTTAGGCAAGGTGAAGAATACCAGTATTAGTTTCCCAAGATGTTGCTGTGTCAGCAGGAATGTAGATAAAGGTACAGAGAGCCGACAATTTGATAAACGGGAACTTCATACTGTTTCTGAAGCCCCATTTAAAGATTTGGTTGAAGTCCGCCTGGAGTCTTGCGGTGTCTTCAGTGGCAGACACTGTCATGCAAATTCGGGTGTCGTCTGCAAGGAAGCCACGGTGCTGTGGCTTATATCCCTGTCTAGTCTGATATGAGGATGAGGAACAAAATGGGAGAGTACTGTGCCTTGTGAACAGATTTTCACCGTAGCCGCCTCAGACTTTACTCTGTTGACTAATACTCTGTGTTCTATTTGTTAGGAAATTATAGATCCATCTACCAACTTTTCCTGTTATTCCTTTATCACGCATTTTGTGCGCTATTACACCATGGTCACAGTTGTTGAGGCTTTTGCAAAGTTTTATGTATATTACATCTTCATTTTGTTTGTCTTCTAGAGCACCCAGGACCTAGTTTAGTGGTCCAGTAGTTGGGACAGACAGGAGCGACCTGCTCTAAACCCATGCTACCTTGGGTTTGTGTAAATGAGGGGTATCTCGATGAGCGGGGGATCTTGCTTCTTAGAACCTTTTTCAAAGATTTTTTATGATATGGGACAGGCTATCAGTCTGTAGTTCTTTGCTATTGTTTTACTGCCCCCTTTGTGGTGTGGGGACTCCAGGAAGTCAGAAAAAGGAGAGTTTCACCAACAAGGGATATACCAACAAGTGTTGGATAAAATACACACAACCGAGGAGGTGAAGAAGCTGCTAAGTGACCCTGATACCTCAAAGACGGTGGGATCGGACATCTCTTCGTGGGTCCTTAGAGAGGGAGCCGAGACGCTGTGTGTACCATTAACAACAATTTTCAACACATCCACTGAGACTGGGACAACTACCTGAGGTATGGAAGACAGCAAATGTAGTCCCCATTTTTAAGAAAGGAAACAGACACAAGGCACTAAACTATATAGCAGTGTCACTGACGTGTATAGTATGCAAAGTCATAGAGAAGATTATCAGGAGAAGAGTGGAGGAGCACCTAGAACGGAACAAGATTATAAACGACAACCAGCACGAATTTATGGAAGGCAAGTCCTGGAGTTTTATGACCAGGTAACGGAAGTAAGACACGAGAGAGAGAGGGGTGGGTAGATTGCATTTTCTTGGACTGCAAGAAGGCCTTTGAAACAGTTCTTCACAAGAGATTAGTGTAAAAGCTAGAGGGTAGGCACGTTTTAACAGGAGGCACTGCATGATCAGAGAATACCTGACCCGGGAGACGAGTCATAGAACGTGACGAGGTATCAGGTCGGCGCCTGTGACGAGCAGGGGTTCCACAGTGATCAATCCTAGGACCAGTGCTAGACATGACGGAAGGGATAGACTCAGAAGTGTCCCTGTTTGTAGATGATGTGAAGTATATGAGAATTAAATCGGATGAGGATCAGGCAGGACTACAAAGAGACCTGGACAGGCTAGAGGCTTGGTTCAGCAACTATCTCCTCAAATTTAACCCCGCCAAATGCAAAGTCATGAAGATCGGGGAAGGGCAAAGAAGACTGCAGACAGAGTATAGGCTAAAATGGCCAAGACTGCAAAACTCACCCAAGGAAAAGGATCTTGGGGTGAGTATAATACCAAGCACATCTCCTGAGGCCCACATCAACTAGATAACTGCTGTGGCATATGGGCGCTTGGCAAACCTGAGAACAGTGTTCCGATACCTCAGTAAGGAATCGTTCAAGACTGTACACCGTGTACGTCAGGTCCATACTGGAGTATGCAACACCAGTTTGGAACCCACACCTGGTCAAGCATGTCAAGAAAGTAGAGAAAGTTCAAAGGTTTGCAACAAGGCTAGATCCAGAGCTAAGGGGAATGTCCTACGAAGAAAGGTTATTGGAAATCGGTTTGACCACACTGGAGGACAGAAGGGTTAGTGAAGACATGGCAACGACGTACAAAATACTGTGAGGAATTGACAAGGTAGACAGAGACAAGATGTTTTTCCCGAGATGGGACACAGAAACAAGAGATCACAATTGGAAGTTGAAGACTCAGATGAGTTACAGATGTTAGGAAGTATTTCTTCATTCATAGAGTTGTCAGGAAGTGGAATAGTCTGACAAGTAACGTAGCACAGGCAGGAACCATACATAGTTTTAAGAGGATGTATGATAAAGCTCATGGAACAGGGAGAGAGAGGACCTAGTAGCGATCAGTGAAGAGTGAGGCGGGGCCCTGCAACCGCAAACAGGTGAGTACACACACGGGGCCAGGAGCTATGACTTGATCCCTGCAACCACAATTAGGTGAGTACACATATATACACACACACAAATGTTGAGAGGGTTCGTGGAGATGTGATGGTTGGAGTTAAACACAAGTCGTTGGGTGGTAACACTTATGTTAGCAGACTGTGATAGGGGAGGCCCAGCCTGATTGTTGCTGCCTGGTAGGTCTAACGGGAACTGAGAGAGTTACAGCGCTTCTCATGCACACATGCACATCACGTGACGTCACACATGCTAGTCGCTGAGCCTACTGACCAGGGAGCCTAAATATATATATGAATGATATGATCTACAATATACTACACAAGTATACGTATAGGGGAATTCAGTAGCTATACTGACACAGATACACAAATACACAAATACACACACACACACACACACACACACACACGCGCACACACACACACCCCACACACACACCCCACACACACACCACACACACACACACACACACAATACACACCACCACACACACACACACACACACACACACCACACACACACACACACACCCCACACACGACACTGGGGGACAGGGGGGCTAGGGTAGACATGTAACAACATACAAAATACTGCATGGAATAGGAAGGGGGACAGAGCCCAGGATGTTCCAGTGGGGGGACACAGAAACAAGGGGTCACAATTGGAAGCTGAAGACCCAGACGAGTCAAAGGGATGTTAGGAAGTATTTCTTCAGTCATAGAGTAGTCAGGAAGTGGATTAGCCTATCAAGTGAGGTAGTGGAGGCAGGAACCATACATAGCTTTAAGATGAGGTATAAAAAGTTCATGGAGCAGGGAGAGAGGGACCTAGTAGCACTCAGAGAAGAGGCAGGGCCAGGAGCTGAGTCTCGACTCCTGCAACCACAATTAGGTGAGTACACACACACACACGTTGTAGGGACAGCGAGCGCGCTAGTCACGCCGTCGGTGCTCCGGGGATTTAAGTGTTTTGAGGGCTACAAGTGTTCTGGGAAGGGTTTTTAAGTGTGTCAGGGTAAATCAACAATCCTAGAAGTGTTTTTTTTAATTGCCTGAGCCACACAAGTGTGGGGGGAGCCACATTTTGAAAGTTTATCTGGAAAATAAAAAGCGTTTGTGGCGCAGGCTAGTGTGTAAGGCGGGGTTGCCAAGTGTCACCCCAAAAAAGGTAATAAAGTGAAACAATCATGTGACCCGTGAAAGAAATACAGTGAATAGGGTACATTATTAACAAGAAGAAATTGAGGGGATCTATGCCAGGTGTACATCGAGCTGGATCTACGTCAGGACGTCACATCGACCTGGACAATCTACAGTGCTACGCTGCACTACAAGTACTGTATCACCTATGAGTGGTTGTTTGGTGTGGGGGGCCAGGTTCCAATTAACCCCCAAGCTGAATGTGAATGGTTCTAACTTCATAGCCGATAAAGAATAGGCACTCAAGTATTCAGAAAGGGTTCAGCAAATGTAATCCATTGAACAAGGCGATTAACTCACTATAAGCAGGTCGATATAGGCAACACTGCAAGGGTGGGAGTCAGGTCACAAGAGGTTGTGGACACAAGCGACAATGAGAATCTAATTACCATCCAAGCACAAGCCACCTACTTTTCAGACACAAAAATAAACCCCCACATAATTCGACACATAATTTCACACACACACACACACACACCACACACACCACACACACACACACACACACCACACACACACACACACAAACACACACACACACACACACACATACGCACACACCACACACACCCCCCACACACACACATACACACACCCACATACCCCACACCCCCATACACACATACACACATACACACACACACACATCACACACCCCCATACACAATTTCACACAACACACACACACACACATACACACCCCCCACATACAAAACACACACACACACACACACACACACACACACACACACACACACACACACACAAATTTGTAAGTGCGGTAAGTCCCCGGAGCTTGGGGGTCAGGTCACAAGAAGGTGGGGGTGCAAGGACAGTGAGACTTCCCTTAAATGCACAAGCCACCCCCTTTTAGTACTAATAAACCCACACATAATTCCAAACAAAATTTACACAAAAAATTACACACACACACACACAACACCCCACAACCACACACACACCCCACCACAAACACTGGGGGACAGGAGGGTGGGTGCATGAAAAAACATACAAAAATTGCTGGATTTGGGAAAGGGGACAGAACGGATGTTCCAGAGAGGGGACAAGAAACAAGGGGTCACAATGGAACTGAAGACCCGGGACGAGTCAAAGGGATTTTGGAAGTATTTCTTCAGTAAGAGTAGTGGGAAGGGGGATTGCTATCAAGTGAGGTAGTGGGGGCAGGAACCATACATAGTTTTAAGATGAGGTATATAAAGTTCATGGAGCAGGGAGAAGAGGCCCTAGTAGCACTAGAAAGAGGCAGGGCCGGAGCTGAGTCTCACTCCTGCAACCAAAATTTAGGTGAGTACAACACACACACCACTTGTGGGAAGCGAGGCGCTATCACGCAGTGGTGCCCCGGGGATTTAAGTGTTTTTTGGGGGTACAATTTCTGAAAGGGGTTTTTGCAAAGTGTGTCGGGGTATCAACAACCCCTAAAGTGTTTTTTTTTAATTCCCTGGCCACAAAGTGGGGGAGAGCCAATTTTGAAGGTTTGGGAAAAAAAAAAGCGTTGGGCGCGGGGCTAGTGGTAAGGCGGGTTTGCCAAGTGCCCCCAAGAAAGGTAAAAAAGTGAAACATCTGTGACCTTTGAAAGAAATACAGTGAAGGGGGGTAATTATTAACAAAAAATTGAGGGGATCACGCCAGGACGTACATCGGCTGGATCTACGCCAGGCGTCCATCAAACCTGGACAATCACGGGCTAAGCTGCACAAAAGTACTGTATCCCTATGAGTGGTTGTTTGGGTGGGGGGCCGGGTTTCCCAATTTAAACCCGCCAAGCTAAATTTTAATGGTCAACCTCAACAGATAAAGAATAGGCACTCAAGTTTCAGAAAGGTTCAGCAAATGGTAATCCTTGAACAGGCGATTAATCACTATAAGCGGGTCGTATAGGCAACACTGAAAGGGTGGAGTAGGTCACAAGGGGTTGTGGACACAGCGACACTGAGAATCTACATTACACCCCAAGCACAAGCCACCTACTTTTCGGCCATAAAAACCCAAACATAATTCGAACATAATTTACACACACACCAACACACACACACACACACACACACACACACACACAACAACACAACACACACACACACACATACACACACCCACATACACACCCCCACTTACACACATACAAACAACACACAAACACTACCACACCCACATACCACATCACACACACACACCACACATACACATAACAACCCACTAACACACACACACCAACACACCACAACACACACACCACACAACCCCACAACAAACACACACTAAAAGTCGGAAAAGTCCCGGAGTTTGGGGGGGTCGGTCCAAAAAGGGTGTGGGTACCCAGGAAAACCATGGATTTACCTTAAATGCAAAGCCACTCCCTTTCAGTACATAAAAAAAACCCAACATAATTCCAACAAAATTACACAAAATTTTTACACACACACACCACACCCAAAACAAAAAAACACACACACACACCACACACACACACACAAACACCACACACAAAACCAAAACCCCCACAACACTCCCCCTCACCACCAACATCTCACATTCCCCCTGATCCCCCCCTCCCTCGATACCCCCCCCCCCCGTCACCCTAAACCCTCCCCACCCCCCCCCCCTCAGTCCCAATAGCCACGTTCCCCCAACTCTTCCCCCCCCCCCCACTTGAAACCACACTACTAACCAACTACAGAACTACATGGGTTTTCCCCCCACTCTGAGGAAATCACTTAAAAAAAAAATGGGTTGCCAGAGAGCAACAAAAAAAACCCGGGGGACAGGGGGGAAAAATGCAAAGGAAGTTTGGGGCAGCAGAGCTCATAAAAGGGATCATGAATGGGAAAAAGAAACTGAAAATTAGCATGAGAAGGGAAGAGGGGATAGATATGGAAAGCGGAAGGGGGGGTGCATGTAAAGCAGCGAAGCTAGGATACAGAGTTTAGAAGAGGAATTAAAAAAATTTGAAACAGCCTAAAAAATAAAGAACATTTGGGGATTGAAAAACAGGACTGCTCCTCACCCAAAAAAATAAGGGGCTGTGGGGAAAAGAGGGGACAACTGCATGGGATGCTTATAAGGGACTGTGAAAATGAAAGAGCAAAGTTTATTGGAGGCCCAACAGAAACAACGACCCCAAGGAAGCCGAAAGGGAAAAGACGGGCCACTGACCCCAAGTCTTTACCCCAGTAAAAACGTAAAAGGGAAAGTGCAGTGGAGGAAACCCAAAATTTAAATGAGGGGATACACAGGGATATGCAGTGGGGAATGAAAGGGTGAGGTCGTCTTTGTGTAGGGGGTAAGGAAGTCGAAGGGGAAAATATAAAGCAGAAAAAAAGGGGGGAAAAAGAGAAATTAAAAGCATCATGAAAGCAATGGGAGAAGAGATATGACCCCAGCGGAAATTTTCGGGAATGGGGGGGTTTGTAAAAAAAAGAACCCGGGCCCAGTGGGGTGACCCAAGGCAGAAGCGATGGGGCCCGGGGCCCTCAGGAGAAAGACGATTAAGGGGACATGAGGGGCATACGGAGGGTGATTCGACCGGGACAAAACACAAAAAAAAGGAGAAAAATGAGGAGATGGTACAAAGGGGAAAGGAGGAAAGAGGGGGATGGAGAAGACAGAAGGAGATTCCCGACCCCGGGAAAAAGATCAAATACAGCCTCCCCCACAACTTTCTATAAAACCCCCCAACAGGTCAAACCCCCGGGAAAACCCAAAAATCTAAAACAAACACCCCTGCCAAACCAAAGCCCACCCATAAATTAAAAAATTCACCCCCCCAGCAAAAACCCATAGCCCCTTTCCAGGTTTTCCCCCTTCCCCCAACCCCCAAAATACTTCCCAGACCCAGTCTTTGAAAAGAAATGAAGGTGTGGTATACAAAAACGTGGAATAACAAAAAGTATGAGAGTGGCACAAAGAAACAAAGAGACTCCCCCGACAAATAGCATCACAGAAAAAAATCCCAAAAAATAACGACAATCTTTCCATCCGGGTATCAAATCTTCAGGAAAGAAGAGGGAGGAGAGGGGGAGGAGGAGTTGCACGTATTAAAAACCAGTGGGGTTTTTAGAAAAAGGAAGGAATGGTGGCAGGGGGAAAGGGACTACTTGTAGGAACAATCCAGGTTTTGGGGGCAAAGGTGATAATTGCGTAATGTACAACCCCCCCAGAACTGCAGGAGGCCCGAGAAGAAATACATGAGGCAAAAGACAAAGACAAACACTACCGAGGTGGGCCCGGGAGCACACATGGGGGGGGCAAAGTTTCTAGTTATGGGTGATTTCAATCACAAAGGGGTTTACGGGAAACCCGGAAACCCCTGGGGGTCCCCCAAATGGAGAGCCAGATGATGGATGTGGTACTGGGGAACCTCATGCATCAACATGTTAGAGCCTCCCGAAGAAGGGGGAGGATGAACCAGAAGGTTGGACCCCGTATTCACCATGAGTGTTCGGGCTCGAGGGTTCAGTATGAAAAAGGCCCCCCGGGGACTAGGATTTTTT
>NC_069411.1:12411749-12481749 GCF_026875155.1 Cherax quadricarinatus | reverse complement strand
GGCGCCCACTTGATACCTGTCACGTACTATGATCGTTCCCTTCAGGTATTCTCTGCCCTTGCGTGCCTTTCCCTTTTTACTGCCGACCCTCTAGCTTTTTACCTAATCTCTTGTGAAGAATGTTTTTAAAGGCCTTCTTGCAGTCCCAAAAAAATGCAATCACCCACCCCTCTCTCCGTGCTTCTTCGTTACCTGGTCATAAAAATCCAGGACTTGCCCTTTCCCTAAATTTGTGTGGTTGCGTTTTAAAAATTTGTTCGTTCTAGGTGCTCCTCCACTTTCCTGATTAAATTTCTCTATGGGGCTTTGATACTATACACGCTGACATGCTATAAAGTTTAGTTTCCCTTTTTTTTGTTTCCTTTTTTAAAAATGGGGACTACATTTGCTGTCTTCCATACCTCAGGTAGTTGTCCCAGTCTCAGTGGATGTGTTGAAAATTGTTGTTAATGGTACACACAGCGTCTCGGCTCCCTCTCTAAGGACCCACGAAGAGATGTCCGATCCCACCGTCTTTGAGGTATCAGGGTCACTTAGCAGCTTCTTCACCTCCTCGGTTGTGTGTATTTTATCCAACACTTGTTGGTATATCCCTTGTTGGTGTACTCTCCTGTTCTGACTTCCTGGAGTCCCCACACCACAAAGGGGGCAGTAAAACAATAGCAAAGAACTACAGACTGATAGCGCTGTCCCATATCATAAAAAAATCTTTGAAAAGGTTCTAAGAAGCAAGATCGCCGCTCATCGAGATACCCATCATTTACACAACCCAAGGTAGCATGGGTTTAGAGCAGGTCGCTCCTGTCTGTCCCAACTACTGGACCACTAAGACTAGGTCCTGGATGCTCTAGAAGACAAACAAAATGAAGATGTAATATACATAAAACTTTGCAAAAGCCTTCAACAACTGTGACCATGGTGTAATAGCGCACAAAATGCGTGATAAAGGAATAACAGGAAAAGTTGGTAGATGGATCTATAATTTCCTAACAAATAGAACACAGAGTAGTAGTCAACAGAGTAAAGTCTGAGGCGGCTACGGTGAAAATCTGTTTCACAAGGCACAGTACTCGCTCCCATTTTGTTCCTCATCCTCATATCAGACATAGACAGGGATATAAGCCACAGCACCGTGTCTTCCTTTGCAGACGACACCCGAATTTGCATGACAGTGTCTGCCACTGAAGACACCGCAAGACTCCAGGCGGACTTCAACCAAATCTTTAAATGGTCTTCAGAAAACAGTATGAAGTTCAGTTTATCAACTTGTCGGCTCTCTGTACCATTTATCTACATTCCTGTCTGACACAGCAACATCTTGGGATCTTAATACTGGTATTCTTCACTTGCCTAACCCTTGGTCAAATGTGATACCACCTACGACTGCTGCACCTCTCCTGCCTACAGTAAATAAGCCACTTCGCACATATGCTGTATTGTGTTCAAGATTGATAGACTGATTGCATCGACTCAAGGCTAAGGGACTGATTACCTCAAACTCCTCCTGTTCTTCACCATTCTCCTTAGTATGGACTGTTGAAGCCACTGTGTGGCGAAACGTTTCCTCATTAAAGATACCCAAGTGTTGCGCATGTGCCTAATTTATCAACTTGCGAGACAGTACTTACCATCTGTCAGACTGTGCTGGTTATTGCTTATGAATCCGCTCCTTTCCAGGTGCTCCACCATTCTTCTTATAATTTTTTCCATATCCTTACATACTATGCATGTCAGTAATACTGGCTCGCCTGGGTATTTGAAGTTGGGATTTTGCTCGCTAGTTTTGATCCTATAGTAGAGAAGTAGTTTAACGCAACCTTTATCCCCTGTCTTAAATATTGGAACCACGTGGGCAGATTCCTCTGGCAGTTGCCTGTGTCTATTGACCTAATGAAGATGTGGCTAGTGGGCCTCACACAGTGCCTCCGTTTCGCACCTCAGGACCCATGTAGAAAGAAGATTTTTTATGTTCTCACCACTCTGACCTTCGAGGTGACTAGGTGTCCCATTAATTTGTGGCAGTGTTCTGATTATATATGTTCTTTATTCTTCGGCCCTTCTTTCCCTGTTTCCAACACTCATTCTTACACTTTGGGGGCGTTCTAGACATCTCGAAGGCAGTGAGAACATAAAATCTCTCTTCCATGAGTCCTAAGAGATTGGAAACTGGAGGCACTGTGTGACCCACTAAGCCACAATCTTCAATAAGTCAATAGACATAAAATCCTAAGTATATTTCTGTCCCCCTACCTTAATTACACTCTAAATTATAGTTCCAAACTACACCAATGATCAACAGAGAAACTGATAGCTAGTATAATGACCCTTTTATCAAAACAGCTACAAACTCTCAAAAATAAGAAAACCACGAGTTAAATCTTCCCGTGACAAAACTTAGACACACACATTCTATTATAAAAGCTTCAAATTCTCATAATATAACTGCTGGGTACAATCATCATTATACTCTAGGCAACCTTCTCTACGCTAAACTCACAGTAAACCTAGCTAAAAAAAATATATAAATTTAAAATCTCTACGTATGAAAAATATCAAATATAATAGCCACTCATATTTGACTGAGGGCAACTAGACTGCCGCTGTTTAATTAGGGACAGTCCTAAAAGCACCATTTGCAAGGTGGGGGAGCGCACAACTTTCTGAAAACATATGATGAAACAATCCCTGACAATGAGCTGTAGATCACAAGTACACAACGAACAGTGTTACTTATTTACCATGATGATTCCGGCTTGTGTGACAAACCTGTTTCCTGGTCCATTCTACCAGGTTAAATGGTCCAGCACATCATGCATGCGCTAGATTCATTTGGGCTGAACCAGAAAGGCTAATACACGATACGTGGGGGGGGGGGGGGGGGGGGGGAGGGGGGGGGGATTTGACATCTGACTAGGCTCTAGAATAACCGACCAACCGCAGTACTTCAACTGAGCCCTTACCTGCCTTGTTTCAAATTAGAGATTGTCAGTCCTGTTTAATGAAGGGGCAAGTGTAAGGAAGGTAATATTGAGGGGGGGCTTATGGGCCCGTGCCCCCTCCACCCTCCTCCTCCCCCCCCCCCCCCCTCCCAATCAGGTATGGGGGCTAGTGCAGACGGAACCATACCTAATCTTCCCGTCTGTGAGCTGGTTGGTGACGTCATGAACAGGACGTCAATCAACTAATGTCCCACTTAATAAATAAAACGCGTCGCTGTATTTAAATGTAATATAATTAAGCCGCAGCTTTAAAGCCACCATAATAAACTCACTCGTGGGCAGAAGGGTGTCACACGCTTAAGTGTGGATAATAGCTTAAGTTCAAGAATCCACCTGTTAAGATCTTATATTCTAGCATAACGTAAAAGACGCTCAAGAGCAACTATTTGAGCATACGGACATAATAATGGGCCTGTATCTTCTCTCTCTAATGAATTCAGGAAGAAGGCAACTAAATGCTTCTTCCTTGTTAGAGTTACGAACCAGCCCATGTTATTTTATATTTCCTGCCCTGGAGCCTTGCACAAGACTGTCCTCAGGGTATTCAAACAAGGCCTTCCCAGCCTACATTGGGCGGCCCAACTCAGGGCACTGTTACCAGTTGGCTGGCAATGGTAAGTGTTAATTGCTCATTTTCATTGTGTCAGACCATCAGTCACTATGACATTCATAGGCTCATTTATGATCTAAGACCCCAGTAAACAAACTAGATCTCAATTTCTCATGTTGCAAGTATGACTTAAGAACATAGGAACATAAGAAAGAAGGAACACTGCAACAGGCATACTGGCCCATACGAGGCAGGTCCAAGTCTCCTACCGGCTTTAGCCAATGCCCCAACCTAGTCAGGCCAGGTCACATTCACTTAAGGATGGAACACAACAACTGACCTAGTAGCACAAGCTAGTCAGGTCCAACTCACACCCACCCACACCCACTCATGTATTTATCTAACCTATTTTTAAAACTGCACAACGTTTTAGCCTCTATAACTGTACTCGGGAGTTTGTTCCACTCATCCACAACTCTATTACCAAACCAGTGCTTTCCTATATTCTTCCTGAATCTGAATTTTTCCAACTTAAAACCATTGATGCGAGTCCTGTCTAGGCTAGATATTTTCAGCACGCCATTTACATCCCCTTTATTTATTCCTGTCTTCCATTAATACACCTCAATCATATCCCCCCTAATTCTACGCCTTTCTGGAGAATGCAAATTCAGGGCCCTCAGTCTATCCTCATAGGGAAGATTTCTGATACATGTGATCAACTTTGTCATCCTCCTTTGTACGTTTTCCAGAGCATTTATAGCCATTCTGTAATACGGTGACCAGAACTGTGCAGCATAATCTAAATGAGGCCTAACCAAGGATATATGGAGTTGAAGAACAACCTGAAGACTCCTATTATTTATGCTTCTTGATATGAAGCCAAGGATTCTGTTAGCTTTATTGCGAACACTTATGCACTGTTGTCTTGGTTTCAGATTACTGCAAACCAGAACACCTAAATCTTTTTCGCAATCCGTAATATTAAGATCTACATTATTTAGTTTATATGTGGCATGGTTATTTACCTGTCCAATGTTTAGAGCTTTGCATTTGTCTATATTAAACTGCATCTGCCACTTCTCCGACCACTGCATCAGTCTAATCAAATCTTCCTGGAGTGCTCTAATGTCCTCGTCAGAATGAATTCGACAGCCTATTTTGGTGTCATCGGTAAACTTGCTTATGTCACTCTTTATTCCTTCATCAATGTCGTTTATGTAGATTGTAAACAACAGGGGGCCCAACATTGACCCATATAAAACACTGCTCGTGACGCTTCCCCACTCTGATTTCTCCCCATTTATGCAAACTCTCTGCTGTCTATTTGTCAACCATGCCTCTATCCAGAAAAAAATTTCTCCTTGTATTCCATGTGCCTTAATTTTCCTCAATAGCCTCTGATGTGGGACCCTGTCAAAAGCCTTACTGAAGTCCATATACACAATATCATATTCATTACCATGATCTACCTCCTCAAATACCTTATTGAAAAAAGTTAATAAATTTGTAAGGCAGGAACTCCCATTTATAAAACCATGCTGAGATTCGTTGATTAATTTATGCTTTTCAAGGTGGCTACGAACTGCCTCGGCAATTATTGATTCCATAAATTTTCCCACTATGGAGGTTAGGCTTATAAATCTATAGTTCGAAGCTAAGGACCTGTCACCTGCTTTGAAAATAGGTATCACATTTGCCATTTTCCACTTATCTGGCACTATACCAGTTTGTAGTGATATGTTGAAAAGATCAGCCAAAGGTTTGCTAAGCTCCTTTTTACATTCCTTTAGAACCCTTGCATACAGTTCATCAGGGCCTGGGGATTTGTTAGGTTTTAATTTATCTGTTTGCCTAAGGACCATGTCACTTGTGACCCTAATCGTGCACAGTTTATTATCGTCCTGTTCTACATAATTTATTATTTCTGGAATATCTCTAGTATTTTCCTGTGTAAAAACTGAGAGGAAGCATGTGTTAAAAATTCTACACATTTCCTTATCACTGTCAGTGAGCTGACCCGAGTAACTTTTGAGTGGGCCTATCTTGTCCCTGATCTTACTCCTGTATACCTGAAAGAATCCTTTTGGGTTAGTCTTCGATTCTCTTGCAACTTTAACCTCATAATCTATTTTTGCTTTTCTTATTCCCTTTTTTATTTCTCTCTTTAACTGAATATATTGATTTCTTAATTGCCCCTCTCCTCTTTAGATTTGCCTATATATGCCTCTCTTTTGCCCAGTGAGATGTTTTAATCTGTTGTTCATCCATTTAGGATAATTTTTCTTGATCTGATTTCCCTGTTTGGAACATAAGTTGTCTGAGCAGCTAGAACTATGCCCTGGAAAACGTCATATCGGCAATCGTCACCACCTACCTGACCCACAGTCAGGTTATTCCAATTCAGCCCACCCAAGTAATTTTTCAGTCCTACGAAATCAGCCAAGCATAAGTCAGGGACAGAGACTTTATTGTCATTATTAGGGTAATTCCATGATATATTAAAACTGAGTGATTTGTGATCACTTTCCCCAAGCTCATCATTAACCTCAGGACTATTAATTAGTGTTTCCCTACTGGCAAGAACCAAGTCAAGCAGGTTATTTCATCTAGTTTGTTCTGTCACAAACTGTTTTAAAAAACAATCCTGAATCATATCAAGAAAGTCACTTGACTCTTAACTTCCTGTCAAATTGCTCCAGTCAATCTGTCTATAGTTGAAATCTCCCATTAGCACAACATTTTCGTATGTAGATGCCTTACGAATTTCGTCCCATAGTAGTTTACTGCACTCCCTATCAAGATTTGGGGCCCTGTAAATCACACCCAAAATTAGTTTTTCACGGCCCTCGAGAAGCTGTAACCAAACAGATTTGGTGGCTGATGCTTCTAATTTTATATCTTGTCTAACACAGCAATTTAAATTGTCTCTGACGTACATCGCTACTCCACCACCCTTCCTGTTGACCCTGTCAGTGTGAAATAATTTATGGCTTTGTATTTGACATTCAGAAGGCATCTCTCTATCTTTCAGATTGAGCCAGGTCTCTGTTATAGTAAAAATATCTATGTTTCCTGTGTTTGCAATTAATCTTAGCTCATCTATCTTATTTCTTACACTCCTGCTATTAGTATAGTAAACCTTAAGGGGGCTAGTCCCTTGCTTCCCTCTGCTGTCTCCCTTTGTTTGCTAACCTGATCTATTGTTTTTATTTATAACTTCACGATGAATGTCTTTTATACATTTGCTGTTTTCAACCCTAGTGTTGCAACCTGCCTGTTTCCCACACACACACCCATACCTCTATCTTCTATCAGTTTAAAATCCTAGGCATTTCAGCAATGGCCCTCTCGATTGAGTCTGCAAGTGCTACCACCCCTGCCCCAGAGAGATGTACCCCATCCCTTGCATACATATCATGTTTACCATAAAAGTTGTCCCAGTTGTCAATGAATGGGATTGCAAGTTCCTTGCAGTATATGTCTAGCCAGCAATTTACACCAATTCCCCTGGACAACCGTTCATTGCCCACTGCCCTTCTAGGCAAGATTCTACATATGATTGGGACCCCTCCCTTAGACTTAATTAAATCTATAGCTGACCTGTACTTATCTAGCAGCTCCTCTCTCCTACCCTTCCCATTATCATTTCCACCAGCACTGAGACAGATAATAGGCTTGTTCCCATTACCTGACAGGATATCCAACCTGTTGACTATGTCACTAACACCAGCTCCAGGGAAGCACACTCTGTCTCTTACCTTCTTATTCCTATTACAGAAGGCACGGTCCATATATCTTACCTGTGAGTCACCAACCACAAGGATTTGCTTACCTCTATTTGCAGGGGAAGTAGAAAATTACCTTCACGGGCCCAGGAAGTAAAAACCCCCTCCTGAAAGAACAGAAAAAACGTTTTCCCTCCTTCAGTTTTCCCAAATTTTTCCCTTTAAATTTTGATGCTTTCCCCCATTCCAGGGAACCATTTTCCACTGGGGGGGTGGGCAGGGGGCGGACGGGGCGCTCCCTGCTTGGTTGGGCTGGGGTTCCCTTAATCCTCCCCAACTCCATTTTCCTGGGGGGGGGGCAAGCGAGGGGACAAAAACTGCATCTTGCTGCGGGGAAATCTGTGGGAGTTCGAACGGGGGATTAGGGTAGAAAACTCACGTAGGCTGTTATACGTATAATTACTTTTAATTGGCCCGAGCCCGCAGCCTTTACCTATCTCCTTGGTTCCCCTCGTAAATACTGGCTGGGCCCGGCTGGCCAGTAACCCCGTAGGGGGTTTTTTTGAAATAGTGTCAGCTCAGCACAATTTTGAAGACCGTGATTTCAAGACGGTTGGTGTGAGTCAACGGACACGGGTTATTTGGTAACTGGTTACTACGTTACTCCCTACTGAGTTTACTGTAATGGTTATTTACTTTTACTATACTGAGAGCTGGGCGACGCTAACGTATGTCGTCCCGCCTTTACAACTAATACAAACTAGAGTTTTGGCGGGTTTTAAAACCGCTTGGGCTGTTTTCTATACAATGTAAAAAGTACACAACATGAAACATTATAGATACTTAAGTAAAACAGGGGAATGAAAGTTTTATAACAAAAAACTGTAATGAAATATGGGTATTTTTAAGTAAAACCCTTAAAACTAAACCCAAAATAAAACAACGAACTCAACTTTGAGATTACATTTTTTTAAAAAAAAAAAATTTTTGATGGGATCGACCTGAAAATTCGTGTGATCTAGGATTTTGGGGAAAGGAATATAACAAAAAAGAGTGAAAAAACAAAAAGGGGCAGATTGGGTTGCTCGCAAATCAAGACTTTTTAATTTCCCCGAATGCGGGGAAACCCTAAACACAAAAAAAAAAATTCTTAAAATACTGTAATTTGATCCTGTAATTATTCATTTTAAAAGGGTTTATTTTACTTTTAAAACCCCAACTCTGCTGGGGTAAATTGGATATGCAAAATGGGTGCATCTCGGGGAGGATCAAACTCTGTACATTGGTTTAACTCTTTCTGTTTTGAGGAAAAAACTAAATTTGGGAAGGGTTCCCAAATGATACTTGAGGTTTTTCCAATACCTGTCGGTACGGGGGAAATAACGAAAATTCAGGTTGATCTTTGGGAATGAGTATCAGAGGAAGAGAGTACAGGATAGGGGGATTGTCAGATTTCGTACATTAGCCCGGGGGTTGGAAACACCCTTTTTTCATCAATACAAAACTTCATATGACCCAAAATGCGATTTTTTAATACTGCCAGAAATAATCTCTCAACCTTATACTTATTACCAGTGATAGGGTTCAACAAACCCGATAAGGCCCAACAAAACTTTTGATCAAGCTTAGGCATTGCAATTTTTTTTGTTAAATTTTAGTCAGCAAAACCCTCTCAAACCACTTTGATTTTGGTGGCTTTAAACGGGGTGTTTCCCGACTCTTTTTAATTCATTGTTGATTTAGGAAGTTTTTCCCACGGATTCTTTCAAAAAACATTTTGGGAGCTAAGTGGTCAGTTGCAACGAAATCATCGGGTTTTTAAATTTGGGTTTTCCCGGATTAGAATATAAAAAACTCATAAGGGAAAAGGGTTTATCTACACCAAAAATTTCTTTAATGGGGGAGTGTCACCTTTTAGAAACCTTGTAAGCAAATTTTTATAGCAAAAATGCACATCAGGTTTAACTTCACCCCAAAGGGTTTCCCTATTGGGATTGATAGTGGCTCTCAAGACATCAAAGTACTTTTTATTGGTTCTTTTCCGCAAAACCCCTTGCTGGCAGGATGATGAGGAAAAAGGGTTTGGAAATTTGAAAAATCTTGTACAAGGAACAAAAATTTTTCAAAAATTTTTTTTACAGAATTCCCCTCCGTTATCTGTTACAGGGACTTAGGGGGGTACCCTGCAGATAATGGTTTTTTTAAAACGCTTTGGCAACTGTCTGGGCGTCTTGTCTGCAATGGGAACTAACTGGGGGGGGAAATTATCGGGTTTGGAAATTTGGGTTCAAACCATAACACCCCGGGATGTTTTCCCCTTGGAGGGAACTTGGGAAAATTATTTAAACCCAAATCTACCCGCAACTTTTTCCCCAAAGGTTCGCTGTATTGGATACACTTGGTTTGGGATTAGGACCATTAGAAACCCTTTATGTTGCATGCAGAACTACTTTTCCTAACATACTCAAAAAATATCATTTGCCATACGAGGCCAAAAGTATTTCAATCTGGTTTTTTTACTAACGACCCCTACCAGGGTGTGCAACCCCTTTGGTACATCGTGAACTAGCTGTAAGGTAAAAATTCACTATTGACTGGGGAATTACTAATGGAACTCTTTGGTTGGAGTACCCATTGGGGCCTTTCGATACAGTAATTTTTTTTTGGGTTCATGAAAAAAAGCCCAGATGGGGGGCTGGTGGCTTCATTTTTCAAAATTTACGATTTTTCCCCTGGAGGGGAAATCGAATCAACCAGCCCACTTTTGGGATCTGTTCGTTGAGTTTTCCTTTACATCTTCAGCACTAAATGGGGGGGTCTGCAGTTACTATCCCTAACATGTGCGATAAGGCATCTGGACTACTTTTGACTTGCCGGGTTTAAATGCTAAAAGGTGGGATTAAAATTTTTTGGGGATAGCAAGGCCCATCTAGCTAACCTTCCAGTAGGTTTTTTTGTTCTGGAATAAGGGTATCAAGGACCCTTATCTGTCAAGAATGAACAAGTACTGATAAAAAATGTCTGGGAAAGGTTTTTTAAAAAGACCATACAAATTCCCAAAAGCTTCTTCCCTCGGGTTTACTGTAAAATTACGTTCACCTTTTGGGAAGGGGACTCGGCTAGCAAAGGCAACCCCGTTGTATTTGCCTCGGTTTTCCCTGAGCTAGTACGGGCACCAGGGCCAATTTGAACTAGAAATCATTTGGGTAGATGGAAAGGCTTAAAAAAATTTGGGAAAATTTTAAAAATTGGAGAAAAAGGGAAAGTTTTTTCCTTTTAAAATTTTGGAAATGCCTTTTTTGGGGAAGGTCCAAACAAAAGGAGCATTTTTTCTTAAGAAACCCAGTTAGGGGACAGCTATGGAAAAAAAAATTTGGCAATGAAAATCTATAAAAACCGGAAGCCCAAAAGGATCTTACAGAAATAGATTTTTGGGGGATTTGGGGAAAAATTTTTTTACTGCATTTCCTTTATTTTGGGTCATCTAACCCCTTGGGAAAGTGATAGTACCAAAAAACCCTTAAATTTTCTGTTTCTAAAAAAATTGGGCATTTTGACATTTTGATTTTTTAAAAATTGGCTTTTTAAAGCTTACCAAAAACTACATCAAGTTTTTTTCAAGTGTTTTAACCACGCCTTTAAAACATGACGTTTTAGCCCTCAAAGTCCCAAAAAGTGAAATTTCCCTATGGGGGCCCCTCTAAAGATATTAGTCATGAGCCTTGAGAACGTTTGGGGAAGATCGAAATCCAAATCCATAGGGGGAAGTGATATGCCTTTTAGGAGGGGAGAATGCCTTTAAAGTCTTGGCTGTCCCCCCGTGAAGAGGGATTTCCCAAAAACCCTTAAAACAAATCTAGGGTTAAAAAGACTTTTTTTTACTCCAATTTACTAAAAAAAATCACCCAGTCGGGGAGGGGAAAGGGCGATCTGGAAGGGTTTTTTTTGCTTTTAAATTTTCCTTTTAAAGTAAATTTACTGGACCCCAGTACCATCCTTTTTTTAGGTACTAGTATAAAGGGTGCTTTCCCAAAGGGGGAATTGCTAGGTGCAAAAACTCCATCTTTCAAGCATTTGATTGACCCAATTCTTCTGCGACGCAATTGTGAATGGGGCCCTTCTGTACGCAGGTATGTAGATGGTCTAGTACCAGGTTCAAGGGGGAATACGATGGGACAATAATTTCTTTTAAAACCCCACCTTCTCACCTGGTAAAGAAATTTGGCTTTCCCGACGTGTTTTCAACAAAGTCAACAAACGCTTGACTTAAATTTTGGATCAGGGGGAGCAAAGGGTCTTTCCCCTCAACGGTGGAATAATTGATCCAGGGAAGGGGAAATGGGGGCCCCCCCGGCAGAAATAGCACCGCCCCACTGGTCAGGGGGAAAAAAAACCCCATCCTCTCCCTTTGAACAGGGAAAGGGATAGTAAACCCAAGGTCAACAAGATTGGAATTTCCTCTAAGGGGGACACTGTGACCAAAAGTGTTGGCCAGGTAAAATGGATTTACTATCTCTTAAACCCTGAAAGGAGGGTTTCAACAAATAGACCCTTTTTTTTGCAGGAATCACTGTCAATAGGACGTTTTCCCCAAACGGGAAACCCAAAAGGAACAACTACAGACACCCCTAGTGAGGAAACTAGCCGCAACAAAAAACGTCTTTCGCAGCCCGGCATGTGACATCACAAGAGAGGGCCCTTACTTTTTGCAAGTAATTTTTTTTCCCGAAAAGGCGCCCCCTGTGGGGGAAACTACTACCGAACTGGCAGGCATTGCGGGTTTAGGTTGACCCACTAAAGGCAATCTGGCGCCCTTTCGGACACTTAGGCAATACCCTGCCAATTTGAATTTATAGGGGGAAACCCCGAGGGGGGAGGGGCGGGAATTACCAGTGCCTAAACCCCCTTGGGTACCTTCGGAGAAAGCTTTAAAGTTTTTGTAAGGACTTAACCCGTACATAAATACTCGGGCGCATTTTAACAGATTTCTGATCCAAGCTGGTAAACCCCGAAGGGAAAAGATCAAGTCGTCAATTTGGTTTCATGCCATCGAAAGGGTCGAGCACAAAGCGTAAGTCTGCCCTGGAAACAAATCCCCCGGGGAAGGGAAAGGGCACCAGGGAAAGTAATCTGGTCGAAAAAAAGAAGGAAACAGTGAAGGTTTTACCCTTTGGGTTTGAAAAGGGGTTTGGGAAACCCACCCGGACCGCAAAGGGGAGAACCAGGGTACCCCCTAAGGGGGGACACAGGATCGGTTTTTACGAAAAGGACATGTCGAAAATTCTTATCCTTAAACAAACTAGACCTTAAAAATATTGATTTTCGCACCAAATCCATGAACAATTGAAAAGGGCGCATTAAAAAAACAGATGCGTCATATAGGGGCCCAAAGGTTTCAAATTTGGGAAATTATGTGCAAACCCAAAAAAGGGGATTTTCATCAGAAAAGACTTGTTCTACTCCATCCCCCAAAAACATCTGGTCCGAGACATGTGAAACCCCAACCTCAGCAGGGGTTTTCTTCTCGGACTGCTTAAGGCTTCAAAGGAGTTGTTTAACGGGGGGGGTTTCCATTAAACACCACTGTCACCATGGGACGGTTTTTTTTCTGGGCGCTGGGAAATTCCCCCCAATTGGAAGAACGAGCCTTTTTGGTTAGTTTTAGAAATTTAATTTAATAGCCTGGTTCTTTGGTTTTTGTTGAAAACCCCCGAATCTGTTTCCTTGACGGGGTTTGCGGGTTTGGGAAAGACCACGGAAAGGTCTAGAGTTTCTGAAGGTTATAGGCGATTACAAATTTAATGTGTCATGTCCATGTATTCTAAAGAAAAAGTCCCGTAAGGAAAAATCTGAGTACTCATCATCGTACGACGTCTCCCTTTGGATAAAATATCAGGACAATTAATTGCCCAAAAATGCCACGGAAAAACCCCATTTTTAAAAATTCCCCCGACTATGGTTACTGAATTTACATAATACCGAGGTGTTTTAACGGGCTCTTACACTGGTTTTTGATGATCTCGAGATGGTTTTACGACTACGAAATTTTTCCTCTGTGGGGGCAAAAAAAGAGGGGGTGCAGACTGAGGCATATTTTTTGACATTTTCTTTTAATACAAGGGAAAGTACCCCTGGGGGGGACAAGGGAAATACATGATTTAAGGCTGTAAGGGTTCCATGGGGGGTTAGGTTTTTGGGGGGTCAGCCTCAAAACACACACGAAAGGTGGGATTAGTTCTTTAATTTTTTCCCCCCCGCTGCTATTTTAAACAATTGATTTTGTAAATTTGGGTTTTGCCCCGTCAGGGGGAAAAAAATATATTGGACAGATTGTTAAAAAGATGATAAAAGGTTTTTTCTAATCTAACAGCAAATGCACTCAACGATTTTAGTACTCATGGGGGTAGCATTTTACTAGTTCCCCCAAGAAAGACATATGGGTCAGCTGTTTTTTTGGGGGCTAGGGAAAAAACGAATCAGGTTTTTCCCATATTGTGCCCCTTAGTAAGATTCCTGAAGTTCGCAAATCAAGGGAAAATAAAAAAACGTGAACAAAACAAGGAGATCGAATTTTTAAAAGGGCCCTTTACCCCAATTTTTGATAAAGGGTTTTCCCCCTGAAGGGAGGAAACCCTTTAACCAAAACATTAGCACGAGAACGAAAGGCTGCAAACCATGCTTCAAACTATGTACATGGCCATTTTAATAAAAGGGAAAGCATCCAAAAGGGAAAACAGAGTATAAAATTAATTTCTCGGGGTCTGAGTCGGCTGTCAGTCGGTAAGGAACTGGAGGCCTTATGCAGGACCGCAGTTTGTGCCCGAGAGGTCTGGTGTCCCCACATTCCTTAAAAATATCACTTGACGGTTTTATAGACAAAGGCCCAAAAGGAAAAACGAGAACAAATAAAGGGAAAAAAATGAAAATAAAAATGAAAATAAAATTCTAAATTGGGGAAAAGAAAAAATATACAACAAAATTTTGCCAAGGGAAAAATGTTTTAAATACACTGCAAGAGGAAAAAAACTCAAATTTTAAAAGGGCTATTTACCAAAATAAAAAAAAAAATTTTAAATTTAAATATACAAGTAAAATTTTTTACTGGGACTGAATTAAATGCCCAAAAAGGCTGCTTTACTCTTCTAAAAAGAAATTAATTAATTAAATTTTTTAATTTAAAGTGAAAGTGTAAAAAAAAAAATTAATTTAAAATTTTAAATGGGAAAAATTTTTTTAAAAATTTTTTTTAAGAATGCATAGACAAAATTAAAATATAATTCCCTTTAAAATAACAAATTTAAAAAAAAAATTCACTGCGAACAAATTCAATAATTCACTTTAAAAAAATTTCAACAAATAAAAAGGTTTGAAATAATCACTGCAGAAAAAAAAGGGGGCCCCTGGGAAAAATCAGGGAAAATTAAAGAAATTTAAAAATTTTGAAGTCAAAAAAAAAAATAAACCCGATTTTTAACACTTTAACTCTTAATTGTTAAAAATTTGACAAAACAATTTACTCCCGAGAAGAAAAACCTTTACGTTAAAAGTAATTTAAATTTCAAACAAGAGTGAATTTTTTCCAAAAATTATAAAAAGAGAATTAAAAAAAAACACAGGAAAAAAACAGGTACTATTAAAACTACAGTGACGGGCAAAACTTCATTTAAAAATATTTTTTACAACAAAATCCCGCTTTTGCCCGATACAACCCAAAACTTGCGGGGACTTTATACGACAAAAATTTTTGCTGTGATGATTAAAGACAAAAATTTTTTGGCAAAAATAATGGTACACAGTCTGCGAAAAAAATTTTAAAAATGAGACCTGTTGGCCTACGGAAAAAAAAAGACCCCACATAGAAAAAAAAATGGGGAAAATTTTGTTTTACGGGGGGAAAAAATCCTGCAAAAATACAACGCTGAAAGAATTCCCAAAAAAAAAAATTTTAATTTACTTCCCACAGGGTGGGCTGAAATTGGGACACTACACCAAAAAACTTACTTTGGGGGAAGGATAAAAAAGAAAAAAAACAGCAGAAAAAATAAATTTAATTTAAAACACGAAAAAAATTGGGGAAAAAAAAAACTGATTCAAAGAATACTGCTTTAAAACTGAAAAAAACAAGGTTTTTTGAGTACACAAAACTTTATATAAAGGGCCCCACACACCAAATGTCTTTAAATCAAGAAAAATTTTCTCAAAAAAATTATCACTGAAGTCGAGGGGAGTAGACGGGCGATTACTGGGGGACGGGGGGTGAGTGGTTTTTGGGTTTCCCGCGCGGTAAAAAGCTCCTTAAAATTCACTGTTGTCGGAAGAAATGTGCGGGTTTGGGGAAAAAACCCCATAACTGGCTTTATCTTTTGGGACCAAACTTTAAAATTCCCTTTACCAATTTTGTGAGCCCAAAAAAGTACTAGGACCCGGAACAAGGGTTTCATACAACCACAGGTTTGAGGGGGATGGTGGTGGCGGTTATGGTGGGGTTGACTCTCGTTGGGGGGACTGCCGCCCCCACCCCGGGGGGGGGGGATAGAGTGGTGGGGGGGACCTGGGGGTCTGCCGCCACCCCCCCTCACCCCCGGGAAAATGGCTTAACCCCCCTCTATGCCACAGGAAGGTTTTAAAAAACCCCCTCTTGCATCCAACCGGGGGCACAAAGCGATTTTAAACCCAAAACTTCAGGGGGAAACTTGGCTTACTTTTTTAATGCGGTTTTGGGTTACTTCCTCTCTCCGCTGGGGAGAAGCTGGGGTTGGGTGGCTGGCTTACCCCACGAGAAAAGGAAAAGACTGGAAGACGTTTTTAAAAAATCACAAAGGAAGGAGGAGCAGTTTGGGTGCCGGAGACAGGCTGGGTGATAGGGTTGGGTGGCTTTTTACTTTCCCCATCTGGCTTACTGACTGGGGCCCTTTAAATTTCAAAATCCCCGGTCAACCCCTCGGAGATTGAAGCAATTAGCACACGAACCCAAACCCCGGGAAACTTGAAACGGCTGCCCAAAAGGCTTGCAGGCAGAAGGGAGTTTGGGGGAGGGTATAAGCTGCTGGTGGAGGGTTGAGGGGGAAAAGGGGATTTACCCTTTTACCCTGCCGGGGACTTTACAACAGTCCTTCAAAAGCCTTTTAATTTCCCTTAAAAAAGTAAATCCACGCTCCACACCGCTTTTCCCCCATTTTTTTCATGTGGGGGTTTTGGGTACCCTGGATTAGGGTTTAAAAAACTCACTGGCTGTTATACATATAAATTTCTGTTATGGGGACCGAGCCCCCAGCCGTTACCTATCTCCTTGGTTACCCTGTTTAAAACTGGCTAGGGGGCTGGCCAGTACCCCCCTAGTTTGGTTTTTTTGAAAAAAGTGCAGCTCAGGGACAAATTTTGAAAAACCGTGATCAAGCGGTTGGTCGTGAGCAACGGCAAAATGGTTTCTGGAAAATGGTTTAAATAGTTTCTACTTTCTGAGATTAAAGGTAAAAAGGTTTCTACGTTCTTTCTACTGAGACTGTAGCCTTTATTTCCCCCACCATTTTTAGCCAACTCACAAATCCCAAAACCCCTTGAGGGGAAACCCCTTTAACCCCCTTAATTTTCCCCCTGGAGAAGAAGACTTTCCCTTTTTCAACTTTCCAACCTCAATTTTTAAAACACGTAAAAGCAAGCCCTGGCTTTTTAACCGTCCACACTAAAACCCCCAAAACAGCTCAGGGCCGTGCCTCACTTTACGACTGCCCCCGACCACTGGCACTTTTCGTTGGTGAGGAGAGTTGTTTAACCCCCCCTTACCCCCACTCAGCTTTAAAAGGGGAAATTTGAAGGGACAAACAGGCGTCTCCCCTAAAGGGCCCCTAGGGATTTCAAGAGGGGTATTAAAATTATCTTTAGAACATTTTAACATGCGGGGATTTTTAAAAATTCCCTTGCCAAGCACACCCGGTGAACTGACTTGAACTGGCCACACTCACACCGCAAATAGTAACCCCAGCCCCCCTAAAATTTGGGTAAAGAATATTTTAATTTACCTGGCCCGGTGTGTTTTAAGAGACGGGGGCCCTTGGGGGTAGCCTGGGGGGGGGTAAGCCGAGGGGGGGAAAGGGGGGGGGGTGAAATTTGGGCCTTTTACCCCCCCCTAAACCCAAACCCCCCCCCTGAACAGAGATGTCTTTTGGGATTTTGTTTTCCCCACGGGGCTGAGATCTTTGGGTTTCAGGGGGCCACTTTTGGGTTTTGAGTGGGGTGGGAAATTGAGGGGAGTGGGTTGGAAAGGGGAAAGGGGGGGAAAGGTGAGGAGGGCTGGGGTGAATGGGGACGGGAAGAGAACGTAGGTAATTTATTTTCCCCCCCCCCCCCAAAAAAAAAAAAGTTATAGGATGGCTGGTGGTCAGTGTAAGAATGATTATTCATTCTGATTATCTTTCTAGGTATTCGAGTATCTAGATATTCTGGATATTCTAGATATGAGTATCATTTCTGTATATCATTCTAGATACCATGCAGACACTGATGTTTTGCACTAAGCTGAGAAGGTGTGAAAACACTACCATCCATGGCATTAAATTTGTATTCTCATTTCGCCTCGGGAGGCGATTAGTATACAGAGAATCAGTCCTCCACTCCTTGCACTGAATGACTCACACGGATTTACCGCTTCTTGAAATACAACACAGTGTTAAATGGTATAACCTCAAGACGAACTACTGCCTTGTTTAGCATTCCCAGATGTAAATGATCTACAACATTCATAACTAGTTGGTCAGCTTCACCACCTGCACGATGACCCATAGCTGTAACACAGCTGACCGCTCTACCTTACTGAACACTTCAAAGTAGTTCACTAACGAATGTTCATCAAATATTTAACAAGTGTGTCTGTAGCGATAGTATCATATACAGGGATATCAAGGCCACAATTATATAAACACTGTCCATGTTACACCCTTAAGAAACTCATAATCAGCTAGAGTGTGTGATGTGATACAGACATATGTTATTTGATACAGACCCGTGTGATGTGATACAGACCCATGTTATGTGATACTGACCCTTATGTGATACAGACCTATTATTGTTGGGTCCGTTGTTGAGTGATTGAGGTGTGTCGGGCGCTGGCAGCCCAGCGTCTCACACTGTGTATTTGAGAATACACTAACCGTCACAGTGTAGCTGCTGAAAGGTTTACACAGCTGTTACACTAGTATACTGTTAACTCTGTGATGTGATGCAGACCCATCTTATGCTATACAGATTAGTTTTTGTCATAGACCCATTTTATGTGATACAGATCCGTGTTATGTGACATAGACCTGTGTTGTGATACAGATCTGTATTATGTGAACAGACCCGTGCTATGTGATACAGACCCGTGTTATGTGAATACAGCTCCGTCTTATGCAATACAGATTAGATTTTTGTGATAGACCCTTGTTATGTGATACTGACCCGTGTGTTATGTAATACAGACCCGTTTTATGTGATACGGACCATATTACCAACACAGGTATTTTTATAGGCCTCTTGTACCTGTCCATAAAAAAAGGAATACAAGCATAGGCAAGATCAATACAGCAATCAGAATTTGAGGAATAAAGTGCTTTAATACAGTAGATGTTAGTTTTTGAGTACACATATATTCAAATCACTAAAGTTTATTACAAAAATATACACTATTTAAAATAGGTTTAACTAATACCATAATATGAATGGGTTTGAAAGAGAGAGGCTTGTGAGGAACTGATACCCAAGGTTTGCCCCAAATGCCCCCCCCCATCATCCAGCACAACTGGTGGTTATCCACATTCACACCAGCAATAAGCTACCATTCTTTAAGCTCATTATTAACGGTATGTAGGATTGGGGTTATCCGTGATGTGCCTTGAATGTAACGACTTACTTGACACACCCTGCGTTATGTGATGCAAACCCATATATATATATATATATATATATATATATATATATATATATATATATATATATATATATATATATAATATATATATATATATACTGCACGAATATGACAGTATCCTGAGACAGATTTTTACGAAAGTACTTAACCTTACTCTAGAAGACGGGCAGTGGAACCAAGCTACACTTCCAGTCAGACTAGGAGGCATTGGTGTCCGCAAGTCATCACAGATTGCGTTACCTGCTTTCTGTCCTCATGTATTGCATCCAAAGGGCTTGTAGCAGCGATTCTCCCTGAACATCTTAGGGACAAGATTGGAGTCCAGGACCAAAAGTACATTAACGGAGCCATGATCTGGGATAATCTAACGGGCTCTGAAACCAGACCTGCTCCCCCCAACAACTACAAACAATCGCACTGGGATGGTCCAATAGTGGAAAATATAGCCTCACAGTGCTTCAGAGTGTGTCAGGGAAGGATAGAGCCTGCCTCCTGGCAGTGAGAGCACATCATGCAGGGGATTTTCTATTGGCTGTTCCCAACTCCAGCCTTGGCACACGCCTCGACCCAAAGACCATCCGCATCGGTGTTGCCCTACGACTTGCCGCCCCTATTCTCGCCGAACACAGATGTATTTGTGGCAGTGAAGCGCACAGACCAATTCGGGTACCACGGTCTTGTGTGCCGTAAATCCGAGGGAAAGATTGCAATACATGAGGAGGTTAATAACATTATCAAGAGGAGCCTCACAACATCCGGATGCCCAGCAGTAAGGGAGCCACCCCAGCTATGTAGATCTGATGGCAGCCAGAAGCGTCCAGATGGTATCACCCTTCAAGCCTGGACAGATGGGAAGCAGGTGGTGTGGACTAAACATGTGCATCTACCTTGGCTGATACCTATCTCCAATACACCAGGGAGGGGAAGGAGGGGCAGCTGCCAGTTTCAGGGAGTCCCAAAGTCTAGAAAATATGGAGAACTTGCCCATCATTATATGTTTGTTCCCATAGGCTCAGAGACCCTTGGCTCATGGGGAAAGAATGCATCTAAATTCCCTAAGGAGCTGGGAAAAAGACTCATCAGGATAACTAGGGATCCCAGGGCAGCTAGTTTTCTGTTCCAGCGGCTAAGTGCGGCTGTTCAAAGGGGCGCAGCGCTGTAATAGCCCTTGTGGCTTAGCGCTTCTTTTTGATTATAATAATAATAATGTTCAAAAGGGTAATGCTACTGTATTTTTGGGCACACGCCCCAGCTCTGAGGAGCTGGATGAGATTTTCGCCTTATAATCGGTGATACACACGTAACAACATGTACCGTGTATGCCACCTTTATATCAACAATTTATCTCTTAAATCTTTTGTACCATATTATGTAATAATATATAATATATATATATATATATATAATATATATATTATATATATATATATATATATATATATATATATATATATATATATATATTATATATATATATAATAATAATAATAATAATAATAATAATAGTAATAATAAAAGAACGAGTTATGTTGTCATTTTTACGGCTTCGAATCTCGTACCATTTTATAACGCTACATATTGTGCTGGGCGTGTCGTTACTGTGAGCTATAAATTCAGGAAGACATCGCTCACCCTCACAGTCTTACCACCGACATTTCTTGCCTCAGCTGGTAATTTATATGACAACTGTCGCTCCTCCTCCTCCTGCCTCACCGTAACATTGCCCAGTGTAAAAATTCTGAAGGTAAAAAGAAAAGTATTGGGTCTAGCCAGGCCCAAAAATGAAAACTAGAATCGTGGCTGCAGAAAATTCATTTCTTGGAGATCCATGAATATTTTGGTACGGACAAGCGGCAGGGAGCAACGACACGCAGCTCACCCAGGTTCCTCCCTGAATTATGGCTGTCTGCCACCACTGCCTGCCACTGCTATCTGCTACCACTGCCTGCCACTGCTATCTGCCACCACTGCCTGCCACTGCTATCTGCTACCACTGCCTGCCACTGCTATCTGCTAACCTACTGCTGCCACTGCTATCTGCTACCACTAGCCTGCCACTGCTATCTGCTACCACTGCTGCCACTGCTATCTGCTACCACTGCCTGCCACTGCTATCTGCTACCCTGCCTGCACGTGCTATCTGCTACCACTGCCTGCCACTGCTATGCTACCACTGTCCTGCCACTGCTATCTGCTACCACTGCCTGCCACTGCATCTGCTACCACTGCCTGCCACAGCTATCTGCTACCACTGCTGCCACTGCTATCTGCCACCACTGCCGCCACTGCTATCTGCTACCACTGCCTGCCACTGCTATCTGCCACCACTTGCCTGCCACTGCTATTGCTACCAATGCCTGCCACTGCTATCTGCTACCACTGCCTGCCACTGCTATCTGCCACCACTGCCTGCCACTGCTATCTGCTACCACTGCCTGCCACTGCTATCTGCTACCACTGCCTGCCACTGCTATCTGCTACCACTGCCTGCCACTGCTATCTGCTACCACTGCCTGCCACTGCTATCTGCTACCACTGCCTGCCACTGCTATCTGCTACCACTGCCTGCCACTGCTATTGCTACCACTGCCTCCACTGATATTTGCACACTGCCTGCCACTGCTATCTGCCACCACTGCCTGCCACTGCTATCTGCCACCACTGCCTGCCACTGCTATCTGCACCACTGCCTGCCACTCCTATCTGCACCACTGCCTGCCACTGCTATCTGTTATCACTGCCTGCCACTGCTATCTGCTACCCACGCCTGCCACTGCTATCTGCTACCACTGCCTGCCACTGCTATCTGCTACCACTGCCTGCCACTGCTATCTGCCACCACTGCCTGCCACTGCTATCTGCTACCACTGCCTGCCACTGCTATCTGCTACCACTGCCTGCCACTGCTATTTGCCACCACTGCCTGCCACTGCTATCTGCCACCACTGCCTGCCACTGCTATCTGCTACCACTGCCTGCCACTGCTATCTGCTACCACTGCCTGCCACTGCTATCTGCTACCACTTCCTGCCACTGCTATCTGCTACCACTGCCTGCCACTGCTATCTGCCACCACTGCCTGCCACTGCTATCTGCTACCACTGCCTGCCACTGCTATCTGTTACCACTGCCTGCCACTGCTATCTGCTACCACTGCCTGCCACTGCTATCTGCTACCACTGCCTGCCACTGCTATCTGCCACCACTGCCTGCCACTGCTATCTGCCACCACTGCCTGCCACTGCTATCTGCTACCACTGCTTGCCACTGCTATCTGCTACCACTGCTTGCCACTGCTATCTGCTACCACTGCCTGCCACTGTTATCTGCCACCACTGCCTGCCACTGCTATCTGCTACCACTGCCTGCCACTGCTATCTGCTACCACTGCTTGCCACTGCTATCTGCTACCACTGCCTGCCACTGTTATCTGCCACCACTGCCTGCCACTGCTATCTGCTACCACTGCCTGCCACTGTTATCTGCCACCACTGCCTGCCACTGCTATCTGCTACCACTGCCTGCCACTGCTATCTGCCACCACTGCTTGCCAGTGCTGCCTGCCACTGCTATCTGCTACCACTGCCTGCCACTGCTATCTGCTACCACTGCCTGCCACTGCTATCTGCTACCACTGCCTGCCACTGCTATCTGCCACCACTGCCTCCACTGCTATCTGCTACCACTGCCTGCCACTCCTATCTGCCACCACTGCTGCCACTGCTATCTGCTACCACTGCCTGCCACTGCTATCTGCCACCACTGCCTGCCACTGCATCTGCTACCACTGCCTGCCTTGCATCTGCCACTGCCTGCCACTGCTATCTGCCACCACTGCCTGCCACTGCTATCTGCTACCACTGCCTGCCACTGTTATCTGCCACCACTGCCTGCCACTGCTATCTGCTACCACTGCCTGCCACTGCTATCTGCCACCGGTGCTTGCCAGTGCTGCCTGCCACTTCCTGTTACTGTTGTCTGCCACTACCCGTCACTGCTCCTGCCACTGCATCTGCTACTGCACAACCCGCCACAGTACGCCACTACCGTATGCTACCTGCCACTACCCGTCACTGCTACTGCCACTACCCGCCACTGCTACCCCCACTACCCGCACTGTACCTGCCACTCCGTCACTGCTACCTGCCACTACCCGTCACTGCTACCCGCCACTAGCCCGTCACTGCTATCTGCTACCCTCACTGCACCTGCCACTCCCTCACTGCACCTGCACTAACCGCACTGCTACTGCCACTACCCGCACTGCTACCCCACTTCCGTCCTGCTACCTGCCACTACCGTCACTGCTACCTGCACTACCCGTCACTGCTACCTGCCACTACCGTCACTGCTACCTGCCACTACCCGTCACTGCTACCTGCCACTACCCGTCACTAAAACCGCATACCCGTCACTGCTACCCGCCACTACCGTCACTGCTACCTGCCACTACCGTCACTGCTACCGCCACTACCCGTCACTGCTACCTGCCACTACCCGTCACTGCTACCTGCCACTACCCGTCACTGCTACCTGCCATACGTCACTGCTACCTGCCACTACCCGTCACTGAAACCCGACACTACCCGTCACTGCAACCCGCCACTACCCGTCACTGCTACCCGTCACTACCCGTCACTGCTACCCGCCACTACCCGTCACTGCTACCTGCCACTACCCGTCACTGCTACCAGCCACTACCCGTCACTGCTACCTGCCACTACCCGTCACTAAAACCCGACACTACCCGTCACTGCTACCCGCCACTACCCGTCACTGCTACCCGCCACTACCCGTCACTGCTACCCGCCACTACCCGTCACTGCTACCCGCCACTACCCGTCACTAAAACCCGACACTACCCGTCATTGCTGCACGCCACTACCAATCACAGCTGCTCGCCACTATTTGCCATTGCTGCCTGCTACTGCTGCCTACCACCGCTGCCTGTCATTGTTATCTGTCACTACTGCCCACCACTACTACCCGTCACTGCTGCCCGTCGCTGCTGCCTGCCACTGCTATTTGCCATTGTTGTCTGCTACTGTTGCCTGCCACTGTTGCCTGTCACTTTCTGTTGCTTCATTGCTGCCTATGCATCTACTGCTCATTACGCAGTAGCCTACTACATTATCTGCTCTTCCACTGCTGCCGTTGCCTGTTGCTTCTCACGCTGCGGCCTACCAATTGCTACCTGCTACTGCTCTCTTATATTACAGTCTGCTGCTGCTGTCTTATACTGTCTGCTACTGCTGCCGGCTATTGCTACTATCTGCTACTACTGTCTGCTACTGCTGCCGGCTATTGCTACTATTTCTGCTCTACTGTCTCTACTGCTGCCGGCTATTCTACTGTTCCTGCTATACTACTGTCTGCTACTGCTGCCGGCTATTGCTACTATCTGCTACTACTGTCTGCTACTGCTGCCGGCTATTACTACCTATTATTACTGTCTGCTATTGCTGTTTTATTCTCTACTGTCTGCCTACTGTTGTCTTTATTTACTGTCTGCTACTGCTGTCATATTCTACTGTCTGCTACTGCTGTCTTATTCTACTGTCTGCTACTGCTGTCATATTCTACTGTCTGCTACTGCTGTCTTATTCTACTGTCTGCTACTGCTGTCATATTCTACTGTCTGCTACTGCTGTCTTATTCTACTGTCTGCTACTGCTGTCTTATTCTACTGTCTGCTACTGCTGTCTTATTCTACTGTCTGCTACTGCTGTCTATTCTACTGTCTGCTACTTGCTGTCTTATTCTACTGTCTGCTACTGCTGTCTTATTCTACTGTCTGCTACTGCTGTCTTATTCTCCTGTCTGCTACTGCTGTCTTATTCCACTGTCTGCTACTGCTGTCTTATTCTACTGTCTGCTACTGCTGTCTTATTCTCCTGTCTGCTACTGCTGTCTTATTCTGTCTACTACTGCTGTTTTATTCTACTGTCTGCTACTGCTGTCTTATTCTACTGTCTGCTACTGCTGTCTTATTCTACTGTCTGCTACTGCTGTCTTATTCTACTGTCTGCTACTGCTGTCTTATTCTACTGTCTGCTACTGCTGTCTTATTCTACTGTCTGCTACTGCTGTCTTATTCTCCTGTCTGCTACTGCTGTCTTATTCTCCTGTCTGCTACTGCTGTCTTATTCCCCCTGTCCTGCCACTGCTGTCATATTCTACTGTCTGCTACTGCTGTCTTATTCTCCTGTCTGCTACTGCTGTCTTATTCTACTGTCTGCTACTGCTGTCTTATTCTCCTGTCTGCTACTGCTGTCTTATTCTCCTGTCTGCTACTGCTGTCTTATTCTCCTGTCTGCTACTGCTGTCTTATTCTACCCGTCTGCTACTGCTGTCTTATTCTACTGTCTGCTACTGCTGTCTTATTCCTCCCGTCTGCTACTGCTGTCTTATTCTCCTGTCTGCTACTGCTGTCTTATTCTCCTGTCTGCTACTGCTGTCTTATTATCCTGTCTGCTACTGCTGTCTTATTCTACCCGTCTGCTACTGCTGTCTTATTTCCCGTCTGCTACTGCTGTCTTATTCTCTGTCTGCTACTGCTGTCTTATTCTACTGTCTGCTACTGCTGTCTTATTCTACTGTCTGCTACTGCTGTCTTATTCTACTGTCTGCTACTGCTGTCTTATTCTACTGTCTGCTACTGCTGTCTTATTCTCATGTCTGCTACTGCTGTCTATTCTCCTGTCTGCTACTCCCTGTCTTATTCTCCTGTCTGCTACTGCTGTCTTATTCCCTGTCTGCTACTGCTGTCTTATTCTACTGTCTGCTACTGGTGTCTTATTCTACTGTCTGCTACTGCTGTCTTATTCTCCTGTCTGCTACTGCTGTCTTATTCTCCTGTCTGCTACTGCTGTCTTATTCTCCTGTCTGCTACTGCTGTCTTATTATCCTGTCTGCTACTGCTGCCTTATTCTCCTGTCTGCTACTGCTGTCTTATTCTCCTGTCTGCTACGGGCTGTCTTATTCTCCTGTCTGCTACTGCTGTCTTATTATACTGTCTGCTACTGCTGTCATATTCTACTGTCTGCTACTGCTGTCATATTCTCCTGTCTGCTACTGCTGTCTTATTCTCCTGTCTGCTACTGCTGTCTTATTCTCCTGTCTGCTACTGCTGTCTTATTCTCTTCCTGTCTGCTACTGCTGTCTTATTCTACTGTCTGCTACTGCTGTCATATTCTACTGTCTGCTACTGCGTCTTATTCTCCCTGTCTGCTATTGCTGTCTTATTCTACTGTCTGCTACTGCTGTCTTATTCCCTGTCTGCTACTGCTGTCTTATTCTACTGTCCTGCTACTGCTGTCTTATTCTTCAGTCTGCTACTGCTGTCTTATTCTCCTGTCTGCTACTGTTTGTCTTATTCTACTGTCTGTACTGCTGTCTTATTCTACTGTCTGCTACTGCTGTCTTATTCTACTGTCTGTTACTGTTGCCCTTATTCTCCTGTCTGCTACTGCTGTCTTATTCTACTGTCTGCTACTGCTGTCTTATTCTCCTGTCTGCTACTGCTGTCTTATTCTCCTGTCTGCTACTGCTGTCTTATTCTACTGTCTGCTACTGCTGTCTTATTCTCCTGTCTGCTACTGCTGTCTTATCTACTGTCGTTACTGCTGTCTGTCTATCTACTGTCTGCTACTGCTGTCTTATTCTCCTGTCTGCTACTGCTGTCTTATTCTCCTGTCTGCTACTGCTGTCTTATTCTCCTGTCTGCTACTGCTGTCTTATTCTACTGTCTGCTACTGCTGTCTTATTCTACTGTCTGCTACTGCTGTCTTATTCTACTGTCTGCTACTGCTGTCTTATTCTCCTGTCTGCTACTGCTGTCTTTTTCTACTGTCTGCTACTGCTGTCTTATTCTCCTGTCTGCTACTGCTGTCTTATTCTACTGTCTGTTACTGCTGTCTTATTCTACTGTCTGCTACTGCTGTCTTATTCTCCTGTCTGCTACTGCTGTCTTATTCTACTGTCTGCTACTGCTGTCTTATTCTACTGTCTGCTACTGCTGTCTTATTCTACTGTCTACTACTGCTGTCTTATTCTACTGTCTGCTACTGCTGTCTTATTCTCCTGTCTGCTACTGCTCTCTTATTCTACTGTCTGCTACTGCTGTCTTATTCTACTGTCTGCTACTGCTGTCTTATTCTACTGTCTGCTACTGCTGTCTTATTCTGTCTGCTACTGCTGTCTTATTCTACTGTCTGCTACTGCTGTCTTATTCTCCTGTCTGCTACTGCTGTCTTATTCTCCTGTCTGCTACTGCTGTCTTATTCTACTGTCTGCTACTGCTGTCTTATTCTCCTATCTGCAACTGCTGTCTTATTCTCCTGTCTGCTACTGCTGTCTTATTCTACTGTCTGCTACTGCTGTCTTATTCTCCTGTCTGCTACTGCTGTCTTATTCTCCTGTCTGCTACTGCTGTCTTATTCTCCTGTCTGCTACTGCTGTCTTATTCTACCTGTCTGCTACTGCTGTCTTATTCTACTGTCTGCTACTGCTGTCTTATTCTCCTATCTGCACTGCTGTCTTATTCTCCTGTCTGCTACTGCTGTCTTATTCTACTGTCTGCTACTGCTGTCTTATTCTACTGTCTGCTACTGCTGTCTTATTCTACTGTCTGCTACTGCTGTCTTATTCTACTGTCTGCTACTGCTGTCTTATTCTACTGTCTGTTACTGCTGTCTTATTCTCCTGTCTGCTACTGCTGTCTTATTCTACTGTCTGCTACTGCTGTCTTATTCTACTGTCTGTTACTGCTGTCTTATTCTCCTGTCTGCTACTGCTGTCTTATTCTCCTGTCTGCTACTGCTGTCTTATTCTGCTGTCTGCTACTGCTGTCATATTCTACTGTCTGCTACTGCTGTCTTATTCTACTGTCTGCTACTGCTGTCATATTCTACTGTCTGTACTGCTGTCTTATTCTGCTGTCTGCTTACTGCTGTCTCATATTCTCTGTCTGCTACTGCTGTCTTACTTCATCTTACTGTCTGCTACTGCTGTCATATTCTACTGTCTGCTACTGCTGTCTTATTCTACTGTCTGCTACTGCTGTCATATTCTACTGTCTGCTACTGCTGTCTAATTCTCCTGTGTCGTGCCGAATAGGCAGAACTTGCGATCTTGGCTTAAATAGCAACGCTCATCTTGCCATATAGGACAAGTGAAAATTTGTGTATGCAATAATTTCACCAAAATCATTCTGAACCTAACGAAAAAAATATATTTGATTGTGTTTGTTTAGTATTACATTATTCTAAACAAATCTAAATTATATTTCGCTGGGTTAGGCTAAAATAAATTGCGCTTGTTATAATAAGGTTAGGTAAGTTTTCTAAGTTCCTTTTGGTGCAAAATTATAAATTTTTACATCAACATTAATGAAAAAAATATATCTTTAAACGTATAAGAGAAAATTTTAGAAAGGACTTAATTTTAAATGAGTTCTTGCTAATTGACCAGTTTTACATATTCGGCACGACATATAATATATATATATATATATATATATATATATATATATATATATTAATATATATATTATATATATATATATACATACATTCTCGGATGATAGCAAGACTCGAAGCTGAGCACTCTGCAGCAAACTGTGATATACCAGACCTCACTAACTGTTAAGCGCGCACGCACGCAACACACACACACACACACACACACACACACACACACACACACACACACACACACACACACACACACACACACACACACACACACACACACACACACACACACAAGGTTAATGTTAAAGGAAATCGGCCTGGCGACATTGGAGAGAGGGTACAAAGACGCAAGGAGGAACGAGAGGCAATGATGAAGATGAGCAGGACCCAGACCCAGGAGGAAGGGTAAACCCCCCCCCCAGAAACTCCCGCAGAAGGAGTCCAACCATGACAACCCCAATGCAACTGAACAATCTAGACCAAAACCCTCTGCCCCCAACCCCCACATCACAAACCTCATCCCTACATCTTCCCGCTATGGGCATTCTGACCCCACCTCCCTCATCACAAACCCCACCCACACCACAACCCCCCCATAGGCCCCCACCAGGGCTCCCACTCCCCCAACCTCAAAATTCTCCCACGACCACAGTGATAGAAAAGAAGCTGAAAGTTTTGTACACGAATGCAGACAGCATAACGAATAAATATGAGGAGTGGCACGAAAGAATCAATGAGAAATCCCCAGACATCATAGCAGTCACAGAAACAAAATTCACTGAGACAATAACAGATGCAATCTTCCCACTGGGATATCAGATCCTGAGAAAAGATAGGAGTAGAGTGGGAGGAGGGGTTGCACTGCTCATAAAAAACCGATGGGGATATGAGGAAATGTAAGGCATGGACGAGATTGGAGAAAGGGACTACATAGTAGGTACAGTTCAATCTGGGGAACATAAAGTAGTCATTGGAGTGATGTATAACCCACCACAGAGCTGCAGGAGGCCAAGACAGGAATACGAAGAAAACAACAGAGAGATGGTAGACACACTGGCTGAGGTGGCAAGAAGAGCTCACTCGAGCAGAGCAAAGTTACTGGTTATGGGCGATTTCAACCACAGGGAGATCGATTGGGAAAACCTGGAGCCACATGGGGGCCCCGAAACATGGAGAGCCAAGATGATGGATGTGGTACTGGAAAACCTCATGCATCAACATGTCAGGGACACTACCAGCTAGAGAGGGGAGGATGAACCAGCAAGACTGTACCTGGTGTTTACCCTGAGCAGTTCAGACATTGAGGAGATCATTTACAAGAGACCCCTTGGAGCTAGCGATCACCTGGCTCTGATTTTTTAATATGTAGTAGAGTTACAAGTGGAGAGGGTAACCGGAATTGAATGGGAAAAGCCGAACTATAGAAGGGGGGACTACACAGGTATGAGGAACTTCCTACAGAAGGTTCAGTGGGACAGAGAACTGGTAGGAAAGTCAGTAAACGAGATGATGGAATATGTAACAACAAAATACAAGGAGGTAGAGGACAGGTTTGTTCCCAAGGGCAATAGAAATAATGGGAAGACCAAAGCAAGTCCTTGGTTTACCCGAAGGTGTAGGGAGGCAAAACCTAAGTGCACCAGAGAAAGGAAAAGGTACAGGAGGCAAAGGACCCAAGAAAATAAAGAGATTAGTCGAAGAGCCAGAAACGAGTATGCACAGATAAGGAGAGAGGCCCAGCGACAGTATGAAAACGACATAGCATCGAAAGTCAAGTCTGACCCGAAACTGCTGTATAGCCACATTAGAAGGAAGACAACAGTCAAAGACCAGGTGATAAGGCTGAGGAAAGAAGGTGGGGAACTCACAAGAAATGATCAAGAGGTATGTAAGGAGCTCAACATGAGATTTAAGGAAATATTTACAGTGGAGACAGGAAGGCCTCTGGGAGGACAGAACAGAGGGAGACACCAGCAAGGAATATACCAACAAGTGTTGGATGACATACATACAACTGAGGAGGAGGTGAAGAAACTGCTAAGGGATATTGATACCTCAAAGGCAATGGGACCAGACAACATCTCCCCATGGGTCCTAAGAGACGGAGCAGAAATGCTGTGTGTGCCACTAACCACAATCTTCAACACATCCCTTGAAACTGGGCAACTACCTGAGGTATGGAAGACGGCAAATGTAGTTCCCATTTTTAAAAAAGAAGACAGAAAAGAGGCACTAAACTATAGACCAGTGTCACTGACGTGTATAGTATGCAAAGTCATGGAGAATATTGTCAGGAGGAGAGTGGTGGAGCACCTGGAATGGAACAAGATAGTAAACGCCAACCATCACGGATTTATGGAAGGCAAATTCTGTCTCACAAACCTTATGGAGTTTTATGATAAAGTAACAGAAGTAAGACATGAGAGAAAGGGGTGAGCTGATTGCATCTTCTTGGACTGCAAGAAGGCCTATGACACAGTACCTCACAAGTGATTAGTGCAGAAGCTAGAGGATCAGGTGTGTATAACAGGAAGAGCACTGCAATGGATCAGAGAATAGCTGACAGGGAGGCAACAACGAGTCATGGTAGGTGATGAGGTATCACAGTGAGCACCTGTGACGAGCAGGGTTCCACAGGAATCGGTCTTAGGACCAGTGCTATTTTTGGTATAAGTGAATGACATGATGGAAGGGTTAGACTCAGAATTGTCCCTGTTCGCAGATTATGTGAAGTTAATGAGGAGAATTAAATCAGATGAGGATCAGGCAGGACTTCAAAGAGACCTGGACAGGTTGGACACCTGGTCCAGCAACTGGCTTCTCGAATTTAACCCCGCCAAATGCAAAGTCATGAAGATCGAGGAAGAGCAAAGAAGACCGCAAACAGGATATAGGCTAGGTGGCCAAAGACTGCAAACCTGGCTCAAGGAGATAGACCTTGAGGTGAGTATAGCACCGAGTACGTCTCCGGAAGCACACATCAACCAGATAACTGCTGCAGCATATGGACGCCTGGCAAACCTGAGAACAGTGTTCCGATGTCTTAGTAAGGAATCGTTCAAGACACTGTACACCGTGTACGTCAGGCCCATACTGGAGTATTCAACACCTGTTTAGAACCCACACTTGATCATATAAGTCAAGAAATTAGAGAAAGTACAAAGGTTTGCGACAGGGTTAGTTCCAGAGATAAGGGGAATGTCCTGTGAAGAAAGGTTGAGGGAAATCGGCCTGACGACACTGAAGGACAGGACGGTTAGGGAAGACATGATAACGACATACAAATTACTGCGTGGAATAGACAAGGTGGACACAGACAGGTCTGTTCCAGAGAAGGGACACAGAAACAAGGGGTCACAATTCGAAGTTGAAGACTCAGATGAGTCAAGGGGATGTTAGGAAGTATTTCTTCAATTATAGAGTAGTCAGGAAGTGGAATAGCCTAGCAAGTGATGTAGTGTGGGCAGGAACCATACATAGCTTTAAGATGAGGTATGATAAAGCTCATGGAGTAGGGAGAGAGAGAACCTAGTAGCACTCAGTGAAGAGGCGAGGCCAGGAGCTGAGTCTCGACCCCTGCAGCCACAATTAGGTGAGTACACACACACATAGGTACTGAAACATACATCTGTATATACAATGAGCGATATAAACCTTTTGATGTATATTCACTGAGAGACACAAATCTCTGTATATTTCTTTTGTGTAGTTATTAGCAATAATTCATCGCTGTCAGGATCTGAAAGTTGATCGTCATCTTAGTCAGAATATTGCTTATAATTCCTGGAAATATTACATTAACGATCATTCATAACTTTAATCAGCCAGTAATATACGGAAGTCATATTCTGCCAATAACATATGTTAGTGAAGAGTAACTTTCAACAAAATGTTAGGTTGGCTGAAGTTAAATAGTTAACTTGAGTTGCTGATTTCAAGTGTGTTTCCTCGGCTCGTACCTGCAGAGTTGAGAGAATTATGTAAAGGATAATAGATACAGCTGTTCATACAGCTGTACCTCCATCAACCACTCTTGAAGTGCGGTACAGAGGATGATCCTCATTCAGGGTTGTTGTTGTGTCCTCATTAAGTACTTTTGAAGTACAGAAGATAATCCTCATTCAGGGTTGGTTGCTGTGTCTTCATGTTTGAGTGAGGTTCTACTTGACGTGTTCTAGAGTACAGATAACTCTGAATTACTCTGGAGTCTCGACTGATATTGCAATAAGATAGACTCATCACTCCTCCCCCCATCCTCCCTCAAAGGAGCTGAATTGAATGTGTCCTTCCTTTTTTTTTTAAATCGAGCCTGATTGTCTTTCATTCCGCAAGTGCAGTATAACCCCTACGGGTTGTACGATTTCCTTGACAAGAAAGCTATTTTTTTCTTCAGTGGAGTCTGTCAGTGAGGTAAGTCTTGCTGACTCCCTCCATTATGATGTTCAGATCATAAAACTTGAAGGTATTACTAAGTACCTCAGAGATATTACTACAGAAACTTTCAGTCAACTCAGTATCCATCAGCAGCAGAAACACTTCATCATGTACGTCATTCATCACCTGCAGCTCACAATGACAAACCCTCTTTTTTTTTAGTTGTGCGACCTAAAGTACTGTGTACTTCATGGTCATCCTGTGAGCAGTATCAGGATTACAGAGGTCACACTAGGTCTCTATTTGACCCTAATGAGCATAGTTACATCAGTAAATATATTACAGTTATTTCAGAGAGTACAATTTCTTCATATTGGTAATCTCAACAAAGCAATACCATGATATTGCTAGAAGAACCCTTATTTAGTTTTTAATCCTTCATAAAGTTTTAAAAAAATTGAAAGTGACATCACTGCAATTATTCTGGATATGTTAGGATGCTGGTATTTGTAGTGATCATGCAGAGCAGCTGTGATATAAGTCTGTTCACTTGTGTGACGAAGTTCTCATGGTTTTGTAAACAGACATTCCACACACATCGTCCAAAAAAAACTCAGTTTATGAGTAGAAAAGTGCCAAGTTTGGTGATAATGTCCTCTCCTCTGACACTGGTGTGGAGAGAGGCGCAGACTCCTCTTCACCATCCCATTACGTGTATCTTAAAAACTAGTAAAGTCGGTTAGCCAAGGCAGTGAGACCCTGATCTTCCATATTCTGAGAAAGGCTTCTGTTGATCACGATGTCATCTAGCAGCGGAGTGTATATGGTTTATTAAACTTGCTAAATTTTGCACATATATAATTTGTCGCAGGCTTAACCACTTAGTAAATTATTATAATTCTTATACTCATATGCTCGTATATTTTATATGTTCATTTCACAAGCTCATTTTACTGTCAAAAAAAATATTGTTAATCCAGTTCCGACTAACATCTGAAGATTTTTAGGACATGCTTAGTGCCACCTTTTAAAAGAAAGTTGAATTTAATAACATAATGTACCAGAGTGATGTTTAATATGTGCTACAGTTACAACACCACTATCAGCAGAGTGATAGTGTAAACTAAACCCGCCGACAATGTTATATAAGCAGGATTCTCAGACTCTCAAAATTATATATAAATAAATGATAGAGAAACATCATTTAACAATGACGAGGAGTCAGTATCATGAGCCACATCACATAACCAAGGAAGCTATGTAATATAATGCTGGTTGTTTGTGTTTGTTAACTAGTAGTTTCTGTCATTATATGTAGGAGGATAGAAGTTTGAATAACCACTTGCATGACCACAGGATGCATGTTACAGTATGCACTAAGACCAGTATTGTATTGTGTTACATGTCAGACTGTAACCAAACTACAGATTACTGATAATTGTAAACTCGTGGTTGAATTTAATAATTACACTGGGCAGCAAAAAAAAAAAGAAAGTCGTGTGCTACTGAGGTAACTATATGTGTCCTGTATTAACTCAGTTGTGCTGACTCCAAATATGAAGTCAGAATTGGTCCAGCGCATCAGGATATTTAATTATAAAAAAATCAGGAATTCTTTATTTTAATAAACCAAGCACATTGCACACCTGAAAATATTCATACTGTTCATTTGTCGCCACTTTCTCAGTACTACACAAAAACATAAACAGTTTGATGTACAGATTTGGGACCAATTCTTTCAGAAATTCCCATTTGTAAATTATAATATTATATCTTTCTCGCCTGCATTCCAAGGAGTACAGTTCCAAGGATTAAGATATTTGACTGAATTTATGCATTCTCTGGGTCTACGATATTCACCTGTCTTAAGCTGGACTGTTAGTGTAAAGCAATATTCCGGTCTAGAGAAAGTAAATAACTTGAAGAATATTATCATTGGGTCAGCGTCTCTTGGTCTGAAGGGTCAAGTTATCGAGTTCTTCAATTTCTTTTGCGTTTCTAATAGTAACATTGTTGTGGTCCTTGAACATAAAATCTTCTGACATTATCACTCCTAAGTCTTTTACATTCCTCTTCCATTTTATCGGGTGGTTTGTGTTTGTTTTATACTCCCATCCAGTTTTTAATTGTTCATCTTTTCCATAACTGAATAACTGAAATTTGTTAAACATCGTGTTGTTTTCAGTGGCTCACTGGAAGACTTGGTTACATTACCTTGGAGATTTACAGTGTCCTCATTGGATACCACTCATAAAAATTCTAGTATCATGTGTAAAGGATGAGACAGTAGCAGCCTCTGATATTGCGTCCGATGTCTTAGAAAACTTAAAAAATTATCTGCCTACTTTCCTTATTATTCTTTCTGCACACATTTTCGTGCGCTGTTGCGCCATGATAACACTCGTTGCAGACAAGACTGTCATAATGCTCCACCAGTTCCTCTTTTTTACAATTGCTTTGCAACCAGCATCAAATTTTTTTTCCTGATTGTTATACATTGAAGAAAAATTATTTTATTTTTGAATTTCATTAATGGTTTTTGGTTTCTCTGTCTCTCCTGTGTCCTGTATGATGCTTTCAGTTGTATCTCAATGTTTTCTTGTCCTCTAAGCTGAAATTGAGAAGTTCCGTTATTCTTCGTATTGATCTTCACCTAAAGAGGGAGTGCCTCTCTCTTTATAACTTACATCTTTCTTCTTTTTTCTTAATAAGATCAATTTGGAGCATACATCAAGTGTCACTGATTTAAATTCCTGCTACTCATAGTGTCTTACTCGGCCTATTTCAGTAAAGCCATAATTTATTTGATCCCAGTTAATATGTTAATTGTTGAAGATGAATTTGTTGAATACGCCGTCAAGAGTGTATTTTGTTGCTCCTGTATGTGTGTGTGTGTGTGTGTGTGTGTGTGTGTGTGTGTGTGTGTGTGTGTGTGTGTGGCTGGCTATAAACTAGGTTGTGCTTCGAGTTTGCCATATTCTATACCGTTATGTTCCGTATCGCATCCTCATTATTTATGAATATAATGTCAGTGGTATTGTCTAGCGTGTCGGGTCCACTATGTGCTGAGAGTTAAGGAAAGTTTATCACGGCCTTAATATTTCCATCGTTTGTGGGTGGTAGATAAAACAATATTCAAGTACTTTCATGGAGAAATCTCAAATATTTTTTTATAGAAAACTATAATTTTCTATTTCTATGAGTCTATGTTTCTATATAATTTCAGCTAGAGGAGAGACAGACAGACAGAGACAGAGAGGGGTAAGGCGTGCATGGATAGCCTCGAGGGGGTAAAGTCAACCCACATTTTCACCTCACAAAAAACTTGGTCATCCCTTTATACCGCGTGACAGAGGAAGGTCGTCACCTCTGTTATGGTGACAGGAGGGCAGTCAAAAGGGAAGGCCGGGAAAAGCTAAGGAAAGGAGAACGAAGGAAGGGAAGGGGGCAAGGGGAAAGGGACGGATGGACGGGAGGGGTAACCTCAGTAATGATGGCAGAGGCCGTCCTCACAGTGGACATAACAAGCGTCTGGGTTCCAAGGAATTAGGCCACGAGGGTGCAGTACCGTACGTAGATGGTGCTTCTTAGTCAGACCTTGTGGTCTTACCTCATAAGCAGCAATCATTTTTCCAGGCAAGTCGAGCGGATAATTATATTTTTATGGTTTCGCGAAAATTCGTCTCACAATGACGATATTAATATATTTCTTCTATGTTAAATAATGCGACCAAAATTTTGGCTAAACTTAGAAAGGCTGGGAAAGATTAAATATATTATATATCGGCGTGTAAAACAAATTCCAACCACACAATAAAGCGAAAAACTAATGTAAAGGACTTGGGAGTGATAATGTCAGAGGGTCTCATTTTCGAAGACCACGACAATGTTCCTATCACATCTGCTGAGAAAATGATAGGATGGATAATGTGAACCTTCAAAAATAGGGATGCCAAGCCCATGATGGATTCTCTTCAAATCACTTGTTCTCTCTAGGTTGGAATACATTTTGTACATTAACGGCCCCTTTCAAGGCTGGCGAAATTGCAGACCTGGAGATCGTATGGAGAAGTTTCACGGCACACATAAATACGATAAGGCTCCTAAATTACTGGGAATGGTTAAATTCCCTTGATTTGCATTCTCTGGAACGCAAGCTAGAAAGATACATGATAATATACACTAGGAATATCCTGGAGGAGTAGTCCCAAATTTTCACACGAAAATCACTCCCTATAATAATATATTTATTTATTACAAGTACATGTACATGGTATACAGTCCTAGGTGACAACAATGACATACTACTATATAGAAAGCCCCTTGTTATGCTCTGCATGTCGGACAAATTAGGTCAGTGTCTCAGGATGCGACCCACACCAGTCGACTAACACCCAGGTACCCATTTTACTGATGGGGAACATAGACAACAGGTGGAAAAAAACACGCCCAATGTTTCTACTCTGGCTGGGAATCGAACCCAGGCCCTCACCGTGTGAAGCGAGAGCGTTAACCACCAGGCCACCAGAGCCTATGAAAGCAAAAGACTCGGCAGGAGATGAAGCAGTCCCCCAATTAAAAGCAGGGGCGCCATGAGTACGCTAAGAGACAACATAGTAAGTGTCAGGGGGCCAGGACTATTCAACTGCCTCCCAGCATACATAAGGAGGATTACCAATAGACCCCTGGCTGTCTTCAAGAAGGCATTGGACAGGCACTTAAAGTCAGTACATGATCAACCGGGCTGTGGTGGCCACAGACCGACGGCCTGGTCACAGACCGGGCCGCGGGGGCGTTGAACTCCAAAAGCCTCTCCAGGTATGTCAGTTTTATTAAGACTATGTTAGGTTGATAAGTTAATTTTATTGCAAAATATATAATGTGTATATTATATAAAAATAAATTACTGAAAATATCTAACCAAGACACAGGATCACATCTGGATATATGTCAACGTTTTATGTTTCATTTATGCAAGCAAATTCCGAATATTTAAAATGTCTGGTACAGTATAAATAAAATATTAAAATCATAGAACTCAAGAATGAACTTTATTAACTGTGTTATTACCTCGTTAATATACAAGATGTTAACTGTAAACTAGAAAAGGAGTCTCGTTAACTGCGATATTACCTCGTCATTATAGGTGACCTTAACTGTGAACTCACATCAACAATCACTATGGAACATAAACAACAGAATATTATAATAACATAGGAAACAAGGAACACTGCAGCAGACCTACTGGCCCATGCGAGGCAGGTCCAAGTCCCCTACCGGATTAAGCCAATGCCCAACCTAGTCAGGTCAGGTCACATTCACTTAAGAAAGGAACACGGCATCTGACCTAGTAGCACGAGCTAGTCAGGTCTAACTCACACCCACCCGCACCCACTCAAGCCTTTATCTAACTTATCTTTAAAAGTACGAAACGTTTTAGCCTCTATAACTGTACTCGGGAGTTTGTTCCACTCATACACAACTCTATTACCAAACCAGTACTTTCCTATATCCTTCCTGAATCTGAATTTTTTTCAACTTAAAGCCATTACTGCAAGTCCTGTCTAGGCTAGATATTTTTAGCACGCTATTTACATCCCTTTTATTTATTCCTGTCTTCCATTTATACACGTCAATCATATCCCCCCTAACTCTACACCTTTCTAGAGAGTGCAGACTCAGGTCACTTGTTCTATCTAGGCTGGAATATTGCTGCACACTAACAGCACCTTTCAAGGCAGGTGAAATTGCTGACCTAGAAAATGTACAGAGAACCTTCACGGCGCGCATAACGGAGATAAAACACCTCAATTACTGGGAGCGCTTGAGGTTCCTAAAACTGTATTCCCTGGAATGCAGGCGGGAGAAATACATGATTATATACACCTGGAAAATCCTAGAGGGACTAGTACCGAACTTGCACACGAAAATCACTCACTACGAAAGCAAAAGACTTGGCAGACAATGCAACATCCCCCCAATGAAAAGCAGGGGTGTCACTAGCACGTTAAGAGACCATACAATAAGTGTCAGGGGCCCGAGACTGTTCAATTGCCTCCCAGCATACATAAGGGGGATTTCCAACAGACCCCTGGCAGTCTTCAAGCAGGCACTGGACAAGCACCTAAAGTCGGTTCCTGACCTGCCGGGCTGTGGCTCGTACGTTGGTTTGCGTGCAGCCAGCAGCAACAGCCTGGTTGATCAGGCTCTGATCCACCAGGAGGCCTGGTCACAGACCGGGCCGCGGGGGCGTTGACCCCCGGAACTCTCTCCAGGTAAACTCCAGGTAATAGGAAAGATTTCTGCTACATGGATCAACTTAGTCATCCTCCTTTGTAAGTTTTCCAGAGCATTTATATCCATTCTGTAATATGGTGACCAAAACTGTGCAGCATAATCTAGATGAGGCCTAACCAAGGATATGTAGAGTTGAAGAACAGCCCAAGGACTCCTACTATTTATGCTTCTCGATATGAAGCCAAGGATTCTGTTAGCTTTATTGCGAACACTTATGCACTGTTGTCTTGGTTTTTAGATTACTGCTAATCAGAACTCCCAAATCCTTTTCGCAATCCGTAATATTAAGATCTACATTATTTAGTTTATATGTGGCATGGCTATTTACCTGTCCAATGTTTAGAACTTTGCATTTGTCTATATTAAACCGCATTTGCCACTTTTCCGACCACTGCATCAGTCTATTCAAATCTTCCTGGAGTGCTCTAATGTCCTCGTCAGAATGAATTCGACTGCCTATTTTAGTGACATCTGCAAACTTACTAATGTCGCTATTTATTCCCTCATCTATGTCATTTATGTAGATTTTGAACAATAAGGGGCCCAACACTGACCCTTGTGGAACACCGCTCTTGACGCTTCCCCACTCTGATTTCTCCCCATTTATGCAAACTCTCTGCTGTCTATTTGTCAACCATGCCTCTATCCAGGAAAAAATTTCTCCTCCTATTCCGTGTGCCTTAAGTTTCCTCAATAGCCTCTGATGTGGAACTCTATCGAAAGCCTTTCTGAAGTCCATATACACAATATCATATTCAATACTATGATCTACCTCCTCAAATACCTTAGTGAAAACAGTTAATAAATTCGTAAGGCAGGAATGCCCTTTTGTAAAAACCGTGCTAAGATTCGTTGATTAATTTATGCTTTTCAAGGTGGCTGTGAACTGCCTCGGCAATTATTGATTCCATAAATTTTCCCACTATGGAAGTTAGGCTTTTTGGTCTATAGTTCGAAGCTAAGGAACTGTCACCTGCTTTGAAAATAAGCATCACATTTGCTATTTTCCACTTATCTGGCACTATGCCACTTTGTAGTGATATGTTGAAAAGATTAGCCAAAGGTTTGCTAAGCTTCTCTTTACATTCCTTTAGAACCCTTGCATACAGTTCATCAGGGCCTGGGGATTTGTTAGGTTTTAATTTATCTGTTTGTCTAAGGATCATGTAACTTGTGACCCTAATCATGCATAGTTTATTATCGTCTTGTTCTACATAATTTATTATTTCTGGAATATCGCTAGTAACTTCATGTGTAAATGTCAGCATAGTTGCTGATCCCCTTATATGTGTTGTATAGCATATCACAGTACCATCCATGTGTTTATATAGAAGATCCCTTAGGCCTGTGACTGTATGACGTCATGGGGTACAGCTTGAGTCAGGGTGAGACAAGCTGCCTCCCTCTCAGTCGACGCATAGGCATAGAAGAAGGCAGAACACGGCAGGCTGGGCTCCATCTCCCATTACCACAGTCTGACAATATAGCGTTACCATCCGTTACCATCCATCAATCTCCTACCGAACCCCACACGACAATTTGGTGGCAGCGGTGTGGGTGTAAAATTGATAATTACACCAATGCATGGAGATAAATTCTCGCAGCCGATGACGGACATTTTGTGTGGTCAGTAGGCCAACCTAGCCAGCCAGCTACCTCAATCAAGCATCTACCAGCCACTACATTATTCACTGGTCAGTCTCTTTGTATTAGTGTTTATCTGCTTATTTGCATCACTCCCGAGGGGTTGACTCGAGTTTGCAAAGTAAGCCAGTAAGACAGTCTGTGGTAGGGGAGTCAGAACAACCCAGTCAGCCCAAGCCTGATACCATCCAGCCTTGCCTGCCAAGCCAGCTTTCCACCCTTGCTGTGCTCATCGTGAGAAACCATTCTGTGTGAAGGGTTAAGATAAGCCAGCCAGCAACTAACTCAGGTGACTATCCCAGGTGTCTTACCCCAGTACTCAAGCAAGCCACGTGGGCACAGTCTTCATTGCTTTGTGCTCAAGCTCCAAGCCAGAGTGCTCTTTTTCATCCCTGTGGTGTTGTGGTATTTCGTGGGTCTGTTTTAAGCCAGCTGGCTTAGAATTATCTTCGCGCCAGTGTGGGTGTCCTCAGTGAGGCTTACGCCATTCATCCCATAGGCCCAGTTACCATGCGGTCTCGGCCTTAGCCCTGTCAGCCCACTCACCCACTCACTCGACACCGGCCTCAGCCGCCTCACTCAGCCATTCACCCACTCACCCAACCACTACCACTGTATTTTGGTACTCTTACTATGGGTACTAGCACCATATTTTAAGGACCACATAGGGGATCAAGAGCTAGAGTGTGTTTTGCACCATCATTAAAAGCCTCCTGTGTGAGTTCATCGTCGATTTAAGCGCAATTCTACTATCACGTGAGGACAGTAGCCAGCCGCAAGACGACATAAACATCCTCCACCACCATCCACCACCATCTACCTAATTCTTCACCAAGTCCCTACAGTGATAATATTTTTCATAGAGACATTTGCGAGTGTTGAGACATTTCTTTTTGTGTTTCCAGTGATTTCTTAGTGACATTCAGTAACTCTCGATTAGACTCAGTGTTTATTATATACTGTTTGCAATAATTTTTTATCTTCTTAATTCAGTGTTAATTTTCATGCTATTATTTCATGTCTGTTGTGTTGTGCTTCTTTTTTATATACTTGAAGTAAGTACCTTAGTGTTTTTCCTTTGTTGTGTGTGCAGCATGTGAGCAGTATAGAATTTGTGTTTCCACTTCACAAACCTTGTGTTCAAAGTATTGCAGTGAAGTAATTCAGTAATTTGTTACCTTGTGTTCTGCATCACAGCTCAGTGTTGTCTGTTGCATTTTTATCCCAGCATTTGTGTAGTCCTGCCAGTTTATTACATTTTTCTCTGTGTGTTGAATATTTTTGTGTTAATTCTTTTCATTCGTCCAGTGTCTGGTTTGTCTTGTTTCCACGGACAGTGGTGCCATTATTTTGTGCAAGCAAGAAGATTGTTGTTTTATCAAATTTTTCACACATCAGGTTTCATAGCAAGAGAGTTCTAGTATTGTGTTTGTGTTGATGTGTTGTATTCTGCATCACTGTGGGTGTTCAGGCCCTTTTTGTTCTGCATTTTTGCATCCATTAATTTTTTGTGTTTCGTTGAACAAATTCACACTTGGTGCAGTTTTTGGGTTGTTCATTTAAAGTGGGCTGTTCTTTTGCTTTTTCAGTAAGTGTTGCTCAAGCTGCAGTTGGGAGTTGGGGTGTTCACTCAGTTCATTCCTTGATAATATTTTCTTTTCTTGTAGACAGTGTTTTCTTGTGTGTGAGGTTTTTTTTTTATTATTGCACATTGACTCATTTTGAAGTGATTCTTGTGCAAGCGTTGTGTTGTCATTGGGATTTTTTCTTTCAGAAATTTTAAGTAGTGTGGTGCAGTACTCTTGATTAGCAATTGTTATTTGCAATATTGCTACAGTTTATTTCAGTGCAGTTTCTTATGCTCTGTTCTGTGCATAATATTTTATTCTTTGTGTACCATTTTATTTTATTTTTAGTGAATTGTTCTCCCAGTTTGTCTTAATTTTGCACAAGCTTTATTGAGTCCAATTTACCATTTTTTGATTCATTCGTCATTTTATTGTCGAATTTCCCTATTGCATTGAGAGTAAAGACAACTCACTGTGCCATTCATTCAATTTTACAGTAAATTTGAGCAAATTAGATTTGAGTAAAGTACAAGTTCTCTTGATTTTCAAAGTGTTGTTTATTCAGTTGAGTATTTTCTTGTGTGAGTTTCCTTGCTTACAGTGTGACCTGTCAATTTTTAATTACTTATGCAGAATAGTTAAGCATTTTCTTCCCATTTAAGTTCACTGTGTTGTGTGTTCCTCAGTTACTTTTTCTTTTGTTTCTCTAAATTCTTGTTTTACATTTTGTAAATATGTCTCAAGTCTTCTGAGAGGAAGTAAGTGTTAAAAATTCTACACATTTCTTTATCACTTTCGGCATACTGACCTGAGTGACTTTTGAGTGGGCCTATCTTGTCCCTAGTCTTACTTCTGTTTACCTGAAAGAATCCTTTTGGGTTAGTCTTCGATTCTCTTGCAACTTTAACCTCATAATCTCTTTTTGCTTTTCTTATTCCCATTTTTTATTTATCTCTTTAACTGAATATTGATTTCTTAACTGCACCTCTCCTCTTTTGATTTGCCTACATATGCCTCTCTTTTGACCAATGAGATGTTTTAATCTATTGTTCATCCATGTAGGATCATTTTTGTTTGATCTGATTTCCCTATTTGGAACATTAGTTATCTGAGCAGCTAGAACTTGCTCTGGAAAATGTCATATCGGCAATCATCACCACCTACCTGACCCAAAGTCAGGTCATTCCAGTTCAGCCCACCCAGCTAATTTTTCAGTCCTATAAAATCAGCCAAACAGAAGTCAGGGACAGAGACTTGATTGTCATTATTAGGGTAATTCCATGATATATTAAAACTGAGTGATTTGTGATCACTTTCCCCAAGCTCATTGCTAAAATGAAAATAATTTTTAAAATATTAATAAAAATATAGAAAAAATAGACTTAACTGGATAATATTTGTGGTAGGCTTAAAACATATCTTATAATATTTTTGGCAGGTTATACTGTATTATATAATATTGTTGCAGGTTATACTGTATTATATAATATGTTGCAGGTTATACTGTATTATATAATACTGTGGCAGGTTATACTGTATTATATAATACTGTGGCAGGTTATACTGTATTATATAATACTGTGGCAGGTTATACTGTATTATATAATATTGCTGTGGCAGGTTATACTGTATTATATAATACTGTGGCAGGATATACTGTATTATATAATACTGTGCAGGTTATTGTATTATATACTGTGGCAGGTTATATGTATATAATACTGTGGCAGGTTATACTGATTATATAATACTGTTGGCAGGATATACTGTATTATATAATACTGTGGCAGGTTATACTGTATTATATAATACTGTGGCAGGTTATACTGTATTATATAATACTGTGGCAGGTTATACTGTATTATATAATATTGTGGCAGGTTATACTGTATTATATAATACTGTGGCAGGTTATACTGTATTATATAATTTTTGGCAGGTTATACTGTATTATAAAAATATTTGGCAGGTTATACTGTATTATATAATTTGTTGCAGGTTATACTGTATTATATAATATTTTTGGCAGGTTATACTGTATTATATAAAAATTGGGGCGGGTTATACTGTATTATATAATATTGTGGCAGGTTATACTGTATTATATAATATTGTTGCAGGTTATACTGTTTTTATATAATAGTGGCAGGTTATACTGTATTATATAATATTGTTGCAGGTTATACTGTATTATATAATATTGTGGCAGGTTATACTGTATTATATAATATTGTGGCAGGTTATACTGTATTATATAATATTGTGGCAGGTTATACTGTATTATATAATATTGTGGCAGGTTATACTGCATTATATAATACTGTGACAGCTTATGCTATATTATATAATATTGTGGCAGGTTATACTGTGTTACATAATACTGTGGCAGGTTATACGGTATTATATAATACTGTGGCAAGTTATACTGTATTATATAATATTATGGCGGGTTACACTGTATTATGTAATACTGTGGCAGGTTATATTGTATTATATAATGCTGTGGCAGGTTATACTGTATTATATAATACTGTGGCAAGGTATACTGTAGTATATAATACTGTGGCATGTTATACTGTATTATATAATATTGTGACAGGTTATACTGTATTACATTATACTGTGGCAGGTTATACGGTATTATATAATACTGTGGCAGGTTATACTGTATTATATAATACTGTGGGGGTTATACAGTATTATATAATACCGTGGCAGGTTATACTGTATTATATAATACTGTGGCAGTTATACTATATATATATATATATATATATATATATATATAATATATATATATATATATATATATATATATATATATAATATATATATATATATATATATATATGCAAAACAACCACTCTGAAAGAATAGAGAAATTCCAAGCGTTTTCGTGACTACTCATATTATCAAGGAACTATGAAAGTAAAGCATCCAAGGAAGCTATATAAGGGGTCTGGCCAACACCTCACTATCAGATCCAAACAACGGTTAAACACCTGACGCACGCCGACCCAACTGGATAGGTCCTTTGCACAACTCACCCACAAACTATTCTGCCCAAGAAAATTTAAAAATTATTATTTGTCCAGTGTATTATTAAATTCTTCCCAAATTCTATTAATTATAAATGGATCTAATTTATATAAACCAAAGGAAATATTCATATTATTGTCAAAACTGCTTTTTATGAAACAAGATTCAATTATATTCCTGTCGACCATGGACTTGCTTGATACTACTTTCTCAACTTTTTGAAAATCAATTGGATGGTTAAAATCTCTTACATGAATAAATAGAGCATTGGAATCTTGTCCAGTTCTAATGCTATATTTATGTTGTTTCAATCTTAGTTCGAGATTTTTACCAGTTTGACCGTAATAAACTTTATCGCAAATTTTACAAGGAATCTTATAGACACATCCATCAGCATTTTGGGGGGAATTCTTTATCAAAAGTTTTTTTACTGTATCAAGATTTTTGAATACAACTTTAATATTAAAAGTCTTAAGAAGAGAAGGCATATCAACCAAGATTTCATGGTAAGGGAGAACCAACATATTTTTAGTTGAATAAGGCTGGTTGTCCCTTTTTGGATTGTAAAAAGTATTTCTAGCAACTTTAAAAGATTTATCAATTACATTCCTTGGGTATTTTAAATCATTACCTATTTCATAAATTTTGGATATTTCCTCATCTATGAACTCAGGACTACAAATTCGTAAAGCTCTCAAAAACATTGATGAGAAAACAGACAGTTTGACTCTATCTTGATGCGAGGAATAATAGTGGACATAGGAACAGTTATTTGTAGGTTTTCTGTAAATTTTAAATTTGAATTCATTATTACCCTTAATAATTAAAACATCTAGAAAAGGCAATGAGTTATTTTCTTCAAACTCAACAGTAAAGTTTATAGAATGGGCTAAGCTATTTAATTTTCCAAGGAAATGGTGTATATCTACATTTTTGGGCATAAGACACAAAATATCATCAACATATCTGAACCATTTAGCTCTATTAGGGAGCATTGTGTTAAGCAACCTTGTTTCAAAAAATTCCATGTATAGGTTACTAAGAACAGGTGAAAGAGGATTTCCCATTGCCATACCAAACTTCTGAGTGTAAAACTTATCATTAAATACAAATTTTGCATCAACAATGCAAAGTTTAATAAGTTTAATGATAGTAGGAACTGGCAATGGTAAATCATAGTTAACGAGTTCTTCAGATAAGAAACTTATGATTTACCATTGCCAGTTCCTACTATCATTAAACTTATTAAACTTTGCATTGTTGATGCAAAATTTGTATTTAATGATAAGTTTTACACTCAGAAGTTTGGTATGGCAATGGGAAATCCTCTTTCACCTGTTCTTAGTAACCTATACATGGAAATTAAAATACCCAAGGAATGTAATTGATAAATCTTTTAAAGTTGCTAGAAATACTTTTTACAATCCAAAAAGGGACAAACAGCCTTATTCAACTAAAAATATGTTGGTTCTCCCTTACCATGAAATCTTGGTTGATATGCCTTCTCTTCTTAAGACTTTTAATATTAAAGTTGTATTCAAAAATCTTGATACAGTAAAAAAACTTTGATAAAGAATTCCCCCCAAAATGCTGATGGATGTGTCTATAAGATTCCTTGTAAAATTTGCGATAAAGTTTATTACGGTCAAACTGGTAAAAATATCGAACTAAGATTAAAACAACATAAATATAGCATTAGAACTGGACAAGATTCCAATGCTCTATTTATTCATGTAAGAGATTTTAACCATCCAATTGATTTTCAAAAAGTTGAGAAAGTAGTATCAAGCAAGTCCATAGTTGACAGGAATATAATTGAATCTTGTTTCATAAAAAGCAGTTTTGACAATAATATGAATATTTCCTTTGGTTTATATAAATTAGATCCATTTATAATTAATAGAATTTGGGAAGAATTTAATAATACACTGGACAAATAATATTTTTTAACTTTTCTTGGGTAGAATAGTTTGTGGGTGAGTTGTGCAAAGGACCTATCCAAGTTGGGTCAGCGCGCATCAGGTGTTTAACCGTTGTGGGATCTGATAGTGAGGTGTTGGCCAGACCCCTTATATAGCTTCCTTGGATGCTTTTCTTTTATAGTTCCTTGATAATGTGAGTAATCATGAAAGCGCTTGGAATTTCTCTATTCTTTCAGAGTGGTTGTTTTGCATATTCTAAAATCACCTGTTTACTGTGATCTTATTGCATATATATATATATATTTTTTTTTTTTTTTTTCAACAAGTCGGCCGCCTCCCACCGAGGCAGGGTGACCCAAAAAAGAAAGAAAATCCCCAAAAAGAAAATACTTTCATCATCATTCAACACTTTCACCACACTCGCACATTATCACTGTTTTTGCAGAGGTGCTCAGAATACAACAGTCTAGAAGCATACACATATAAAGATACACAACATATCCCTCCAAACTGCCAATATCCCAAACCCCTCCTTTAAAGTGCAGGCATTGTACTTCCCATTTCCAGGACTCAAGTCCGACTATATGAAAATAACCGGTTTCCCTGAATCCCTTCACTAAATATTACCCTGCTCACACTCCAACAGATCGTCAGGTCCCAAGTACCATTCGTCTCCATTCACTCCTATCTATCTATATATATATATATATATATATATATATATATATATATATATATATATATATTATATATATATATATATATATATATATATATATATATATATATATATATATATATATATATATATAATATTGTGGCATGTTATACTGTATTGCAATCTCATTCATTGATAACTGGGACAAATACTATGGCAGACGTGATATGTATGCAAGTGATGGAGCTTATCTCTCTGGGGCTGGAGTGGTTGCATTAGCCAATTCGATTGACGGCATCATTGATGACTTGCCTAGGATTTTTAACTGATAGATTATAGAGGTATGGGCGTTTGTAGGAAACAATCAGGCTGCAGTACTAGGGTTGAAAACAGCAGATATTACCAGGGTACCTCAGGGATATGTTTAAAAGACAATATTCAAAATAAAGCTGCAAGTAAAGCCAAAGCAACTGTTCAGTGAACAGAGATAATAGAAAGTAACGAGTGACTAGCTCCCGTGAAGTTTACTATACAATTAGTAGAAGTCTAAGAATTAAGATAGATGAGCATAGATTATTGCAAGTGCAGGTAATATAGATATTATTGCTATAATGGAGTTCTGGTTCAACTTGAAAGATATAGAAACGCCTTCTGAATGCAACATACAGGGTTGTAAACTATTCCACACTGATAGGGTCAACAGAAAGGGTGGTGGAGTGGCGATGTACGTCAGAGATAATTTAAATTGTTGTGTTAGACAAGATATAAGATTAGAAATATCAGACACCGAATCTGTTTGACTACAGTTTATCGAGGGTTGTGAAAAATTAATTTTGGGTGTGATTTATAGGCCCCCAAACCTTGATAGGGAGTTTAGTAAACTGCTATGGGAGGAAATTCATAAGGTGTCTATATATGAAAATGTTGTGCTAATGGGAGATTTTAAATTTAGACAAATTGATTGGAACAGTGTGACAGGAAATCTTGAGTCTACTGACTTCCTTGATACGGTTCAGGATTGCTTTTTAAAACAGTTTGTGACAGAACAAACTAGAGGAAACAACCTGATTGACTTGGTTCTTGCCAACAAAGAATCACTAATTAATCATTTTAGGTTATATACCCTTTATCGGGCAGGCTCTAAAATTTTCTAGTTTAAACACGTGCAAGTTTGCGCGTGTCATCCTACATGCGCCACGCATCTGGATTCCCGTTCTTTAATTCTAACCAATCACAAGCCTTCCCTGAGTCGCTTCAGCTAAGTGGTGATGGCATTTGCCGCCTTCCCATTGGTTCCAGAGTACAACTAATATACTCTTGGCTTACTGGCGTCGCAAGTGACTTTTTTTTTAGTAGTCATAATATATCTTAGGATTTTATATATACATAAGTCGTGTACTTACTGTGTGTTTGAGTAGAAAAAAGTTGCAGCAAAGGATATAACAAATAGGGTCCCGAGAAGCTAATTAGTACATCAGTTTAAAAAAATTTAACAAAGAAAACAGCTCAATAATTTTATGGCTGGACAACGGACATTAGTCATTTCAGTACAATAAATTTTTAAGGAAGTTCCCCATCAAATATGCATTTTAGTAAGTGCTCAGGAGTAGATGACAGAAGGGTTTTATTGTACCCTTTCCCGATAGATGCAGAAGTGTAATGATGAGAGGGAGCCCCAAGCCAGTCAAAAAGCTGCAATTTGTGAATGAAAAAGAAGGTAGTTGCAAGTAATTGCTGAATGGGATGTATACACATCCTCTGATGCAGTGTTTGTGCAAGTAAATCTGTGAAAAGGAAGAAATGCCAGGGACAGAAATTATGATAGCAAAAGAAAGGTTTTAGTTCAATATGCGACTTGAAAATTATTCCATCATCCTCTTTCATGTGTTTCTGTACTAAATAAATGTTTGCATAAAGCGATAATAGAAATTGTTCAGGGATACAATACAGATTAGCAACAGATATCAATTGTCTTCCTCATGACATCAGGAATATTGGACTTGAAAGTTTTACTCCCATTGCAATGGTGTCCTTTTGCTTATTTCGTTTCATTTTATATTTTTCCTCACATACAAACGTGTTTGATACAAGTTCTATTTATGTTTTTTATATTGTCTGTTTGTATAATAAATTAAAAAAATAGTTATTGGGTGTTTTATTAACAATTGCACAGTTTGCAACATTCAGATTTATACTCCCTATGTCGGGCAAGGTCGTAAATTTTCGTGCTTTGGAGATTTGCAGTTGCTTGAAAACTAACCATCAGAATTCCATTTATATAGGCTCATTGACCTTATATTGAGTTACTCTATCCACCATAAGGAGTTCAGTTCGAATTTCTAATTTTATGGCCACTTGCCCGATAAAGGGTGATGAGCTTGGGGAAAGTGATCACAAATCACTTACTTTCAATATATCATGGAATTACCCAGATAACTGCAATCAAGTCTCTGTCTCAGACTTCTGCTTGGCCGATTTCATGGGACTGAGAAATTACCTAGGTGGGCTAAATTGGGATGACCTGACTATGGGTCAGGTAGGTGGTGTTGGTTGCCAATATGACGTTTTTCAGAGCACAGTTCTAGCTGCCCAGACAACTTTTGTTCCAAGTATGGAAATTAGATCTAATAAAAATGATCCCAAATGAATAAACAATAGATTAAAACATCTCATTGGTCAAAAGAGAGGCATACATAGGCGTATCAAGAGAGGAGATGGGCAATTAAGAAATCAATATATTCAATTAAAGAGAGATATAAAAAAAGGGAATAAGAAAAGCAAAAAGGGATTATGAGGCTAAAGTCGCAAGGGATTCGATGACTAACCCAAAAGGGTTCTTTCAGGTATACAGAAGTAAGATTAGGGACAAGATTAGCCCACTTAAGAGTAACTCAGGTCAGATCACTGACAGTGATAAGGAAATGTGTGAACTTTTCAACACTTACTTCCTCTTAGCTTTTAATCAGGAAGATACTAGCAAAATTCCAGAAATAATAAATTATGTAGAATAGGACGATAAACTATGCACGTTTGGAGTAACTAGTGACATGGTCCTCAGACAAATAGAGAAATTAAAACCGAACAAATCCCCAGGTCCTGATGAACTGTTTGCAAGGGTTTTAAGGGAAAGTAAAGAGGAACTTGGCATACCATTGGCTAATCTTTTCAATATATCACTACAAACTGGCATAGTGCCAGACAAGTGAAAAATGGCAAATGTAACACCTATTTACAAGGCAGGTGACAGGTCCTTAGCTTCGAACTATAGACCAACTATAGGCCTTACCTCCATAGTGGGAAAATTTATTGAATCAATAATTGCCGTCTAGAAAGGTATAAACTGTTTAGTGAATCTTAGTACGGTTTTACAAAGGGGCGTTCCTGTTTTACGAATTTATTAATTTTTTTTCACTAAGGTATTAGAGGAGGTAGATCATAGTATTGAATATGATATTGTGTATATGGACTTCAGAAAGGCTTTCGATAGAGTTCCGCATCAGAGGAGGAGAATTTTTTCCTGGATAGAGGCATGGTTGACAAAGAGGCAGCAGAGAGTTTGCATAAATGGGGAGAAATCAGAATGGGGGCACATCACAAGCGGTGTTCCACAGGGGTCAGTGTTGGGCCCTTTGTTGTTCACCATTTACATAAATGACATAGACGAGGGAATAAATAGTAATATAAGCAAATTTGCTGGTGACACCAAAATAGGCCGTCCAATTTATTCTAATGAGGACATTAGAGCACTCCAGGATGATTTGAATAGACTGATGCAGTGGTCAGAGAAGTGGCAGATGCAGTTTAATATACACAAATGCAAAGTTCTAAATGTTGGACAGGAAAATAACCATGCCACATATAAATTAAATAATATAGATCTTAATAATACTGATTGCGAAAAGAATTTAGGAGTTCTGGTTAGCAGTAATCTGAAACCAAGACAACAGTGCATATGTTTGCAACGAAGCTAACAGAATCCTTGGCTTCATATCAAGAAGTATAAATAATAGAAGTCCTCAGGTTGTTCGTCAACTCTATATATCTTTGGTAAGGCCTCATGTAGCTTAAGCTGCACCAGGCCCGGTGGCCTGGTGGCTAAAGCTCCCGCTTCACACACGGAGGGCCCGGGTTCGATTCCCGGTGGGTGGAAACATTTCGACACGTTTCTTTACACCTGTTGTCCTGTTCACCTAGCAGCAAATAGGTACCTGGGTGTTAGTCGACTGGTGTGAGTCGCATCCTGGGGGACAAGATTAAGGACCCCAATGGAAATAAGTTAGACAGTCCTCGATGATGCACTGACTTTCTTGGGTTATCCTGGGTGGCTAACCCTCCGGGGTTAAAAATCCGAACGAAATCTTATCTTATCTTATCTTATCTTACACTGAAAAACGTACAAGGGAGGATGACAAAGTTGATCCCATGTATCAGAAATCTTCTCTATGAGGATAGACTGAGGGCCCTGAATCTGCACTCTCTAGAGAGGGGTAGAATTAGGGTGGATATGATTGAGGTGTATAAATGGAAGACAGGAATAAATAAAGAGGAGGTAAATAGCGTGCTAAAAATATCTAGCCAAGACAGGACTCGCAGCAATGGTTTTAAGTTGGAAAAATTCAGATTCAGGAAGGATATAGGAAAGTATTGGTTTGGTAATAGAGTTGTGGATGAGTGGAACAAACTCCCGAGTACCCTCATAGAAGCTAAGACGTTGTGTTGTTTTAAAAATAGGTTAGATAAATACATAGAGTGGGTGTGGGTGGGTGTGAGTTGGACCTGACTAGCTTGGGCTACTAGGTCAGATGCCGTGCTCCTTCCTTAAGTGAATTTGACCTGACTTGACTAGGTTAGGGCGTTGGCTTAAGCCGGTAGGAGAATTGGACCTGCCTCGCATGGGCCAGTGTGCCTGTTGCAGTGTTCCTTCTTTCTTATGTTCTTATATAATATTGTGGCAGGTTATACTGTATTATATAATATTGTGGCAGGTTATACTGTATTATATAATATTGTGGCAGGTTATACTGTATTATATAATACTGTGGCAGGATATACTGTATTATATAATATTGTGGCAGGTTATACTGTATTATATAATATTGTGGCAGGATATACTGTATTATATAATACTGTGACAGGATATACTGTATTATATAATACTGTGGCAGGTTATACTGTATTATATAATACTGTGACAGGATATACTGTATTATATAATACTGTGGCAGGATATACTGTATTATATAATACTGTGACAGGATATACTGTATTATATAATACTGTGGCAGGTTATACTGTATTATATAATATTGTGGCAGGATATACTGTATTATATAATACTGTGGCAGGTTATACTGTATTATATAATATTGTGACAGGTTATACTGTATTATATAATATTGTGACAGGTTATACTGTATTATATAATACTGTGGCAGGTTATACTGTATTATATAATACTGTGGCAGGTTATACTGTATTATATAATACTGTGGCAGGATATACTGTATTATATAATACTGTGACAGGTTATTCTGTATTATATAATACTGTGGCAGGTTATACTGTATTATATAATACTGTGACAGGTTATACTGTATTATATAATACTGTGGCAGGTTATACTGTATTATATAATACTGTGGCAGGATATACTGTATTATATAATATTAATTGTTGGCTCTTGCCAGCCAGGAAATGGAACCAGTGAAGCAGAATTACTTAATAATGAAAGAGAACACTGCACTATGTATTATAACTCGTATTATAACTTGTATTATACCTTCTGTTATAACTGGTATTATAACTTGTATTATACCTTCTGTTATAACTGGTATTATAACTTGTATTATACCTTCTGTTATAACTGGTATTATAACTTGTATTATACCTTCTGTTATAACTGGTATTATAACTTGTATTATATCTTCTGTTATAACTGGTATTATAACTTGTTTTTATACCTTCTGTTATAACTGGTATTATAACTTGTATTATACCTTCTGTTATAACTGGTATTATAACTTGTATTATACCTTCTGTTATAACTGGTATTATAATTTTGTATTATACCTTCTGTTATAACTGGTATTATAACTTGTATTATACCTTCTGTTATAACTCGTAGTATAACTTTTATTATATAGTGCCCCGTGGCCTGGTGGCTAAAGCTTGTGCTGTAACTGGTATCATAACTCGTATTATAGCTTGTAATATAACTGGTATTATAGCATGTGCTGTAACTTGTATTATAACTGGTATTATAACTGGTATTATAACTTGTATTATAACTAGTATTAACTTATATTGTAACTTATAACTTGTACAACATCATGTATGATAACACCCTGCATAAAAACACCTTGTATGATAACACCCTGTATGAAAGCACCTTGTATAACAATATCTTGTACGATAACATCTTGTATGATAATGCCTTGTATGATAACATCCTGCATGATAACACCTTGTATGAAAATACCTTGTATAATACCTTGCATGATAACACCCTGGATGATAATACCTTGTATAACACCCTGGATGATAACACCCTGTATTATAACACCTTGTATGATAACATCCTGTATGATAACACCCTGGATGATAACACCTTGTATAACACCCTGTATTATAACACCTTGTATGATAACACGTTGTTGTCGTGGCGGGTTCGTAGGAGATATGAAGGTTGGGGATAAACACACTTGTCGGATGGTAACACTATATTGCAGAGTGTGTAGGGAGAGAGCCCAAACTGCCCTGTTGCCTGTTGTAGACCTATGCGTGAACTGAGGCCGATGCAGCGCGTCCCACGCACTCATGCGGCATCACATGACGTCATACAAACTAGTCACTAGGCCTAGCAAAGGGGTCGTGTATGTAAAACATATGGATAGTACTAACTATGATACTCAGATAAGCTATACAACACATGTAGGGGATCAGCAACTATGATCTCATTGTATGATAACACCTTATATGAAAATAAATTGTATATTATCTTGCATGATAACACCCTGTATTATAACACCTTTTATGATAACATCCTAGATGATAATACCTAGTAGGATAACACTATGATGACCTGTATGATAACACTGATAACATCCTGCATAACACTATGATAACTTCTATGATAACACTGATAACATCCTGCATAACACTATGATAACAGCCTCTATGATAACACTGATAACATCCTGCATAACACTATGATAACAGCCTCTATGATAACACTGATAACATCCTGCATAACACTATGATAACAGCCTGTATGATGCACTGCATAACACTATGATAACACCCTGTATGATAACAGCGTGCATGCAGAAAATAACAAAGTTTAGTGCAGCTTAAGCATTCTATTCTATCAGCTTTAGAAAATACAAATAAATCATCTAAAAACAGTTAAGATAAACTGAAATAATAATGATTAAATTTGTAGTATACAGCAATACAGTACAGTACAGAGTGAATAATACACGAAAACAGTCGTGTCAGTGGTGCAGTACTTCTGTAATATATATAATATAATATATATATATATATATATATATATATATATATATATATATATATATAAATATATTAATATATATATAAATATATATAAGCAAACAACCACTCTGAAAAGAATAAGAAATTCCAAGCGCTTTCGTGACTACTCACCCTAGTTCCTTGATAATGTGAGTAGTCACGAAAGCGCTTGGAATTTTTTATTCTTTCAGAGTGGTTGTTTTGCATATTCCGAAATCACCTGTTTACTGTGATCTTATTAAAATATATATATATATAATATATATATATATATATATATATATATATATATATATATATAATATATTTTATATATATATATAATATTTATATATATATATATATATATGTGTATATATATATAATATATATAAATATATATATAATATATATATATATATATATATGTCGTGCCGAATATGTAAAACTGGCCCAAATTTGCAAGAACTCATTTAAAAAATTTAAATCCTTTTTAAAAATTTCTCTTATACGTTTAAAGATATATATTTTTCATTAATGTTAATGTAAAAATTTTTAATTTTGCACCAAAAGAATATTAGAAAACTTACCTAACCTTATTTGACAAAGCAATTTTATTTTAGCATAGCCCAAAATAAATATATTTTATATTTGTTTACAGTAATTTTAATACTAAACAAACACAGTAAAACATATTTTTTTCGTTAGGTTCAGAATGATTTTGGCAAAAATTATTGCATCCCAAAAATTTTAAATTGTCTTTTATGGCAAGTGACTTTTGCTATTTAAGCCAAGATCGCAAGTTTGCCTATTCGCACACATATTTAATATTTATATATATAAAATTATATATATATATAATTATAAAATATATTTATATATAATATATATATATATATATATATTTATATATATATATATATGGTCCCAAAATAGAAAGAATTGCGTTCTTGGCTTAAATGCAACGCTCATTTGCCTTGGGAAAAGCAAAAATTTGTGATGCAATAATTTCCCCCAAAATCTTCTAAAACCTAACGAAAAAAAAAATTTTCACTGAAAATAAAAAAAAAAGGCACAATACCGAATTATGTGTGGGTTATTTGTTTTAAATTCATGTTTTTTTGTATTAAATTATTTAAAAAATCAAAAATATATTTTTTTGGGGTTTGGGCAAAAAAATTGTTTTTGCAATAAAAAGGGTTAGGTAAGTTTTCAAAAGATTTTTTTGGTGAAAAATTAAAAATTTTTTACTTAACATTAAGAAAAAATATATTTTTTAAAAAGTATAAAGAAAATTTTAAAAGATTAATTTTTAATGGTTTTGCTAATTTACCGTTTTTACATATTCGGCACTACATATATATATAATAAAATATATATATATTATAATATATATATATATATAATATATATAATATATATTATATTTTTTATTAATTTTTATTTATTATTATTTCACATGGCCATTCCCCCCAGGCAGGGTGGCCCCAAAAAGAAAAACTTTCACCATCTTCACTCCATCACTGCTTGCCCAAAAGGGGCTTTTTTACTACGTTTTTAACTGCAACATTAACACCCCCCTTCAGGTGCGGGACTGTCTTCCCCTCTCCGGCTCAAGTCCGGGCCTGGTTTCCCGAACCCCTTCATGAATTTACTTTTTCCCACCCCCCAACAGCCTCAAGTTTAAAAACCATTTGTCCCTTTCCTCCTATAAAAAACCGCTCACGCATGCCGCTAAAAAGTAAAAGCCCCACACACAAAACCCCCCTTTACCCCCCTCCCCCCAACCTTTCTGGGCCCGACCCACCCCGCCTTTCCCTTTCCCAAATACAGACTGATACACCTTGAAGTCATTTTTTTTTTCCCTTTCTCTCTAAAAGCCCGAACCCCCTCAACAACCCTTCCTCACCCCTAGGACAACATTTTTGGAAACCCCGCACCTCCCCCTAATTTCCCAAACTACAAATTCCTGCATTATATTCACACCACACATTGCCCTCAGCAGACATTCCACTGCCTCCGCCTTCCCCTCGCTAAAAACACTCATCCCTTTGCTTCAACCCATATAAGAGCATTGGTAAAATTTTAAACCCCAAATTTCCCCCTTTTGCCCCAAGGACAAAGTTCTTTGTCTCCACGACCCCTAAGTGCACCGCCCCCCTTTTTTTCCCCCTCACAATTCTATGTTCACCTCATCTTTCGAGACCCACCCGGGAAAACCGTCCACTCCCAAAATCTAAATCTTTCACCTCCTCCTTACTCTCTCCCCCCCAATTGATACCCCTTTTTCATACCAAAATCTTTTTTTTATCCTCATAAACCTTATCTTTCCTTTTTCCCTTTTTTAATTTTCTTCTTTACTTACCTACCAAATTATCCCCCAAAACCTCGCAATTCCCAAATCTCCAAGAGCACAGTGTCATCAGCAAAGAGCAACTGTGAAACTCCCATTTTATGTGTGATTCTTTATCTTTTAACTCCACGCCTCTTGCCAAGACTCTCGCATTTATTTTCTCTTACAACCCCATTATAAATATATTAAACAACCACGGTGACATCACATCCTTTTTAAAGGCCCTATTTTTTACTGGGAAATTAATCTCCCTTTTTCCCTAATATTTAAATTGAGCCCACTTTCCTCATAAAAACTCTTCACTGTTTCGTAACCCAACTTCCTATATCATACCCCTGCAACATTGCCACATTGCCCCCTATCCACCTGTCATACCCTTTTAAACCAAAAATTTCCCCCAAAAAAAAACCTCTTTACCCTTATCAAAATACTGTTCACTTATTGTTTCACGTAAACACCGGGTCCACACACCCCTACCTTTCCTAAAGCCCCCTTGTTCATCTGTTTCTATTCCCCCTTTACTCTTAATTCTTTCAATAATAATTCCTACACTTCCAGGTATACTCAACGACTTATCCCCTATAATTTTTGCACTTTTTGCCCCCCTTTTGCCTTTTAAAAAGGAAACCCAATCATGCTCCTGCCAACCCCCTAGGTATTTTACCCTCTTCCATACATTTTTTAAATAAAGCCCAACCAAATCCAAAAAAAATATCCCCACCTGCTTTTAAATTTCTATCTTTTTCCCCTCAATCCCAGCTGCCCACCCCCTTTCATTTTACCTACTGCCTCACGAACTTCCTCCCACCCCAACTGGCTCTTCCTCCTCCTACAAATGTTATCCTCCTTGCCCTAACATGCATCAAGGCTTCCTATCTTCATCAACATTTAACAATTCCTCAAATTTTTCCCCCATCTTCCCAATACCTTAATCTCCTTTAATAACTCTCCTCTCTTATTTTTAATGACAAAAACCATTTGTTCTCTAGGCTTCCTTAAATTGTTTAATCTCCCCCAAAAAATTTTTTTCTTATTTTCAACAAAATTTATTGTAACGTCCCCCACTCTCTCTTTTGCTCTCTTTTTTTTCTTCACCCTCTCTTAAACCCTCTCTTTTTTTCCTTATATACCTTCCCCCCTTTGCACCCTTCTATTTTGAAAAAACCCCTCACATAGCTAATTTTTTCCCCCTTACTACTCTCTTTACACATTTCCACCAATCGCTCCTCTTCCCTCCCCACCACTTTCCTGTAACCACAAACTTCTGTGAACTCTACATTCATTTTTAAAAACCTCCCCCCTACATTTTCGACCCTATTGCCTATACTCCAATGTCCATCTATCCCCAATACTTTTTATTCCTCCCCTGACTGTTCCTTTTTTAGTTTAAAAACCCTTTCACCCCCTTCTTCCCCTGATGTTCTTTTCCTTTTTCCCCATCTCCTTTTACTCTCAGTGTAGCTACAACAAAAAAAGTCTGAAAATTTCTTGGCCTTCTATAAAATGTCGTCTTAAAAGTCTACAAACAGTCTTTATCCACCAATAATAAAACAACAAACTACTGTCTTTTTCCCCCTCATCATATTTTGATACTTTATATATATATAATATTATATAATATATAATTTTTAAATATATATATATATTATATATTTATATTATTATATATTATGTTCAACATGTTATATGCACACCCCTTGTCATGACCCCTGTCATGTATCCCCCTTTTTTGAAGCGTGCACCCCCTGGCCTCAGGCCTCATTAGAATCCGGGGCAGGTGGAGGGTGGATGCATCAGCCTGGGCCCCGCTTTGGAATCAGTATATAAAATAACAGCCCTTTGTGGTGTCATTGTGCTAACACTTCTTAAAGGACCCCCCGAAAAAGTCTCGTTACTTGCATTTATTATATTGTATTTTTGGGGCTGTGTTGGGGGAAAATTCGTCAATTTTTTATAGAAAAAAATTTGATTAAATTGGTTTTTCTTTAAAAAACACAAAATTAAATATTTTTTTTTTTTTATTCTTGTAGAGGATTTTAAATATACAGAAGGGCCCGTTCAAAACGTTTTGCTTTAAAGTATTTCGCTAATGCAGCGGTTGAAATTTAATTATCCCCTTCTTTTTTTCAGTTTCCCACAAAAAAAAATTTTCACTTTCACTATAAGCTTAGGACAAAAATTTTTAAGAAAGTAATGTGTGACTGTATGTTTTTTAAGGCCTATTCTTTTGCTCACTTAATTTTGGGTAGTGTAAACGTTTATCAGGCTTTTATATGACCGAAATTTAAAAAGTCTGTTTTTTTTTCAGCATACCCGGGGAACCTAACCGCTGTAAAGCGGGGCTCTCCTGTATTGTAAAAAAAAAAAAAAGCGTCTTTCCCCGGGCAGCGCTTTTAAACCCCTTATGGGTTTAGTGCTTAGTTTGATTAAATCTGCCACGACAAGGAAGTATTGAAGTGTAGTGACCTCCTTCAGACACCATTCCCAAAATTTTTGTCCAGCCGCGTTAGGTGATAATGTCAGCATTTGGGGACTTTCTTGCTTCAAGTTGATCCTCCCACTGACGCTGGGTTAGTACCTCTGGAATACCGAGAGAGGGGTTTAGTCTGGCTTACTGACTTTGGGTTAGTGAGTTTTTTATTAGCCGCGGGGTTAGAGAGTTTGTGTTGCAGGTGAATTACAGTTCTTACTCGTTACAGAAGGTAGTGTGTTGCTGTCTAAACCGGGGTTAGTGTGTCTGTGCTGCTGACACTAGCCCTTCGGCATTGCTTTTCCATGAACTGGTATAGGAGATTGTCTCTGAACGCTTAGAGGGCGTGGAGCTACGACCCAAAGTTCATCAAATAGCTGCGCAATGGAACAGCCTTGCGGGACTCTTCAAGCAGACCACTTTCCTAGGTCCAGCATTCCCCCGGGGAAAACCCCAGGGGCGGAGTTTTTCCTTTTGGCCGTCCTTCATTCCTCCTGGGCACTAGCCCCGACCCTCACCGTAGCTCGATTGCAGCGTCCAGTAACACTGGGTCCTGGTGGGTTTGATCCGTGGTAGGGGGAGAAAAATTGGTGTTTTCCTTGAGCACCCACTATCCGTGTTAACCTATCAGTAAAAAAAGGTACTGGGTGTTGTCGCTAGTGTGGGGTTTCACCCCGGGGACAAAATTGACCTAATTTGCCTGAAATGCCTTTATACAAGGGGCTTCATATTAAAAAAAACTCGCACATAGAAAGAGGAGTTACGACAGTTTGGTCCCCTTCACCATTTACAAAGCACACTAACGAAAAGAGAGGAGGGAGTATATGTGGCAGGAGGAGGTAGTGGTAGTAGTGGGGGAAGGGAACAGTAGTGGGAAAAATATATGGAATAGGAAAAGGGCCGTATACGTATTTTAATTGTACTTGTAAAAATAAAGATTATTTTTTTTTTATTTTTCGTATGGTGTAACTCCTCGCGTAGCCCCCCTCATACTCACCCAAAAGGGGCATCTGAGGGGAAGGCGTCAGTGATCAATTTGGGCTGCATGGGCTCGTTTTCAGCCGGAAGGGGAGTAAGCCGCAGGAAGAGGTAGGTCATTGACTTCAAGTGAAATTTGCCACAACCCGTTTCTCAGCAGAAAAAGAAACCGACAGAAACCCCAAAGCGTCCAGATGGAGTCCCATGCTACCCGGAAAGGGGGGGAAAGCAGGATCATTTTTACCTGTGGTCGCATTTGGTGCACTTATTTTAAATCTTAGGGTGAAGGAGATGGTGTCGCCAGTTTCAGGGGGACCCAGAAGATCAACAGATAGGTGAGGGCACCATGCTAAACTTTGTTCCATAAAGTCAGGGCCCCCGGAGCTGGGGGTGTGCCTCGATCCCTTAAAAGGGGAGGTGAAAAACTCCACGGAACCAAGGTCCCAGAAGCCACTTCCTTTATCAGAGAGATGTTGTGATCCGGGGAAAAAAATGCCCGCAGCATTTGGGCACTGACCCACCCCCGGAGACTGCTTGAAGTATTTGATATGTCATGAATGTTGCTCTTTTTTATTTAATTGTTAATGTATTTTATTCTCAAATAAGTTTTCAATTAGCTATAGGGATGGTAAGGGAAAATTTCTCAAACACCTCCCCGGGGGAAAAAACGCTGGAAGGTTTATTTTTTCCTGAGGCTACGGGGGGTCCCAAGCAATTTCTAGAGGGGTCTTTTCACACAAACACACACACACACCAACCAAAACACAACACAACACACACACAACACACAACACAACCAAAATAAACACTAACACTGCAACACACACATACCACACACACACACACACACAACACACACACAACCACACACCACACACAACACACAATACGATCACTGGTGGCTGGCTATCAAAACCCTGCTCCAGAGCGTTTCATACAACAACACCTAGCACAGCAGGAAGATAAAATTTTTAGGAAAGGGATGGGAGGGGATTAAGTCGGGGCTAATGGGGCTCCCCGACAACAGTTTTGAGAGAAAATGTTTTAGGACACAAAGAAGTACAATCTGAGAAGCAAGTTTGGGTACACAGTAGAAAAGGTGTACTAACTGGGTGAAAGAAAGATCGTTAAAACACCTATATTTAATTTTTTAAAAATTTACTCCAGTGTTAAGGTATTTATTAGTATTACGGATACACAGGGTAAAATTATTTCTGGACTATAAAAAACTGACTGCCCCAAACCACACCACACGGTGCACAATACACACTCGGGCCGGGAGCGAGCCTGACCCCTGAAACCACAACGGGTGAAAAACACACCCACTCATTCACACGGGGACCTTTGGGAATTTTGCCCGCGTCCCCCCACCCCCCCCCCCCAACACCTTTCCTTCCCCCACAGCCCTTTTTCCCCCCCCCCTCGCCTTCACTCCCTCCTCCCCCTATCTTTCCCTTCCCCTCCCCGCTTTCTCTCTCCATACCCCCCCCTTTTTTTCCCCCCCCTTCCCTCTATTCTCTTATCCTCTCTCTCTCTCTCTCCTCTCTCTCTCCTTTTTCTCTCCTCTCTCCTCTCTCTTTTCTCTCTCTCTTCTCTCTCTACTCTCTTCCTCTCTTTCCCCCTCCTCCCATAACCCTATCCCTCACCCCCCTCTCTTCTATAGGCTTCTCTCTCCATCCCCCTTTTTCTATTTTTTTACCCCCCCTCGCTTTCCTCCTCTATATCCCTTCACCCCCCTTTCCCCTTCTCCTCTCTCTTCCCTCTCTTTTCTCCCTCTCTTCCCCTTTTCCCTCTCCCCCCCTCACTTTCTCTCCTCCCTCCTTGGTCTTATCCCTCACCCCCATACTCTCTCCCCTCTCTCCCCTTTCAACCCTTTCTCTCTCCTCTCTCTCCCCTCTTTCTACCCTTTCTCTCTCCCCCTCCACCCTCTCCCTCCTCTACCTTCTGTCTTGGTAATAAAAAAAAAAAAATGGTTGGCCCTAGAGGACGGAAAACCGGGAGTTTCCGTAGACAACCAAGGAAAGACTAGAGTTAAGCCCAAAAAAAGGGGGAAAGAAGGGGGGGGAAGGGAAAAGAGAGCTTGGAAAAGAAAATGGAGAGCAGATAGCTGAAAGTGCAGGAAGTGGGAAGTACGGGTCTTACAGCAAAAGCTGGGATACGGCTTAGAAAGAAATGCAAACCTGAAACAGATTAGAGAGACAAAGAAACTCAATGTGACATAGAATTCAATGTAGGCCAGAAAAGGGGGCGGTAAGCAAAAAGGAGACATGGTAGCAAGGCCCTATCAGCCCCCACGGGGGGCCAGGGAAAAGACAGACCACTAAGATCAAATGACAGGTCAAAGCCCAATGAAGGAAAGCTTTTGCAGAGATTCTAACAGCCAACTGCAGTAGAAAGGGACGTGGGCATGAAAGACAGTTCACTGAGAAAGAATTTCAGATTGACAGGGACGAAGCAAAACATGCAAAGGAAGGAAATAAAAAGCCTCAGAGAAACGAGGAGACCAGTGGGGAAAAGGGGGAGGGCAGTTTTTTTGTACGGGGTCCAAGAAGCCAAGGGGGACAATTTTTAAGAAATAAAACAGGGGGAGAAAAAAATGATTGAAGGATCATAAAAAAAAAGTGAGGCGAATGACCCCGGTGAAAAATTTTTAGAGAATTGGGTGGTTTGCGAGTGGGAAGGGTACGGGCCCGCAAATTAATTTCAAGGAAGAATCAGTTCGAACCAAACTCAAGAGAAAGCAAGCTGAGGGGAAAAAAAGGGTACCAAGGGGTATACCCCGACCCCGACAGAACACAAGAAAAAAGGACTCTCGAAAAGAGGGACGAGATGCAAGGAGGAACGAGAGGATGACGAAGAGGCGGACCCCGACACGGGGGAAGGGGAAACAACCCCACAGAAAACTCCCACCAAAAGACTCCAACCGCTACATTCCCAACCAAATGAGCAAAACCCAACTAAACCCACTCAATGTTCCCTCTGCCCCAACCCCCATTACAAACCTCACCCCACAGCTGTCCCCAGGGGTTTTGACCCCCCCCCATCATCACAAACCCCACCTACACCACAGCCCCCAAGGCCCCCCCCAAGGCTCTCGCTCCCCCCAACCCCAATATTCTTCATGACCACAATGATAGAAAAGAAACTGAAAGTTTGGTACACAAACCGGGTGGGAAAACGAATAAACATGAGGATAGAATGAAAAAATCAGGAAAAAATCCCCAGACATCATAGCAGTCCAAAAAACAAACTCGCTGAGACAATAACGCACAATTTCCCCAAAGGGTATCAGATCCCGAGGAAAGATAGGGGGAAGGGGGGAGGAGGGGTTTTCACTGCTCAAAAACACCGATGGGGGTTTTAGGGGAAAAGGGGATGGACATGATTGGAGAAAGAGACTACATTGTAGGTACAATTTATTTCCGGAGAACTAAAGTAGTCATTGGAGTGATGTATAACCCACCACAGAAAGCAGGAGGCCAAGAGAGGAGACGAAGAAAACACAGGGGGATGGTGGGCAACGGCGGGTCAAGAAGAGCTACTCGGCAGAGCAAAGTTTTCTGGAATGGGCGATTTCAACCACAGGGGGATGACTGGGGAAAAACCTGGAGCCACATGGGGGCCGAAACATGGAGAGCCAAGATGATGGATGTTGGTACTTGAAAACCTCAGCATCATCAAGTCAGCGGACAACACCAGGAGTGAGGAGGGGAGGATGAGCCACCCAAGAACTGGATCTTTCGTGGTCACCTGCGCAGTCAGACCTGAGGACATCACTTCGAGAGGCCCCTTGGAGTAGCGATCACGTGGTTCTGAGTTTTAATTTATATAGTAGAGTTACAAGTGGAGAAGGTAACAGGAATGAAGGGGAAGGCCACAAAAACTAAAAAAAAGGAGGGGAATACACGGTATGAGAAACTTCCTGCAGGAGGTTCATATGGACAGAGAAAGAAAATGGTAGGGAAAACTCAGTAAACGAGTGATGGAAATGTTGGCAAAAAAAGTGCAAGGAGGCTGAGGAAAGGTTTGTTCCCAAGGGAAACAGATAAATAATAGGAAGACCAAAACGAGTACTTGGTGTACCCGAAGGTGTAGGGGGCAAAAACTAACGTGCAACAGAGAATGGGAAAGGTTCAGGAGGTATAGGGACCCAGGAAAACAAGGGTTAGTAGAAGTGCAGAAACGAGTATGCACAGATAAGGAGGAGAGGCCCAGCGACAGTATGAAAACGACATAGATCGAAAGTCAAATCTGACCCGAAACTGCTGTATAGCACATTAGGAGGGTAGACAAACAGTCAAGGACCAGGTGATAAGGCTGAGGAAAAGAAGGTGGAGAACTCACACGAAAACAATCAAGAGGTTTGCAAAAGAGCTCAACACGATGATTTAGGAAGTATTTACAGTAGAGACAGGTAGGACTCTGGAGGGGGACAGACCAGATGGGGGACACCAAGCAAGGAATACACCAAAAAGTGTTGGACGACATACATACAGATGAGGTGGAGGTGGAAGAAGAAAGAAAAAATTGCTAAGGGACATCCGGAATTTTTAACAATCAAAGGCAATGGGACCGGAAACATCTCCCTGTGGATCCTTAGAGAGGGAGCAAGGATATGTTATGACGTGCCACTTACCACAATCTTCAACAGTCCCTGGAAACTGGGCAACTACCTGAGGTAGAAGACGGCAAATGTTAGTTACCATTTTTAAAAAAGGAGACAGAAAAAAGAGGCACTAAACTATAGGACCTGTTGTCATGACGTGTATAGTATGCAAGTTTTGGAAGAAGATTATCAGGAAGAGAGTGGTGGAGCACCTTGAATGGAAAACAAGAGTTATAAATGCCAACCAAGCACGGATTCATGGAAGGCAAATCCTGTGTCACGGAAAACCTTCTGGGGAGTTTTAGATAAAAATAACAGAATGTAAGACATGAGAGAGAGGGTGGGTTGATTGCATCTTCTTGGACTGCCAAGAAGGCCTTTGACACAGTTCCTACAGAGATTATGTGCAGAAGCTAGAGCAATCAGGCGCATATACAGGAAGGGCAAGCAATGTATCAGAAATACCTGACAGGGAGGAGGCAACAACGAGTCATGGTACGTTAATGATGTATCACAATGGCACCTGTGCGAGCGGGGTCCCACAGGGGTCGGTCTAGGACAGTGCTATTTTTGGTATATGTGAGACGGACATGATGGAAGGGTTCGAACTCAGAAGCGTGTCCTGTTTGCAGACGATATGAAGTTAATGAGGAGAATTAAAATCTGATGAGGACCAGGCAGGACTTCAAAGAGACCTGGACGACTGGACACCTGGTCCAGCAAATGGCTTCTCGAATTTAATCCTGCCAAATGAAAAGTCTGAGATAGCGGAGGGACAGAAGACCACAGGGACGAGTATAGCTAGTTGGCCAAGAACTGCAACCTCCAAACAAGGAGAAAAGATCTTGCGGGTGAGTATAACACCGAGCATGTTCCGGAAGACACATCAATAGATAACTGCTGAGAATAATGGGCGCCTGGCAAACCTGAGAACAGCATTCCGATACCTTAGTAAGGAATCGTTCAAGACACGTACACCGTTGTTATGTCGGCCCATGCTGGAGTATGCAGCGCTGTTTGGAACCCGCACTTGATAAAGCACATCCAAGAAACTAGTGAAAGCACCAAGGTTTGCGACCAAGGTTAGTTCAGAGCTAAGGGGAATGTCCTATGTAGAAAGATTAAGAGGAAATCGGCCTGACGACACTGTGGAGGACTGGAGAGTCAGGGGAGACATGGATAACGAATTATAAAATACTGGTGGAATAGCAAGGTGGGACAAAGACAGATTGTTCCAGGAGGGGGTCACAGAATCAGAGGCCAAACAATTGGCAGTTGAAGGCACAAATGAGTCAGGAGAGATATTAGGAGTATTTCTTTCAGTCATAGGAGTTCTAAGGCAGTGGAATAGCCTAGAAAATGACGTTAGTGGAGCAGGAACCTACACAGTTTTAAGCGATGTTTTTGATAAAGCTCATGGAGCGGGGGGGAGAGAAAAGGGCCCAGTAGCAACGAGTGAAGGGAGGAGGCGTGGGGCCAGGAGCTAATAGACTCGACCCCTGCAACCACAAAATTAGGTGAGTACAAATAAGTGAGTACACACACACACATATACACACATACACACACACCACATTTATTACACCCACACATACACCACACACAGTCATAGACACACACACACACACACATGGTGGGTGCAGTCGTGGGTATCAAGCTCCGAGACACCTTGTGTTTTTGAGGCGGTTGAAACAACCGCTTGCAGTAAAATCGTGGTAGTGCAAGTCAGTGACAAACCTGCGGAGTGATAACTTAGTTATAGTTGAAAAAATTCGAAGGGGAAAACCTTAATTCAGTATTTCTTTTAAAAGTGCCAAACAGTTAGTGGATCTATAGGCAATGTTGCCACACAGATACAAACATAAAAGATCAAAGTGAGTGTGGAAACGGTGTGATCAAGAATTACCAGCGTTTGGTTAACAAGTGAAAGTGGGGCACCGTAATGTGAGAGTGAAAAAGTTAATAAGCAAAGGAGAAAGAAAAAATAAAATATACAACAAGGGAAGGTGGCAGTAGGCCTGCTAAAGCAGTGACGTCACAAACAGTTGTATGCCATTATTCATATAAAGTGTAACACCGAATGTGAAGTGTATTCTGTAATAAGTGAAAAGTGAAATCACTTGAGGAACGCGGGATGCATGAGCATATATGGTTATAAACATCACGGGTGAAGGAGTTACAAAATAGTGATAGAAGGCCTATGTACGACAACTACGTCATCAGCTTCTGGCAACTTGTCATCACACCGCTGCCAGCGCAAGTATTGCTCACCTGTTGAGGTTGCATTTTGCAAGGTTGAGTCTGGTCCTGCCATCACTGTTAGATATGGTCACTCACTCCTGCAAGCCATTACCAGAATTAGAGTAGAAATAGCATAGAGGAGAGTGCAAGGAGTAAAACTGTAGTGAGGGATAACGTCAGACACTTAAGCTGAGACAAGCTAAATTTTACAGCCTAGCTACTTTCTGAATTTTAGAAGTAGAATCGATAAGTGTTACAAGTATTGGTAAGCTTAGAATTACTGGTATCTCCGGTATTATTAGCAGTATGAATACTTAGAAGTGGGCACACACACACACACACAACACACACACACACACACACACACACACACCACCTACACACCTACACACCTACAACAGGCCTAGTGTCTAATCGACATGTGCCTAGGACAAAATGGGAACACACACACACACACACACACACACACACACACACACACACACACACACACACACACACACACATATACACACACACACATACACACACACACATACACACACACACATACACACACACACACATACATACACACACACACACACACACACACACACACACACACACACACACACACACACACACACACACATACACATATACATACACACACACACACATACACACACACACACACATACACACACACACATACACACATGATAACAGATGCCATCTTTCCAACGGGATACCAAATCCTGAGGAAAGACAGAGGGAACAGAGGGGGTGGAGGAGTGGCGTTGCTGATCAAAAATCGCTGGAATTTTGATGAGCTGGAGAGAGGAGACAGCGGAGAAGAAAGTGATTACATAGCGGGAACACTTCACTCTGGAGGTCCCAAGGTGGTAATAGCAGTGATGTATAACCCACCACAGAACAGCAGGAGGCCAAGGCAAGAGTACGACGAGAGCAATAGAGCAATGGTTGACACACTGGCTAGAGTGGCCAGAAGAGCTCATGCATGCAGGGCAAAGCTCCTGATCATGGGTGACTTTAACCACAAGGAGATCGATTGGGAGAACTTGGACCCACATGGGGGCCAAGATACATGGAGGGCTAAGAGGATGGAGGTGGTACTGGAAAACTTCATGTGCCAACACGTAAGGGACACTACAAGAGAGAGAGGAGAGGATGAACCAGCAAGGCTGGACTTAGTATTCACCTTGAGTAGTGCAAATATCGAGGACATCACATATGAAAGACCCCTTGGGGCCAGTGACCATGTGGTTCTAAGCTTCGAATACACAGTAGAGCTACAAGTGGAGGGAGAAGCAGGAAGGCCAGGACGAATGAAGCCAAACTACAAGAAAGGGGACTACACAGGAATGAGGAACTTCCTGAACGGGGTTCAGTGGGACAGAGAACTGGCAGGGAAGCCAGTTAATGAGATGATGGAATATGTAGAACAAAATGCATGGGAGGTGAGGGAGGTTTGTTTACCCAAGGGTAACAGGCAATAATGAAAAGCCAGGATGAGCCATGGTTGACCCAAAGGAGCAGGGAGGCAAAAACCAAGTGTGCTAGGGAATGGAAGAAATATAGAAGGCAAGGACCCAGGCGACTAAGGAGAGCCGTCGACGTCGCCCCCCCCTGCAAACCGAATTGCACAGGATAAGAAGGGAGGCCCAAAGACAATATGAA
>NC_069411.1:12381749-12406749 GCF_026875155.1 Cherax quadricarinatus | reverse complement strand
TATACAAGTACATGTACAAGGTATACAAGTACATGTACAAGGTATACAAGTACATGTACAAGGTATACAAGTACATGTACAAGGTATACAAGTACATGTACAAGGTATACAAGTACATGTACAAGGTATACAAGTACATGTACAAGGTATACAAGTACATGTACAAGGTATACAGATCATAGCTGACATCAGTAACATACTACTATATAGAAAGCCGCTTGTTATGCTGAGCATTTCCCGCAAATTAGGTCACTTTTGTCCCAGGATGCGACCCACACCAGTCCACTAACACCCAGGATGCGACCCACACCAGTCCACTAACACCCAGGATGTGACCCACACCAGTCCACTAACACCCAGGATGCAACCCACACCAGTCCACTAACACCCAGGATGCGACCCACACCAGTCCACTAACACCCAGGATGTGACCCACACCAGTCCACTAACACCCAGGATGTGACCCACACCAGTCCACTAACACCCAGGATGTGACCCACACCAGTCCACTAACACCCAGGATGTGACCCACACCAGTCCCACTAACACCCAGGATGGTGACCCACACCAGTCACTAACACCCAGGATGTGACCCACACCAGTCCACTAACACCCAGGATGTGACCCACACCAGTCCACTAACACCCAGGATGTGACCCACACCAGTCCACTAACACCCAGGATGCGACCCACACCAGTCCACTAACACCCAGGTGCTCATTTTACTGATACCTGGAGTTTACCTGGAGAGGGTTTCGGGGGTCAACGCCCCCACTGCCCGGTTTGAGACCAGGCCTCATGGTGGATCAGGGTCTGATCAACCAAGCTGTTACTGCGGTCCGCACGCAAGCTGACGTATGAACCACATCCTGGTTATTCAGGTACAGACTTTAGGTGCCTGTCCAGTGCCTTCTTGAAGACAGTCAGGGCTATATTGGTAATCCCCCTTATGTATGCTGGGAGGCAATTGAACAGTCTTGGGCCCCGGACAATTATTGTATTGTCTCTCAGTGTACTCGTGGTGCCACTGCTTTTCATCGGGGAAATGTTGCATCTCCTGCCGAGTGATCTAGACAGGAACATAACTACACCCCATTATCCCGGTGATCTAAACAGGAGCATCTATGCACCCCATTATCCCGGTGATCTAGACAGGAGCATCTCTATACCCCGTCATCCCGGTGATCTAGACAGGAACATCTCTATACCCCGTCATCCCGGTGAGCTAGACTGGAACACCTCTACACCCCATCATCCCGGTGATCTAGACAGGAACATCTCTACACCCCATCATCCCGGTGATCTAGACAGGAACATCTATACACCCCATCATCCCTGTGATCTAGACAGGAACATCTCTACACCTCATCATCCCGGTGATCTAGACAGGAACATCTCTACACCCCATCATCCCGGTGATCTAGACAGGAACATCTCTACACCTCATCTTCATAGACAGGAATACGAGAAAAGTCACTTATCTTTCTCACAATTTCCTTATGGACTTCTTCCATTCGCAGGCAGTTTTTCTCAACAGGTTGGCGAGAAAATCTCTTGTTTCTATTTTCTGGTTTAGAATCCCGAGCACAGCACACACAAGGCATGTAAATCGTCCTTCAAGTTAACACCATTTTTATAGATAAATGGTTCAGAGAACCGACAAGCTGATAAATTAGACACATGTGCAACACTTGGGCATTTTTAATGAGGAAACGTTTCGCCACACAGTGGCTTCATCAGTCTATACAAAGGAAAATCGTGAAGAACAGGAGTTTGTGGAAAACAGTCCCTCAGCCTCAAGTTTAATGGACTGATTACATCGACTCGAGGCTGAGGGACTGTATACCTCAAACTCCTGTTCATCACCATTCTCCTATGTATGGACTGCTGAAGCCACTGTGTGGCGAAACGTTTCCTCATTAAAGATACCCAAGTGTCGCACTTGTTTCTGATTTATTAACATCATTTTGTTGAGACACACGAGAGGAAAACAATAGCTACTCCTAATTTTTTTCGTGTTTAAGAAGGAGATGGCACGATATCTTAGTAGTTACTTCGAGACCAGAGCAGTTACCACAATACTTGGACAGTTATAACGACAATGTTACTGATAAACAATGATCAGGTGAAACCCACAAAACTACAGTTTAGGACATTTATCGGAGGAAACGTTTCGCCATGTGTGGCGAAGAAGTCATACGTAGTGAAACGTGACTTATAATAAATGTCACGAGGTGTACAGAAGTGTATTTTGTACTCTGATACTGGTTACCAATAGACCCCTGGCTGTCTTCAAGACCCCTGGCTGTCTTCAAGACCCCTGGCTGTCTTCAAGACCCCTGGCTGTCTTCAAGACCCCCCTGGCAGTCTTCAAGACCCCTGGTTGTCTTCAAGACCCCCCTGGCAGTCTTCAAGACCCCTGGCTGTCTTCAAGACCCCCCTGGCTGTCTTCAAGACCCCTGGCTGTCTTCAAGACCCCCCTGGCAGTCTTCAAGACCCCTGGCTGTCTTCAAGACCCCTGGCTGTCTTCAAGACCCCCCTGGCAGTTTTCAAGACCCCTGGCTGTCTTCAAGACCCCTGGCTGTCTTCAAGACCCCCCTGGCAGTCTTCAAGACCCCTGGCTGTCTTCAAGACCCCTGGCTGTCTTCAAGACCCCTGGCTGTCTTTAAGACCCCTGGCTGTCTTCAAGACCCCTGGCTGTCTTCAAGATCCCCCTGGCTGTCTTCAAGACCCCTGGCAGTCTTCAAGACCCCTGGCCGTCTTCAAGACCCCTGGCTGTCTTCAAGACCCCTGGCTGTCTTCAAGACCCCCCTGGCTGTCTTCAAAACCCCTGGCTGTCTTCAAGACCCCTGGCTGTCTTCAAGACCCCTGGCTGTCTTCAAGACCCCCCTGGCAGTCTTCAAGACCCCTGGCTGTCTTCAAGACCCCCCTGGCTGTCTTCAAGACCCCTGGCTGTCTTCAAGACCCCTGGCTGTCTTCAAGACCCCTGGCTGTCTTCAAGACCCTGGCTGTCTTCAAGACCCCTGGCTGTCTTCAAGACCCTGGCTGTCTTCAAGACCCCTGGCTGTCTTCAAGACCCTGGCTGTCTTCAAGACCCCTGGCTGTCTTCAAGACCCTGGCTGTCTTCAAGACCCCTTGCTGTCTTCAAGACCCTGGCTGTCTTCAAGACCCCTGGCTGTCTTCAAGACCCCTGGCTGTCTTCAAGATCCCTGGCTGTCTTCAAGACCCCTGGCTGTCTTTAAGACCCCCCTGGCAGTCTTCAAGACCCCTGACTGTCTTCAAGACCCCCTACTGTCTTCAAGACCCCCTACTGTCTTCAAGATCCCTTGCTGTCTTCAAGGCCCCCTGACTGCCTTCAAGACCTCTGACTGTCTTTAAGATCTCTGGCTGTCATGACCCTGGCTGTCTTCAAGACCCCTGGCTGCCTTCAAAACCAAGGCTGTCTTCAAGGCCCCCTGGCTGTCTTCAAGATCCCCCTGGCTGTCTTCAAGACCCCTGGCTGTCTTCAAGACCCCTAGCTGTCTTCAAGATCCCATGGCTGTCTTCAAGACCCGTGACTGTCTTCAAGACCCTGGCTTTCTTCAAGACCCCCTGGCTGTCTTCAAGACCCTGGCTGTCTTCAAGCCCCCTGGCTGTCTTCAAGACCCTGACTGTCTTCAAGGCCCCCTAGCTGTCTTCAAGATCCCCCTGGCTGTCTTCAATACCCCTGACTGCCTTCAAGATCCTGGCTGTCTTCAAGGCCCCCTAGCTGTCTTCAAGATCCCCCTGGCTGTCTTCAAGACCCTGGCTATCTTCAAGACCCTTGGCAGTCTTCAAGATCCCATGGCTGTCTTCAAGTCCCGTGACTGTCTTCAAGACCCTGGCTGTCTTCAAGCCCCATGGCTGTCTTCAAGACCCTGACTGTCTTCAAGACCCCTGACTGTCTTCAAGACCCTGGCTGTCTTCAAGACCCCTGGCTGTCTTCAAGACCCCTGAATGCCTTCAAGATCCTGGCTATCTTCAAGACCCCTGGCAGTCTTCAAGATCTCCTGGCTGAACATCAAAATGGTATACAATACCGACAGGTTGTTAGGTAAGACACATATGCAACAGTTAGACATCTTTATTCCGAAACGTTTCGCCTACACAGTAGGCTTCTTCAGTCGAATACAGAAAGTAGGCAGGAGCAGTAGAGATGTGAAGACGATGTAATCAGTCCATCACCCTTAAAGTCGTAGAATTTGAGGTTGTCAGTCCCTCGGCCTGGAGAAGTTCAGTTCCATAGTCAGGAACTATCTGAAGATCAAGCGACAGTGCGGAGGCTTAAATACTGTCGGAAGGAGAGGTGCAGGGTAGTAGTAGTAGTAGTAGTGAGAGGCAACTGAGAGGTCATGTCCCTCTCAGATCCAACCCTTCTCACTTGAAAAGCTTGTCCAAGGTGTTTTCTGTACCAAGATGCCACGTGTTGCAGTGTCTGACAAGATGAACATCAAAATGGTATACAATACCGACAGGTTGTTAGGTAAGACACATATGCAACAGTTAGACATCTTTATTTCGAAACGTTTCGCCTACACAGTAGGCTTCTTCAGTCGAATACAGAAAGTAGGCAGGAGCAGTAGAGATGTGAAGACGATGTAATCAGTCCATCACCCTTAAAGTCGTAGAATTTGAGGTTGTCAGTCCCTCGCCTGGAGAAGTTCAGTTCCATAGTCAGGAACTATCTGAAGATCAAGCGACAGTGCGGAGGCTTAAATACTGTCGGAAGGAGAGGTGCAGGGTAGTAGTAGTAGTAGTAGTAGTAGTAGTGAGAGGCAACTGAGAGGTCATGTCCCTCTCAGATCCAACCCTTCTCACTTGAAAAGCTTGTCCAAGGTGTTTTCTGTACCAAGATGCCACGTGTTGCAGTGTCTGACAAGATGAACATCAAAATGGTATACAATACCGACAGGTTGTGAGGTAAGACACATATGCAACAGTTAGACATCTTTATTCCGAAACGTTTCGCCTACACAGTAGGCTTCTTCAGTCGAATACAGAAAGTAGGCAGGAGCAGTAGAGATGTGAAGACGATGTAATCAGTCCATCACCCTTAAAGTCGTAGAATTTGAGGTTGTCAGTCCCTCGGCCTGGAGAAGTTCAGTTCCATAGTCAGGACTATCTGAAGATCAAGCGACAGTGCGGAGGCTTAAATACTGTCGGAAGGAGAGGTGCAGGGTAGTAGTAGTAGTAGTAGTAGTAGTAGTGAGAGGCAACTGAGAGGTTCCCTCTCAGATCCAACCCTTCTCACTTGAGAAACTTGTCCAAGGTGTTTTCTGTACCAAGATGCCACGTGTTGCAGTGTCTGACAAGATGAACATCAAAATGGTATACAATACCGACAGGTTGTTAGGTAAGACACATATGCAACAGTTAGACATCTTTATTCCGAAACGTTTCGCCTACACAGTAGGCTTCTTCAGTCGAATACAGAAAGTAGGCAGGAGCAGTAGAGATGTGAAGACGATGTAATCAGTCCATCACCCTTAAAGTCGTAGAATTTGAGGTTGTCAGTCCCTCGGCCTGGAGAAGTTCAGTTCCATAGTCAGGAACTATCTGAAGATCAAGCGACAGTGCGGAGGCTTAAATACTGTCGGAAGGAGAGGTGCAGGGTAGTAGTAGTAGTAGTAGTAGTAGTAGTAGTGAGAGGCAACTGATAGGTCATGTCCCTCTCAGATCCAACCCTTCTCACTTGAAAAGCTTGTCCAAGGTGTTTTCTGTACCAAGATGCCACGTGTTGCAGTGTCTGACAAGATGAACATCAAAATGGTATACAATACCGACAGGTTGTTAGGTAAGACACATATGCAACAGTTAGACATCTTTATTCCGAAACGTTTCGCCTACACAGTAGGCTTCTTCAGTCGAATACAGAAAGTAGGCAGGAATAAAGATGTCTAACTGTTGCATATGTGTCTTACCTAACAACCTGTCGGTATTGTATACCATTTTGATGTTCATCTTGTCAGACACTGCAACACGTGGCATCTTGGTACAGAAAACACCTTGGACAAGCTTTTCAAGTGAGAAGGGTTGGATCTGAGAGGGACATGACCTCTCAGTTGCCTCTCACTACTACTACTACTACTACTACTACTACCCTGCACCTCTCCTTCCGACAGTATTTAAGCCTCCGCACTGTCGCTTGATCTTCAGATAATTCCTGACTATGGAACTGAACTTCTCCAGGCCGAGGGACTGACAACCTCAAATTCTACGACTTTAAGGGTGATGGACTGATTACATCGTCTTCACATCTCTACTGCTCCTGCCTACTTTCTGTATTCGACTGAAGAAGCCTACTGTGTAGGCGAAACGTTTCGGAATAAAGATGTCTAACTGTTGCATATGTGTCTTACCTAACAACCTGTCGGTGTTGTATACCATTTTGATGTTCATCTTGTCAGACACTGCAACACGTGGCATCTTGGTACAGAAAACACCTTGGACAAGCTTTTCAAGTGAGAAGGGTTGGATCTGAGAGGGACATGACCTCTCAGTTGCCTCTCACTACTACTACTACTACTACTACTACTACCCTGCACCTCTCCTTCCGACAGTATTTAAGCCTCCGCACTGTCGCTTGATCTTCAGATAGTTCCTGACTATGGAACTGAACTTCTCCAGGCCGAGGGACTGACAACCTCAAATTCTACGACTTTAAGGGTGATGGACTGATTACATCGTCTTCACATCTCTACTGCTCCTGCCTACTTTCTGTATTCGACTGAAGAAGCCTACTGTGTAGGCGAAACGTTTCGGAATAAAGATGTCAAAACTGTTGCATATGTGTCTTACCTAACAACCTGTCGGTATTGTATACCATTTGATGTTCATCTTGTCAGACACTGCAACACGTGGCATCTTGGTACAGAAAACACCTTGGACAAGCTTTTCAAGTGAGAAGGGTTGGATCTGAGAGGGACATGACCTCTCAGTTGCCTCTCACTACTACTACTACTACTACTACTACTACCCTGCACCTCTCCTTCCGACAGTATTTAAGCCTCCGCACTGTCGCTTGTTCTTCAGATAATTCCTGACTATGGAACTGAACTTCTCCAGGCCGAGGGACTGACAACCTCAAATTCTACGACTTTAAGGGTGATGGACTGATTACATCGTCTTCACATCTCTACTGCTCCTGCCTACTTTCTGTATTCGACTGAAGAAGCCTACTGTGTAGGCGAAACGTTTCGGAATAAAGATGTCTAACTGTTGCATATGTGTCTTACCTAACAATCTCCTGGCTGTCTTCAAGACCCCTTTTCTGTCTTCAAGATCCACTGGCTGTCTTCAAGACCCACTGGCTGTCTTCAAGACCCTGACTGTCTTCAAGACCCCTGGCTGCCTTCAAGACCCTGGCTGTCATCAAGACCTCTGGCTGTCTTCAAGACCCCATGGCTGTCTTCAAGACCCCCTGACTGTCTTCAAGACCCTGGCTGTCTTCAAGATCCCCTGGCTGTCTTCAAGACCCTGGCAGTCTTCAAAACCCCTGGCTGTCTTCAAGGTCCCCTGGGTTTCTTCAAGGCCCCCTGGCTGTCTTCAAGGCCCTGGCTGCCTTCAAGACCCCTAGCTGTCTTCAAGACCCTGGCTGCCTTCAAGACGCCTGGATGTCTTCAAGACCCTGGCTGTCATCAAGACTTCTGGCTGTCTTCAAGACCTTGGCTGTCTTCAAGACCCCCTGGCTATCTTCAAGACCCTGGCTATCTTCAAGACCCCCTGGCTGTCTTCAAGACCCTGGCTGTCTTCAAGACCCTGGCTGTCTTCAAGATCCCCTTGCTGTCTTCAAGACCCTGGCTGTATTCAAAACCCCTGGCTGTCTTCAAGATCCCCTGGGTTTCTTCAAGGCCCCCTGGCTGTCTTCAAGGCCCTGGCTGCCTTCAAGACCCCTGGCTGTCTTTAAGACCCCTGACTGTCTTCAAAACCCTGGCTGTCTTCAAGACCCCCCTGGCTGTATTCAAGATCCCCTGGCTATCTTCAAGACCCCCTGGCTGTCTTCAAGACCCTGGCTGTCTTCAAGACCCTGGCTGTCTTCAAGATCCCCTGGCTGTCTTCAAGACCCTGGCTGTATTCAAAACCCCTGGCTGTCTTCAAGATCCCCTGGGTTTCTTCAAGGCCCCCTGGCTGTCTTCAAGGCCCTGGCTGCCTTCAAGACCCCTGGCTGTCTTTAAGACCCCTGACTGTCTTCAAAACCCTGGCTGTCTTCAAGACCCCCCTGGCTGTATTCAAGATCCCCTGGCTGTCTTCAAGACCCCTGGCTGTCTTCAAGACCCCTGGTGTCTTTAAGACCCCTGGTGTCTTCAAGACCCCTGGCGGTATTGAAGACCTTTGGCTGTCTTCAAGACCCCTGGTGGCTTCAAGAAGGTGCTGGACAGGTGCCTAAAGTCAGTACCTAACTAGCCGGGCTGTGGTACGTGCGTCGGGTTGCGTGCGGCCAGCAGTAACAGCTTGGTTGATGAGACATTGATCCACCATGAAGCCTAGTCACAGACCGGGCAGCGGGGGCGTTGACCCCCGAAATCTTCTCCAGTTGTACCGTACATGCTGCTCAAAGTAAGGTTCACCCCTGGGACAACACCAGACGATACTGAACACACAGCTTTGGAAGTGAGAGGCAGTCAGGTTTAATGAAAGTAAAGAAAGATAACTCTGATTCCATGAATCAAGAGCCCTTCACTGGCATCAAAGTACCTCCCTCGATGGAAGTAAAATAGTTAATGGTGCATACACAGAAAGTAACGGTCATTTAACTAGGGTAGCGGCCCCATCAACAAGCACTTTTAAGACTTTCCCTATTTCCTCTCCACTCCTTTCTCCCCAATTTGGGGGGCCCCCCCCCCCCGGGGGGGGGGGGTTTTAAAAAAGGGGGGCCCCCGGGGGGGGTTTTTTTTTTCCCCCAAAAACCCCCCCCCCTTTTTTTTAAAAACCCCTTTTTTTTCCCCCTTCCCCCCTTTTTTTTGGGGGGGGGGGGGGGGGGGGTTTTCCCCTTTTTTGGGGGAAAACCCCCCCTTTTTCCCCCCCCCGGGGTTTTGGGGGGCCCCCCCCCTTTTTTCCCCCCCCCCAAAAAAAATTTAAAAAGGGGGGTTTTTTTTTTTCCCCCCTTTTTTAAAAAAATTTTTTTTTTTTTCCCCCTTTTTGGGGGCCCCCCCCCGGGGGTTTCCCCCCCCCCAAAAAAAAAAAGGGGGGAAAAACCCCCCTTTAAAGGTTTTAAAACCCCCCCTTTCCGGGGGGGGTTCTTTTAAAACCAACCCCACAAAAAAATTTTTTTTTTGGGGGGGTTTTTTTTTTCCCCCCCCCAAAAAAACCCCTTTTTCCCCCCCCCTTTTTTCTCCCAAAAAACCCAAACAAACCCCCTTGGGGGGGTTTTTCCTCCCCCAAAAAACCCCCCGGGGGGGGGGCCCCCCCCCCCCCGGGGGGGGAAACCCCCCCCCCCGGGGGGGGGTTTTTTAAATTTCCAAAAAAGGGGGGTTTCCCCCATTTTTTTTCCCCCCCTTTTTTTTTCCCCCAAAAAAGGGGAAGGAAAACCCTTTGGGTTTTAAAATTCCCCCCCCCGGGGCCCCCCCTTTTTTTGGGGTTTTTCCCAACCCCCCCAAAAAAAATTTTTGGGGGGCCCCCCCCCCCCCTTTTTTTTCCCCCCGGGCCCCCCGGGGGGGGGTTTTTTTTCCCCCCCCCCCGGGGGTTTTTTTCCCCCCCGGGGGGGTTTTCCTCCGGGGAAAACCCCCCCCAAAAAAAGGGGGGGGGGGTTTTTTTTTTTTTTTTTAAAACCCCCCCCCTTTTTTTTTTAAAACAAAAAAACCCCAAAACCCCCCCGGGGGTTTAAATTTTCCCAAACCCCCCAAAAGGGGGTTTTTTGGGGGGGGGGTTTTTTTTTCCCCCCCAAAAAAAAATTTTTTCCCCGGGGGGGCCCCTCCCCCCAAAAAAAAAAAACCCCCCCCCCCGGGGGGGGGGTTTTTTCCAAAACCGGGAAAAACCCCCCGGGGGGGGGGTTTAAAACCCCAAAAAAAAGGGGGGGGGGCCCCCCCCCGGGGGGGCCCCCCGGGGGGTTTTAAAAAAAAGGGGGCCCCCCCCCCCCCCAACCCCCCCCCCCCCTTTTTTCCCCCCCCGGGGGCCCCCCTTTTGGGGGGTTTTTTTTTTTTTTGGGGAAATTCCTCCCGGGGGGGGGCCCCCCCCAAAAACCCCCGGGGGCCCCTTTTTTTCCTAAAAACCCCCCGGGTTTTTTTTCCCCCTTTTGGGGAAAAATTTTTTTTTAAAAACCCCCCAAAAAAGGGGGGGGGCCCCCCCCCCCCCCTTTTTCCCCCGGGGGGGTTTTTTAACCCCAAAAAAGGGGGGGTTTTCCCTTTGGGGTTTTTTTCCCCCCAAAGGGAAACCCCGGGGGGGGTTTTTAAACCTTTCCCAACAGGGGGGCCCCTGGGGGGTTTTTTCCCAAAACTCCAAAAACCCCCGGGTTTTCCCCTTTTTTTTCCCCCCCGGGGGGGCCCCCCGGGGGGGTTTTTTCCAAAAAAACCCCCGGGGGGCCCCCCCCTTTTTTTTTTTCCCCCCCCCCCGGGGGGCCTTTTCCCCCCCCCCAAAACCCCTTTCCCCCTTTTTTTCCCCCCCTTAAATTTTTTTTTTTTTGGGGGGGGTTTTTTTCCCCCCCCGGGGGGGGGAAAAACCCCTTTTGGGGGCCCCCCCCCTTTTTTTTCCCCCCCGGGGGGGGGCCCCCCTTTCCCCCAAAAACCCCCCGGGGGGTTTTTCCCCCCCCCCCCAAAAAAAAAACCCCCCCCCCCCTTTTTTTTTCCCCCCCTTCCCCCGGGGGGGTTGCCCCCAAAAAAAACCCCCCCCCGGGGTTTTTGGGTTTTTCCCCAAAAAAACCCCCCCGGGGGTTTTTGGGGTTTTAAAACCCCCTTTCCCCAAATTTTCCCCCCTTTGGGGGGGGGTTTTTTTCCCCCCCAAACCCCCCCCCCCTTTTTTTTAAAACCCAAACCCCCCCGGGGTTTTTCCCCCCTTTTCCCCCCCCCCCCCCCCAAAAACCCAAGGGGGCCCCCCCCTTTTTTCCCCAAATTCCCCCCGGGGTTTTTTTTTTTCCCCCCAAAAAAAACCCCCCCCCGGGGGGGGTTTTTTCCCCAAAACCCCAAAAGGGGGGGTTTTTTTTCCCCCCCGGGGGGGGGGGGGGTTTTTTTCCCCCCCCGGGGGGGTTTGACCCCCCAAATTTTCCCAAAAAAGGGGCCCTTTTTGGGGGCCCCAAAAAACCCCCCCCCCGGGGGGGGGGGTTTTTTCCCCCTTTTTTTCCCCCCCCCCCAAAGGGGGAAACCCCGGGGGGGGTTTTTTTCCCCCAACCCCCCCAAAAAGGGGTTTTTCCCCCTTTTTTTTCCCCAAAAAAAAGGGGGGTTTTTTTTCCCCCCTTGGGGGTGGTTTTTTTTCCCAAAAAAAATTTTTTTTTGGGGGGCCCCCCCAAAAAAAAAAAATTTTTTTTTTCCCCCCCCCAAAAATTTTTGGGGGGTTTTCCCCTTTTTTGGGGGTTAAATTTTTTTTTTTTGGGGGGGGCCCAAAAACCCCCCCAAAAAATTAACCCCGGGGGTTTTTTCCCCCCCAAAAAAACCCCCCCGGGGGTTTTTTTCCCCAACCTACTACCCCCGGGGGGGCCCCCCCGGGGGGTTTTTTTTTCCCCCCAAAAAAAAAGGGGGTTTTCCCGGGGGTTTTTTTTTAAAAAAACCCCCCCAAGGGGAACCCCCGGGGGGGGGGAAAAAATTGGGGGGGCCCCCCGGGGGGTTTTTTTAAAAAAAAGGGGGGGGGGTTTTTTTGGGGGGGTTTCCAACCCCCCCAAAAAAACCCCCTTGGGGGTTTTTTCCCCCCCCTTTTTCCCCCCCCCCCCCTTCCCCCAAACCCCCCCGGGGTTTTTTTTTAAAAAACCCCCCTTTAAAAAGGGGGTTTTTTTTCAAAACCCCCTTTGGGAAACCCCCCCCCGGGGGGTTTTTTAAACCCCTATCCCGGGGTTTCCCCCCCCGGGGTTTTTTTTTTTAAAAAAACCCCGGAGTCCCCCCGGGGTTTTGGGCCCCCCCTTTTAAACCCCCCGGGGGGGGTTTTTTTTTTTTTTTTCCCCCCGGGGGGGGGGGGTTTTTTTTTTCCCCCCCTTTTCCCCCCTTACCCCGGGGGGGGCCCCCTTTTTTAAAAAATTATACCCCCGGGTGGTGTTTTTTTTTAAAATTTTCCCCCGGGGTGGCCCCCCTTTTTTTAAAAAAAAAAAACCCCCCCGGGGGGGTTTTTTTTCCCCCCAAACTTTTTTTTTTTTTTTTCCCCCCCCCCACCCCCCCGGGGGGGGGGTTTCCCCCAACCCAACCCGGGGTTTTTTGGGGGGTTTTTCCCAAACCCTTCCCAAAAAGGGGGGTTTTTTTCCCCCCCTTTGGGGGTTTTTTAAACCCCTACCCCCCGGGGGGCCCCCCCTTTTTGGTTTTCCCCCCCCCCCCCGGGGGGGTTTTTTTTTGGGGGGGAAAAAAAAAAAAGGGGGCCCCCCCGGGGGGGGGTTTAAACCCCCCGGGGGGGGGTTTTTTTGGGTTTTTTTTTAAACCCAAACCGGGGCCCCTTTTTGGGGGGTTCCCCCCAACCACCCCCCCCCCCCCCCCCTTTTGGGGGGCCCCCGGGGGTTTTTTTTTCCCAAATTTTCCCCCCCCCTGGGGGTTTTGTTTTAAAAAACCCTACTACCACAGGGGGCCCCCGGGGTTTTTTTTTTTCCCCCCCCCCGGGGGGGGGGCCCCCGGGGGGGGGTTTTTTTTTTAAAAACCCCCCAAACCCCCGGCCCTTTTTTTTTTTTTCCCCCCCAACAAAGGGGGGGGGGGGTTTTTTTTTTCCCCCTATACCCGGGGGGTTTTTTCCCCCCTTTTTTTCCCCCGGGGGTTTTTTTTTTTTTCCCCCCCCCCCCCCCCGGGGGTTTTTTTTTAAAAATTTACCCCGGGGGTTTTTCCTTTTTTCCCCCCCCTTTCCCCCGGGGGGGGGGGGTTTTTTTTTTAAAACCCCCCTATTACCCCCGGGGGGGTTTTTTTTTCCCCCCCCCGGGGGGGGGGGGCCCCCCCCCCAAAATTTTCCCCCCCCTTTTTTTTTTCCCCCCAAAAAACCCCGGGGGGCCTTTTTTTTTTAAAAAAAAAAAATTTTTGGGTTTTCCCCCTAAAAGGGTTTTTCCCCCCCCCGGGGGGCCCCCCCCGGGGGGTTTTTTTTGGGGGGGGCCCCCCCCTTTTGGGGGGAAAAAAAAGGGGGGGCCCCCCCTTTTTGGGGCCCCCCCCAAAGGGGGGGGTTTTTTTTCCCCCCAAATATCCCCCCCGGGGGGTTTTTGGGGGTGGTTGATTTAAACCAACCTACTACCAAAAGGCCGGTAGCCCTCCCTGGGTGGTTTGGGTTTCCTCCAAAACCTTTTTCCAAACCGGAAACGGTGGTACCCCCCTGGGGGGTTGTTGTTCCCACCAACATCCACGGGAAAGGTTAGTACCCCCCGGGGGGTTTTTCTCCAAACCAACAAACCAAAGGAGGGTTAGTCCCTCCCGGGGTTTGGTTTTGGTTCCAACCTCTACCCCCGGGGAGGGTTTAGTACCTCCCGGGGGGGTTTGTTCAAACCAACCTACACCCACAGGGGGTAGAACCTTTCCCTGGGTGGGGGTTTTTAAAAAAAAACCCTTACTCCCCACAGGAGGTAGTACCCCCCTGGGGGGGTTTTTGTCTACCAACCTACAAACCCCCGGGAAACGGTAGAAACCCCCCGGGGGGTTTTGTGTTTCCCAATTTCTACCACGGGAAGTAGTACCTCCCTGGGGGGTTTGGTTGTCTACCAACCACTATCCACAGGAGGTTTAGTACCCCCCGGGGGGTTGCTGTTCCCAACCCTATACCACGGGAAAGGTAGAAACCTCCCGGTTTTGGGGTTGTTCTCCCAAACCTATTTAACCAAAAGGGAGGGGAAGTCCCCCTTTTGGGGTGGTTGCTGTCTCCCAAAACCTACTACCACAAAAAGGGTTAGCCCCCCCCCTGGGGGGTTTGTTGTCAAAACCAAAACCTACTCCCACAGGACGGGATTTCCTCCCTGGGGGGTTGTTGCCTACCAACCAAATTTCCCGGGGAACGGTGGCCTCCCTGGGTGGGGTTGTTACCAACCTTTTTCCCAAACGGGGGTAGAAACCCCCTTTGGGTTTGGTTTGTGTCTACCAACCAAACTACCACAAAGGGAAGTACCCCCCCTGGGGGGGTTGTTTTTCTAAAAACCCCTATTACCCGGGACGGTAGTACCCCCCTGGGTGGTTTTTTCTACCAACCTACTACCACGGGCGGTAGTACCCCCGGGGTGGTTTTGGTCAAACCAACCTACTACCACAGGACGGTTTAAACCTCCCTGGGGGTTGTTTCTCCCCAACCCTTTTCTCCCAAGGACCTAGTACCCCCCTGGGGGGTTGTTGTCTCCCAAACCCTACTCCACAGGAGGTAGTACCCCCCTGGGGGGTTTTTCAAAAAAAACCTACTACCCAGGACTTTTAGTTTCCCTGGGGGGTTTTTGTCAAACCAACCTATCCCACGGGAGGTGGAACCCCCCTGGGGGGTTTTTGGTCTCCCAAACCTACTCCCAAAGGGACGGTATACCCCCCGGGGTGGGGTTGTTTCCCCAAAACCTACAAAAAGGGAAGGTAGTCCCCCCCTGGGGGGTTGTTGCCCAACCAACCTATTTACCACAGGGGGTAGTACCTCCGGTGGTTGTTGTCCCAAACCCCTCTCCCAAAAAGGACGGTTTTACCCCCCTGGGGGGTTGTTGTCTACCAACCTATTTCCACAGGAGGGTTTAGTACCCCCCGGGTGGTTGTTGCTACCAACTTACTCCCCGGGAGGTTAGTACCTCCCTGGGTGGGTTGTCTCCCAAACCCAAATTTCCCACAGGAGGGTTTAGTTCCCCCCGGGTGGGTGCCCCCCCAAACCTACTACCACGGGACGGTTTTTTCCTTTTCCCTGGGGGTTGTTGTCTCCCAAAACCTATTTCCCACGGGAAAGGTAGAACCCCCCCGGGGGTTTTGAGTCTCCCAAAACCTATACCACAGGAGGGTAGTCCCTCCCGGGGGTTTTTGTCTCCCAAACCTATCCCCAAGGAGGGTAGTACCTCCCGGGTGGTTTTTTTTCTCCCAAAACCTACACCACGGGGTATTTCCCCCCTTTGGGGGTTGTCTCCAACCTTTTTCCCAACGGGGACGGTATACCCCCCGGGGTGGTTGCTGTCCCCACCAAACCCCACAGGAGGTAGTCCCTCCCTGGGGTTGGTTTCTAAAAACCTCCTACCACAGGAGGGGAAAGTACCTCCCAGGGGGGTTGGGTTTTTTCTCCCAAAACCATTTCCCCGGACAAGAAACCCCCTTTGGGGGGTTTTGGTTTCTCCAACCTACCCCACAGGGGGTATTTAACAGGGGAAGGGTTTTTTTTGGTTTTTTTTACCCCCAAACCCTTTACTAACAGGACTTTATTACCCCCTGGGTGGTTTGTCTCCCAACCTATTTCCACGGGACTTAAACCCCGGGGTTTTTTTCTTTTCCCAAACCCTTTCCCCACAGGACGGAAGTATTTTCCCGGGGTGGTTGTTGCCCTACCAACCTACACCCCACAGGATGGTATTTACCTCCCGGGTGGTTGCTGTCTCCCCAAAATTTACAAACCACAGGACGGTAGTCCCCCCTGGGGGGGGTTGTCTCCAAACCCTACTACCCCAGGCGTAGTACCTCCCGGGGGTTTGGGGGGGTCCCAAACCCTACTACCCCCAGAGGTTTGTACCCCCCTGGGGGTTGTTTTCCCCAAACCTACTCCCCAAAAAGGCCCGGAAATACCTCCCCGGGTGGTCCGTCTACCCAACCCTACTACCACGGGAAATGGTAGTACCTCCCTGGGTTTTTGTCTCCCCAACCTACACCCGGGGCCCGGTATTTCCTTCCCGGGTGGTTGTTGTCAAAAAAACCCTCCCACCCGGGATAGTACCTCCCTGGGGGGTTTTTTCTCCCCAAAACCTACTCCCACGGGGCCCTTAGTACCCCCCGGGGGGGTTGCGGGTCAAACCAACCTACTACCCGGAGGGTACCTCCCTGGGTGGTTGTTTCCCCAACCCTACCAAAAGGACGGTAGTACCTCCGGGGGGGTTCCTTTTCTACCAACCTCTACCAAAAGTGGAAGACCCCCCTTTGGGTGGTTGTTTCTCCAACCTACACACGGGAAAAGGAAAGTACCTCCCTGGGGGTTCCCTTTCCCAAAACCTATCCCACGGGAAACGGTGTACCTCCCGGGGTGGTTTTTGGGTTTTTTCCCAAAAACCTTTTACCCGGGAACGGTAGTACCTCCTGGGGTTGTTGTCTACCCCCCTACTACCACAGGACGGTGTACCCCCCGGGTGGTTGTTCTCCCAACCTACTCCCAAAAAGGACGGTAGAACCCCCTGGGTGGTTTTTGTCTCCCAAAACCTACTACCAAGGAGTGGGTACCCCCCGGGTGGTTGCGTTTACCAACCTACTCCCACGGAGGTATACCTCCTGGGGTTGCTGTCTCCCAAAACCTACTCCCACGGGAAGGAAAGTACCCCCCTTGGGGGGTTGTTTCCCAAACCAAACTACCACGGGTGGGGAAAGCCCTCCCTGGGTGGTTTTTTGTCTCCCAAACCCTATCCCACGGGACGGTATTTCCTCCCTGGGGGGTTTGTTTTCTCCCAACCTACTACCACAGGACTTTTTATTTCCTCCCTGGGTGGTTGTTGCCCTCCCAACCCTTTCTACCACAGGCCGGTAAAACCCTTTCCCGGGGTTTGGTTTAGGTCTACCAACCTATCCCCAAAGGAGGGTATTACCCCCCTGGGTGGTTGTTGTTTTAAACCCTATTTACCCAGGAGGGTCCCTCCAAGGGGGGTTGTTGTCTCCCAAACCTACTCCCCACAGGGGGGTTAAAAAACCCCCCGGGGTGGTTTTGTCTCCCAACCTCCCCACCCCAGGACGGAAAAAAACCCTCCCGGGGTTTGGTTTTTTCCCCAAATTTTTCTAAACGGCGGAAGCCCCCTCCCGGGGTGGTTGTTGTCTACCCAACCTATTTCCACGGGAGGGGTGTACCTCCCGGGGGGTTTGGGGTCTCCCAACCTATTTACCACAGGACGGTAGTCCTTTGGGTTTGGTTTTTTAAACCAACCACTACCCCGGGAGGTGGAACCTCCCTGGGTGGTTTTTGCTACCAACCTATTTCCCCACAGGAGGGTATTACCTCCCGGGGGGGGTTGTTTTTTTACAAACCTACTACCACAAAAACGGTATACCTCCCTGGGTGGTTTTTGTCTCCCAACCTACCATCAACACGGAGGTAGTCCCTTTCCCGGGGGGTTTGTTCCCTCCCAAACCTTTCTCCACAGGGGTTTTAAACCCCCCTGGGGGGTTTTGTTGCCCCAAACCTTTCCAGGAGGGGTTTTTCCCCCCAGGGTGTTGGGGTTCTACCAACCTATTTCCCAAAGGGGTAGTACCCCCCGGGGGTTTTGGTTCCCAAAACCTACTCCCACGGGAGGGTAGTACCCCCCTTGGGTTTTTGCTGTTCACCAACCTACTCCCAACAGTAGGGTAGAAACCCCCCTGGGGGGTTTTGTTCTACCAACCTACCCCAAAAGGGAAAAGGTATTTCCTCCCCGGGGGTTGTTGTCTACCAAACCCTACTACCAAAAGGATAGTTTCCTCCCTGGGTGGTTTTTTCTACCAAAAACCTATTACCACAGGAGGGTTGTATTCCCCTGGGTGGTTGTGTCTCCCCAAACCTACTACCACGGGACGGTAGTACCTCCCGGGGGTGGTTTTTTCTAAAAACCCTTTCCCCCCCAAAAGAGGGTAGAACCCCCCTGGGGGGTTTGGGTTTTTTTCTCCAACCTCTCCCACAAAAAGGAAACCCCTCCGGGGTGGTTGTTGTCTCCCAAACCTACAAACCACAGGAGGGTTTAAAACCCCCCCTGGGGGTTGTTGCCTCCCAAACCTACTGCCACAGGCGTTAGTACCTCCCTGGGTGGTTTGTTTTACCAATTATACCAAAAACGGTAGAAACCCCCCTGGGGGTTGGGGTCTCCCCAACCTACACCAAAAGGAGGTATACCTCCCTGGGGGTTTTGTCTACCAACCTCTACCACAGGACGGTAGTCCCCTCCCCTGGGTGGTTGTTCCCAACCTACTACCACAGGAGGTATTACCCCGGGGTGGTTGCCCACCAACCTACACCACAGGACGGTAGAACCCCCAGGGTGGTTTTGTTCTCCCAAATTTTTCCCCCCAAGGAAAAAGCCCTCCCTGGTGGTTGTTTACCAACCTCCCACACCCGGGGACGGTATTTTACCCCGGGGGTGGTTGCTGTCTCCCAAACCCTACAAACCAACGGAACGGAAGTACCTCCGGGGGGGTGGGTTTTTTCTACCCCCTACTACCAAAAGGAGGGAAAGTACCCCCCTTGGGGGGTTTTTTGGTCTACCAACCTACTTACCCCCGGGACGGTAGACCCCCCCTGGGTGGTTGTTTTTCCTCCCAACCCTACTAAAACAGGCGGTAGTCCCTTTTCCCGGGGGTTTGGGTTGCCTCCCAAACCAAATTTTCCACAGGGGGTTTAGTACCCCCCTGGGGGGTTTGTTGTCAAAACCTTCAATTACCACGGGGAACGGTAGTAACCCCCCTGGGTTTTGCTGTCTCCCAAACCCTATTTAAAAAAGGCCCGGTAGTACCCCCCAAGGGGGGGTTTGTTGTCTCCCAACCTACAAACCACAGGACGGTAGTACCTCCCTGGGGGGTTTGGGTTCTCCCAAACCTACTTCCAAAGGGGGTAGTAATCCCTGGGGGTTGTCTACCCAACCTACGACCACGGGACGGAAGAACCTCCCTGGGGGGTTTTTTCTACCAACCTATTTAAAACGGGAGTAGTACCCCCCGGGTGGTTGCGGGTCCCCAAAACCTACTACCACAGGACGGTAGTCCCCCCGGGGTGGTTGTTGTCTCCCAAAACCTACTACCCAGGCGGTAGTACCCCCCGGGGTTGGGGTTTGGGGTCTACCAACCTACTACCCAGGGGTTACCCCCCGGGGGGTTTTTGGTCTCCCAACCTACTACCACGGGGGGGACGGTGGGACCCCCCCTTGGGGGGGTTTTTGCCCTCCCCAACCTACAAACCACAGGGGTAGTACCCCCCTTGGGGTTTTTGTCTCCCAACCAAACCTACCACAGGACGGTAGTACCTCCCGGGTGGTTTTTTAAACCAAACCCCTACTACCACAGGGGTTTTTTCCCCCCCGGGGGGTTGTTTTACCAACCTACTACCAAAAGGACGGTAGTACCTCCCTGGGGGTTGTTGTTACCAATTTTCTACCACCGGGGAGGGTAGTACCCCCCCGGGGGGGTTGTTGTCTCCCAAACCCTTTTACCACAGGACGGAGACCCCCCCGGGGTTTTGTTGTCTACCAACCTACTACCACAGGAAAAAATACCCCCCGGGTGGTTGTTGTCTCCCAAAAACCAACTACCACAGGAGGTTTTAGTCCCCCCCGGGGGGGTTTGTTTTCTAAAACCCTAAAACCAAAAGGACGGTTTTCCTCCCGGGGTTGGTTTTTGGTTACCAACCCAAAATTACCAAAGGAGGGAAGTACCCCCCTGGGGGTTTTTTCCCCCAAACCCTTATACCACGGGTTGGTTGTACCCCCCCTGGGGGTTGTCTACCAACCTAAACCACAGGAGGGAAATACCTCCCGGTTTGGTTGTTTTCCCAACCTACAAACCACGGATGGTATTTACACCCCGGGGTTTTGGTTGTCAAACCAAAACCCTACTAAAACGGGACGGAGTACCCCCCAAAGGGTGGTTGGGGTCTCCCCACCTTCCCTACCACGGAAAGGTAGAAACCCCCCTGGGGGGTTTTTTGCCCTACCAAAACTATCACAGGCCCTTAGTTCCCCGGGGTGGTTGTTGTTTTACCAACCTATTTCCCAAACCAGGACGGGTACCCCCCTGGGGGGTTTTTTCTACCAACCTACTACAAAAGGAGGTATTTTACCCCCCGGGTGGTTGTGTTACCCCCCCTACTACCAAAAAGGACGGTGGGCCCCCCGGGTGGTTTTTTGTCCCCCAACCTCCCTACCACGGTGGTACCTCCCTGGGGGTTTTTGGCCAAACCAAAACCTACTCCCGGAGGAAGTACCTCCCTGGGGGTTTTTTTCTCCCCAACCCTATCCCAACGGGAAGGGTGGGGTTACCTCCCGGGGTGGTTGTTCAAACCCAACCAAATTACCAGGAAAGGGTAGTACCCCCCCGGGTTGGGTTGTCTCCAACCTACTACCAAAGGGGGTAGACCTCCCGGGGGTGGTTGTTTTCCCAAACCCTACTCCCAAAGGCCCTTTAAAACCTCCCTGGTGGTTGCTGCCCTTCCAAAACCTACTACCACAGGACGGTGTACCCCCGGGTGGGGTTGTCTCCCAAAACCTACCCAAAAGGACGGTATTTCCTCCTGGGGGGGTTGTTGTCTCCCAAACCTACTACCCACAAACGGTAGACCCCCCTGGGTGGTTTTTTGTCTACCAACCTACTACCACAGGAGGGAAATTTAACCCCTTCCCGGGGGTTTGTTGCCTCCCAAAACCAAACCCACAGGAGGGTAGAAACCTCCCTGGGGGTTTTTTGTTTTTCCCCAAACCTATTACCACGGGCCGGTAGTACCCCCCCGGGGTGGTTTTTGGGTTTTACCCCCTATAAAAAAGGGAGGGTAAAAAACCCCCCCCGGGGGGTTGTTTTTAAAACCCTTTACTCCCCACAGGGGGTAGAACCCCCGGGTGGTTTTGTTTACCAAACCCAAAAACTCCCAAAGGGGAACTAGTACCCCCTGGGGTTTTGTTGTTACCCCCTACTACCGGGACGGTAGACCCCCGGGGGTGGGTTCCCCTGTCTCCCAACCCTACTACCACAGGACGGAAGTACCTCCCGGGGGTGGTTTTTGTCTCCCAAACCTACTACCACGGGAGGTGTACCTCCCGGGGGTTGTTTTCTCCCAACCTACACACGGACGGTAGTCCTCCCTGGGTGGTTTTGTCTCCCAAAAAACCTACAAACCAAACGGGGAGGGTTTATTACCCCCCCTGGGGGGTTTTTGGTGTCAAACCCCCCTACTACCACAGGGGGGGTTAGTACCTCCCGGGTTTGGTGGTTTTTTCTACCAACCTACTACCACAGATTTGGGTTTAGTCCCCTCCCTGGGTGGTTTTGTCTACCCCCCTACTACCACAGGAGGTATTTCCTCCAAAGGGTGGTTGCTGTCTCCAACCTTTCCCACGGACGGTTTTTACCTCCCTGGGGGGTTTTTGTTGTCTCCCAAACCCTTCTACCACAGGACGGTAAAACCTCCCGGGGGTGGTTGCTGTCTACCAACCTATTTCCACAACGGAAGTACCCCCCTTGGGTTTTTTGTCTACCAACCTACTACCACGGGTTGGTAGTACCCCCCGGGTTTTTCTGTCTCCCAAACCTAAAACCACGGGGGAGGGTAGTACCCCCCGGGGGGGTTTGCTGTCTCCCAAAACCTACTACCCCAGGCGGTAAAACCTCCCTGGGGGGTTGTTGTCAAACCAAAACTTACTACACGGAGGGGTAGATTTCTCCCGGGGTGGTTGTTGTCTCCCAAACCTCTACCCAGGACGGAGATTCCCCCTGGGGGTTTTGGGGTTCTACAACCTACTACCAAGGAGGAGTACCTCCCCGGGTGGTTGTTTTTTACCACCTACTACCCAGGACGGTAGCCCTCCCGGGGGTGGTTGTTCAACCAACCTACTACCACGGGACGGTATTACCCTTGGGGGTGGTTTTTGGTCAAAACCAAACCTACTACCAAGGGGGGGTAGCCCCCCTCCGGGGGGGGGTTTTTCCTCCCAAACCTACGCCAAGGATTTAGTACCCCCCCTTGGGGGGTTGTTCTCCCAACCCTACTCCCACAGGAGGTAGTACCCCCCGGGGGGTTTTGGGGTCTCCCAAACCCTACTACCACGGGAAGGTAGTACCCCCTGGGGGTTGTCTCCCAAAACCTACTACCACAGGACCTTAGTCCCCTCCCTGGGGGGGTTCTGTTCCCAAACCCAAATTCCACAGGGGTATTACCCCCCCTGGGTGGTTGTCTCCCAACCAAACTACCCTAAAACGGAAATACCCCCCGGGGGGTTGGTTTCCCAAACCCAACAAAACGGGTAGGTTAAACCTCCCTGGGGGGTTGCTCCCAAAAACCTACTCCCCCGGACGGTAGTACCTCCCTGGGGTTTTTTTTGGGGGTCACCAACCAAAACCACAAAAAGGGGGGGGTCCTCCCTGGGGGGGTTTTTTGTCTACACCTCAACCAAAAGGACGGTAGTACCCCCCCTGGGTGGTTTGTCTCCCAAACCCAAATCCCAAAAGGACGGTAGCCCCCTCCGGTTGGGGTTTGTTGTCTACCAACCTACTACCGGGGACATAGCCCTTTCCCTGGGGGGTTGGGGCCTACCACCAACTCCCCCAGGACGGTATTTACCCCCCGGGTTTGGTTGTTGCCCTACCAACCAAATTACCACAAAACGGTATTCCCTTTCCGGGGGGGTTGTTGTCTACCAACCTACCCCCCAAGACGGTAGAAACCCCCCGGGGTGGGGGTTGTTGTCTACCAACCTCCTACCCCCCAGGAGGGTAGTACCTCCCTGGGGGGGGGTTGTTTTTTCTACCCCCTACTACCACAGGACGGTAGTCCCTCCCGGGGTTGGTTTTTCTACCAACCAAATCCCCCAGGGGGTTTAGGACCTCCCGGGGGGGTTGTCTCCCACCTACTACCACAGGAGGGTTAGTACCCCCCTGGGGGGTTGCTGCCCAACCCAAAAACCACTCCCACAGGCCCGGTAGTACCTCCGGGTGGTTGTTGTTCCCCAACCTACAAACCACGGGAGGGTTATTTCCTCCCTGGGGGGTTGTTGTCTCCCAAACCCTTACCCCCCCACAGGACTTTAGAAACCTCCCGGGTGGTTTTTTGTCTCCAACCTACTACCACGGGACGGAAGTACCTCCCTGGGGGTTTTGCCCTACCAACCTATTTCACGGGGAATGTGGGTACCCCCCCCGGGTGGTTTTTTGGTCAAACCAAACCCCTACTACCCACAGGACGGTAGCCCTCCCTGGGGGCTTTTTAAACCCAAAACCTACTACCCAAAGGACGGTATACCCCCCGGGGGGTTTTTTTTTCACCAAACCTTTACTACCACAGGAGGGAAGTAACCCCCCGGGGTGGTTGTTGTCTACCCAACCAAAACTATCACGGGATTTTTAGTACCTCCCGGGGGGTTTTGCTGCCCTACAACCACTACCACAGGAGGGAATTTTCCCTGGGGGGGTTTGGTTACCAACCTCTACCACGGGAAAGGTGGGTACCCCCCGGGGGGTTGGGGTTCCCAACCTACTACCCCCGGGGTGGTATACCTCCCGGGGGTGGGTTGTTCCCAAACCTTACTACCAAGGACGGTAGTACCCCCCCGGGGTGGTTGTTTTCTCCCAAACCTACAAACCAAAGGATGGTAGTACCTCCGGGGGGGTTTGGGCTCCAAAACCTATTTCCACAGGAGGTTTTTACCTCCCAGGGGGTTTTTGCCCTTACCAACCTACTAAAAACAGGATGGAAAGTCCCTCCCGGGGGGTTGGTGTTTTCCCAACCTACTACCCAACGGAAAAATTACCCCCCCGGGTGGTTTTTCTACCAACCTACTACCACGGAGGGTTAAGTAACCTCCCTGGTGGGTTGTTGTCTTCCCAAACCCAAACTACCACGGGACGGTAGTACCTCCCGGGGTGGTTTTTGTCTACCAAACCCTACTACCACAGGACGGAAGTATCCCCCGGGGGTTGGTTGTTGTTCCCAACCTCTACCACGGGAAAGTATCCTTCCCAAGGGTGGTTGGGGTCTACCAACCTCCCTACCACGGGGAGGTAGTCCCCCCGGGTTGTTTTTTTCAAAAAACCTACTACCAAGGGACGGTAGTCCCCCCTGGGTGGTTTTTGGTCTCCCCAACCAACTACCACAGGAGGGTTGTACCTCCCTGGGGGGTTTTTTCTACCACCTACTACCACAGGAGGTATTTACCTCCCTGGGGGGTTGTCTAAAAAACCCTACAAACCACAGGAGGTAGTACCCCCATGGGGGTTTTTCTACCAACCTACACCCCCAGGAACGGTAGTACCCCCCGGGGTGGTTAAAGTCTACCCCTACACCCACGGATAGTAGTACCCCCCTTTGTGGGTTGTCTACCAAATATCCCACAGGCCTTTTAGTACCCCCCTGGGGGGTTTGCGGGTTACCAACCTACACCACGGGAGGGTTTAGTACCCCCCGGGGGTGGTTGTCTCCCAAACCCTTTACTCCCAAAAAAGACGGTATACCCTCCTGGGTGGTTGATGTCTACCAACCTACTACCACAGGACGGTAGTACCTCCCTGGGTGGTTGTTTTCTACCAACCTACTACCGCAGGACGGTAGAACCTCCCTGGGTGGTTGATGTCTACCAACCTACTACCACAGGACGGTATTACCTCTATGGGTGGTTGTTGTCTACCATCCTACTACCACAGGACGGTAGTAGCTCCCTGGGTGGTTGTTGCCTACCATCCTACTGTCACAGGATGTTAGTACCTCCCTGGGTGGTTGTCTACCAACCTACTACCACAGGACGGTAGTACCTCCCTGGGTGGTTGTGGTCTACCAACCTACTACCACAGGATGGTAGTACCTCCCTGGGAGGTTGTCTACCAACCTACTACCACAGGACGGTAGTACCTCCCTGGGTGGCTGCTGTGTACCAACCTACTACCACAGGATGGTATTACCTCCTGGGGGTTTCACCAACCCTCTCCCAAAAGACGGTAGTACCCCCCGGGGTGGTTGATGTCTACCAACCTACTACCACGGGGATAGTGAACCTCCCTTTTGGGGTTGTCTCCCAAACCTTTAAAATTCC
>NC_069411.1:12360546-12381249 GCF_026875155.1 Cherax quadricarinatus | reverse complement strand
ACCAACCCCACCTACCATACTACTACCCCCACCACCAACCCCATACCACTATACTAAAAAACCCCTCCCCCCACCACCCCCCCACACCACCCCTCCATTCCACCACACCACCCCTCCCTATATACCACCACCCCATCCCTACTATACCCACCACCCTACACACTTCCACCTCACCACTACCATACTACTACCACCACCACCACCACTACCACCTACTACCACCACCACCACCACTACCCCTACTACCACTACTATACCACCACCACCACTACCACTACTGCAAACCCACCACCTACCTACTACCACCACCACACCACTACCACTTACTACCACCCCCCACCCCTACCACTACTACTCACCACCACCAAATACCACTATACACCCACCCCCACTACCACACTACTACCACCACCCCACTACCATAAATCTACCACCACCACTACCACTATACTAACCCCACCACCACTACCACTACTACTACCCCACCACCACCACTACCACTACTACTAACCACCACCCCCACACCTACTACTACCACCACCAACTACCAAATACTAACCACCACCACCACTACCACTACTACCACCACCACCACTACCACTATACCACCACCACACCATACTACACCACACCACCCCTACCATACTACTACCACCACCACCACCACTACCACTACTACCACCACCACCACCACTACCACTATACCTACCACCACCACCACTACCACTACTACCACCACCACCACCACTACCACTACTACTACACCACCACTACCACTACTACTACCACCACCACCACTACCACTACCACTACTACTACCAACCACCCCACTACTACTACCACTACACCACCACCCCCCACCACTACCATACTACACCACCACCCCCACTACCACTACTACACTACCACCACCACCACTAAACCCCTACTACTACCACCACACCACTACTACCACTACTACTAACCACCACCACTACTAAAACACAAACCCCCACCACCACCACCACTACCACTGCTACTACCCCCACCACCACCACTACCACTACTATTACCACCACCACACTACTAAAAAAACTACTACCACCACCACCACCACTACCCCTGGTACTACCACCACCACCATTACCACTGCTACTACCACCCCCACCACCACCCCTGCCACTACTACTACCACCACCACCACTACTAAAACTACTACCACCCACCACCACCACCACCACTACCACTACTACTACCACCACCACCACCACTACCACTACTCCTACCACCACCACTACCACTACTACTACACCACCACTCCCACTAACCACTATTTCTACCACCACCACCACTACTACAACTAAACCCCCACCACCACCACCACTACCACTACTACTACCACCACCACCACCAACACCATACTACTACCATCAACACCATCCCACCACTAAACCACTACTACTACCACCACCACCACCCCACCACCACCACCACCACCACCACGAACTACCACTACTACTACCACCACCACTAAACCCCACCACTACCACCACCACTACCACCACTACTACTGCCATCAACACCATCCCACCACCACCACCACCACCACCACCACCACCACCACCACCACCACCACCCACCCCACCACCACCACTTACTACCATCACCACCACCACCCCCACTACTATACCCAAAAACTATCACCACCACTACCACTACTACCACACAACCACCACCACCACTACCACTATACTACCACCACACCCACACCACTACCACTACTACTACCACCCCCACCACCACCACCACTACTACTACCACCACCACCACCACCCCCACTACTACCATCAAAAACACACCACCACTACCCCTACACTACTACCACCACCACCACCCCCTACTAAACCACAGACCACCACCACTCTACCCACACACCACACCTACTACTACCCTCAACACCATCACACCACAACTACTATACTAAACCCCCACCACCCACCACACTACTACCATCAACAACCCCCATACTAACCCTCAAACCACCACCACTACTACTACTACCACCACCAACCACCACCACTACTACTACCATCAACACCACACCACCACCACCACTACTACTACCATCAACACCACCACCACTACCACTACTACTACTACCACCACCACCACACCACTACTACTACCACAACACCCCACTACTACTACTACCATCAACCACCACCACTACCACTACTACACACCACCACCACCACCACCACCACCACCACCCCCACCACCACCACCCCCACCACCACCACCACCACCACCACCACCACCACCACCCCACTACTACTACATAACACCACCACTACAACTACTACTACCTACTAACCCATCAACACCACCACCACTACCACTACTGCTACTCCCCATGACCACCACCCCCAAAACCACTACAACTTTACTACCATCAACACCACCACCACTACCACCACTACCACCACTACTATTACCATAAACACCACCACCACCATCACTACTGAAATGAGGCCCCCATTCCAGCTATAGAGGGGTACTTCCCTATATATATATAATATATATATAATATATAATATATATAATATATATATATATATATATAATATATAATATATATATTTATAATATATATATAAAAAATATATATATATATATATTTTATATATATATATATATTTATATATTATAAAAATATATAATATAATAATATATATGTATATATATAATTTGAAAGAAAGATATATATATATATATATATATAATATATTAAAATATAATATATATATATATATATATAATATATATATATATATATATATATATATATATATATATCGTGCCGAATTGGTTAAAACTTGTCATTGGGAAAGAATTCATTTAAAATAAAGTCCTTTCAAAAATTTTCTCCTATACTTAGAAATTTAGCTGATGAAAGGTCCTTGCTGCCTGAGCTGCCACTTCACTGCCCTGAGAGACCTCGACCCCCAGTTGGTGAGGCTGGAGTAACTGGCAGCTTCTAGGGGAATGTTTCTTATTTGCTGCTTTGGCAACGGGACTACGAAAAGTGCCACCAAGAGCGATGGCTCTCATTCCCATATCCATCTTCGTGATTTCCCGTATTATTAAGGAAATGAAAAATATAATAGGAGAGCAGAAAGGCTTAAAAGCTGACATATCGCCTCAAACCTCACATATGACCTGACAACTGACCCAGCGTGCTCAAAAAGTCTGGTAGTGTAGTGAAGTTTTGGTTATGGTGACATGTCAGGCATAGCTAAAATCCCCCCCAAAATTTATTAATTTTTATATGAACCTACTTTTATAAACTCCGACAGCAGTCCAGAGTTTTAGAGTCATTGTGATCGGGTTTTGTACCAGCTGCACCAACTGTGACCTGGTTGTACCAGCTGCACCAACTGTGACCGGGTTGTACCAGCTGCACCAACTGTGACCTGGTTGTACCACTGCACCAACTGTGACCTGGTTGTCCCAGCTGCCCCAAAACGTGACCTGGTGTACCAGTTGCACCAACTGTGACCTGGTTGTACCAGCTGCACCAGCTGTGACCTGGTTGTACCAGCTGCACCAGCTGTGACCTGGTTGTACCAGCTGCACCAGCTGTGACAAGGTTGTACCAGCTGTGACTTTGGTGTACAAGCAGCACCAAACTGTAACGTGGTTGCACCAGCGACACCACTGTGACGCGGTTGAAACCAGCGGCCCCAGGTGTGACGTGGCTGTACCGCCCACCGCCTATGATGTGGTTGTAAACAGCACACAACTGTGACGTGGTTGACCAGCGTTACGAACTGTGAAAACGGTTGTACCAGCAGTAACTCTGAAAGTGAATTGAACCAGCAGCACAACTGTGACGTGGTTGTACCGGCAGCACAACTGTGACGTGGTTGTACCAGCAGCACAACTGTGACGTGGTTGTACCAGCAGCACAACTGTGACGTGGTTGTACCAGCAGCATAACTGTGACGTGGTTGTACCAGCAGCAGCACCTGAGACGTGGTTGTACCATTGGTTTCAGAATCTTTCCTGTTGCTGCCTGTCATATATCGTAGATACAATATCTACAATATAAATCAGCTGCTTAGTTGATAAAAAATCTAAATCTTAGTTGATAAAAAATCTAAATCTTAGTTGATAAAAAATCTAAATCTTAGTTGATAAAAAATCTAAATCTTTGTTGATAAAAAAATCTAAATCTTAGTTGAAAAAAAATCTAATTAGTTGATAAAAAACTAAACTTAGTTGATAAAAAATCTAAATCTTAGTTGATAAAAAATCTAAATCTTAGTTGATAAAAAATCTAAATCTTAGTTGATAAAAAATCTAAATCTTAGTTGATAAAAATCTAAATCTTAGTTGATAAAAAATCTAAATCTTAGTTTATAAAAAAATCTAAATCTTAGTTGATAAAAAATCTAAATCTTAGTTGATAAAAAAAAACAAACTTATTGATAAAAAATCAAATCTTAGTTGATAAAAAAATTAAAATCTTAGTGATAAAAAAAAATCTAAAAATCTTGTTGATAAAAATCTAAATCTTAGTTTATAAAAAATCAAAAACTTAGTGATAAAAAATCTAAATCTTAGTTGATAAAAAAATCTAAATCTTAGTTGATAAAAAATCCCAAATCTTAGTTAATAAAAATCTAAATCTTAGTTAATAAAAAAACTAAATCTTAGTTATAAAAATCTAAATCTAGTTGATAAAAAATCTAAATCTTAGTTAATAAAAAATCTAAATCTTGGGTTAATAAAAAATCTAAATCTTTGTTGATAAAAAATCTAAACTTAGTTGTAAAAAATCTAAATCTTATTTTATAAAAAATCTAAATCTTAGTTAATAAAAAATCTAAATCTTAGTTGATAAAAAATCTAAATCTGTTAATAAAAAATCTAAATTTTAGTTGATAAAAAAATCTAAATCTTAGTTAATAAAAAATCTAATCTTATTTAAATTTAAAAAATCTAAATCTTAGTTAAATAAAAATCTAAATCTTAGTTGATAAAAAATCAAAATCTTAGTTGATAAAAAATCTAAATCTTAGTTGATAAAAAATCTAAATCTTAGTTAATAAAAAATCTAAATCTTAGTTAATAAAAAATCTAAATCTTATTAATAAAAAATCTAAAAACTTAGTTGATAAAAAATCTAAAACTTTGTTGATAAAAAATCTAAATCTTAGTTAAAAAAAATCTAAACTTTGTTTTATAAAAAATCAAAAACTGAACAAAAATGAACAAACTAATGAAATTTCTATATATTTACATCTTTAAAATAATTTAGAAAAAATTTCAAGGGCGTTAAAATTTAAAAAATTTATGGAATTTTTGTTTAGAAATTAAAACGGAGGCCCTTTTTTTTTGGGGGGGGAGGGGGTACAGAGCATTTTTTTGAAAACTTGGTGGGTTTTTTCCTTCAAAAAATTTTGAATAAGCGTATTCTTAATTTTATTTTGTTGCAGAACCCCAACGCATGATGCCCTTTTGTCTCTCTCTAACATCATAAACTGTTTCCCTCCCACTCTTCTTTACCTCTTTCCGTCTTTTTTTTTTTCTGTCTCTCTTTACTCGTCTTTGTGCATATCGGGCTTTTCTCTTCTTCTTCTCTCCTCCTCTCTCTTTCTATCTCTTCTTTTTCTCTCTTCTTCCCCTCTCCCCCTCTCCTCTCTTCTCTCTCTCCCCCCCTCCTTCTCTCTTTCTCTCTTTTCCCCTTTTTCTTTCATCATCGTATCTTAATTAATCTTGTCCCTATCCCTCCCCCTCTCCCTCATTAGCGCATCCCATTCACAGCTTCTCCCCCTCTTCTCTCTCTCTCTCTTTCCTCTCTCTCTCTTTTCTCTCCTCTCTCCCCTTTTTCCCCCTCTTCTCTCTCTCTCTCTCCTCTTCTCTCTCCTCTTCCCTTTTCCTCTCTCTCTTTGTTTAAGTATAAGGGGCAATACAAGAATTGATAAAACTATCAGGATTAAAAATACTGATCTCTAAATTTTTAAAGGCTCCCCCAGACTCAAAAAAACCCTCCACAAATTCTTTCCCCCAAACATTCCTCTCCCCTCAAATTTCCTCTCCATCAAATATTCCCTCCGCAAAAAATTCCTCCCCAAATATTTTCCCCTCCCTCAAATATTTCCCTCCGTCAAAAATTTTCCCCTCCACAAAATTCCCCCCTCCGCAAAAATTTCCCTCCATCAAAAAATTCCTCTCCATCAAATATTCCTCTCCCTCAAAATTCCTCTCCATCAAATATTCCTTCCGTCAAATATTCCCCTCCGTCAAAATTCCTCTCCATCAAATATCCTCTCCATCAAATATTTTCCCTTTCCCTCAAATATTTCCCCTCCTCAAATTTTCCTCTCCATAAAATATTCCCTCCGCAAATATTCCCTCCATCAAACATTCCTTCCTCCCCAAAATTCCCCTCCCTCAAATATTTCCCCTTTCCCTCAAATATTCCCCTCCGTCAAAAATTTCCCCTCCCTCAAAAATTTTTCTCCATCAAAAATTCCTCTCCCCTCAAATTTCCCCTCCGTCAAATATTCCTCTCCGTCAAATATTTCCCCCCTAAAATATTCCTCCCGTCAAATATTCCCCTCCCTCAAACATTTTCCCCTCCATCAAATTTCCCCTCCTCAAATATTCCCCTCCATCAAATATTCCCTCCCTCAAATATTCCTCTCCGTCAAATATTCCCTCCCTCAAATATTTCCCCTCCATCAAATATTCCTCTCCGTCAAATATTCCCTCCATAAAATATTCCTCTCCGTCAAAATTCCTCTCCATAAAATATTCCCTCCGTCAAATATTCCCTCCTCCATCAAATATTCCCCCCATAAATATTCCTCTCCCTCAAAATTTTTTCCTCTCCCTCAAAAATTTCCCCTCCATCAAATATTCCTCTCCATAAATATTCCTCTCCGTCAAATATTCCCCTCCTCAAATATTCCTCTCCAAAAAATATTTCCCTCCAAAATATCCTCTCCTCAAATAATTCCCTCCATCAAAATTCCCTCCATCAAATATCCTCTCCATCAAATTCCCTCTCCCTCAAATACCTCCCTCAAATTTCCTCCCATCAAATATTCCCCCCCCCATCAAAAATTCCCCTCCCCTCAAAATCCTCTCCATCAAAATATTCCTTTCCCTCAAATATTTTCTCCGTCAAAAATTCCTCTCAATCAAATATTCCTCCCGTCAAATATTCCTCTCCTCAAAAATTCCACTCCGTCAAAAATTCCCTCCTCAAATATTTCCCCTTTCCTCAAATATTTCTCCGTCAAATATTCCTCCCTCAAAAATTTCCCCTACATCAAAATTTAAACTCCATCAAATATTCCTCTCCGCAAATATTTCCCCTCCCTCAAATATTCCTCCTCCAAAATATTCCCTCCTCAAATATTCCTCTCCCTCAAATATTCCTCTCCGTCCAAAAAATTCCCCTCCATCAAATATTAATTCCATCAAATATTCCCTCTCCCTCAAAATTCCTCTCCGTCAAATATTCCTTCCCCTAAAAATTTTCCCTCCGTCAAATTTCCCTCCATCAAATATTCCCCTCCCCAAATTTCCTCCCATCAAATTTTCTCTCCATCAAATATTCCTCTCCCTCAAATATTCTTCTCCTCAAATATTCCTCTCCATCAAATTTTCCCTCCGTCAAAAATCCCCCCGTCAAATATTCCCCTCCCTCAAATATTCCCCCCCATCAAAAAATTCCTCTCCCTCAAATATTCCTCTAAATATTTCCCTCCCAAATATTCCCCCGTCAATATTCCCCTCCATCAAATATTTCCCTCCCTCAAAAAATTCCTCTCCCTCAAAATTCCTCTCCTCAAATATTCCCCTCCAAATATTCCTCCCGTCAAATATTTCCCTCCGTCAAATATTTCCCCTCCAAATATTCCTCTCCGTCAAACATTCCCCCCACAAAAAATTCCCTCTCCGTCAAATATTCCTCCCCCCTCAAATATTCCCTCCATCAAATTTTCCTTCCGACAAATATTCCTCTCCCTCAAAAATTCCTTCCCCAAATATTAAATTTCCCTCAAATTTCCCCCTCCGTCAAATATTCCCCTCCGCAAAATTCCCCCTCCAAAAAATTCCCTCCTCAAATTTCCCTTTCCCCTCAAAAAATTTTCCCTCCATCAAATTTCCTCTCCATCAAATATTCCCCCCATCAAAAATTCCTCTCCATCAAATTCCTCTCCGCAAATATCCTCTCCGTCAAAAATTTTCCCCTCCATCAAAAATTTCCCCTCCATCAAATATTCCTCTCCCAACAAATATTCCTCTCCACAAAAATTCCTCTCCGCAAATTTCCTCTCCGTCAAATATTCCCCCTCCATCAAATATTCCTCTCCGTCAAATATTCCTCTCCACAATATTCCTCTCCTCAAATTTCCCTCCCTCCAAAAATTTCCCCCCTCAAAATTCCCCTCCGTCAAATATTCCACTCCGCAAATCCCCCTCTCCCCTCAAAAATTCCCCCCAAATATTCCTCTCCCCCAAAATTTCCCCCCGAATATTCCTTACTCAAAAATTAATCTCCCAAATATCCCCCTCCACAAATATTCCCCTCCCCTCAAACATTCCTCTGCGTCAAATATTCCTCTCCATCAAATATTCCCCTCCATCAAATATTCCTTTCCGTCAAATATTCCTCTCCATAAAATATTCCTCCCGTCAAAAATTCCTCTCCACAAAAATTCCCCTCTCCATCAAATATTCCTCTGTCAAATATTCCTCCCATCAAATATTCCTCTCCTCAAAAATTTCCTCTCCGCAAATATTCCTCTCCGTCAAAAAATTCCTCTCCACAAATATTTCCTCTCCGTCAAAAATTCCCTCTCCGTCAAATATTCCCTCCCTCAAAAATTCCTCTCCCAAATATTCCCTCCGTCAAATATTCCTTTCCTAAAATATTCCTCTCCCCAAATATTTCCCCTCCCAAATATTCCCCTCCCCAAATATTTTCCCTCCGTCAAAATTCCTCCCATCAAATTTCCTCTCCGTCAAATATTCCCCTTCCATCAAATATTCCTCTCCATAAAAAATTCCTCTCCTCAAAAAATTTCCTTTTAACAAATTTTCCCCCTCCACAAAAATTCCTCTCCGCAAATATTCCTCCCCATCAAAAAATTCCTCCCACAAATTTTCCCCCCTCAAATATTCCCTTTCCCTCAATTATTCCTCTCCATCAAATATTCCTCTCCACAAATATTCCTCTCCGTGAAATATTCCCTCCATCAAAATTCCTCCCGTCAAATTTCCTCTCCGTCAAATATTCCCACCCGTCAAATACTCCCTCCATCAAATATTCCCCCTCCATCAAATATTCCTCCCGTCAAAAAATTCCTCTCCGTCAAAATTCCTCTCCATAAAAATTCTCTCCCTCAAATATTCCTCTCCGTAAATATTCCCCCCCATCAAATACCTCCCATCAAAATTCCCCCTCCCTCAAATATTCCCTCCTCAAATTTCCTCTCCATCAAATATTCCCCCCACAAATATTCCTCTCCACAAAATTTCCCCTCATCAAATATTCCCTCCCTCAAATATTTTCCTCCCATCAAATATTCCTCCCATCAAATATCCCTCCATCAAATTTCCCTCCATCAAATTTCCTCTCGTGGGTTTCCCTTTCCTACAAAAATTTGTTTAATGGGGAAGAAAACCTCTTTCCTTTTTTTCCGGGGTAAATTTCAGAACGAGTGAAATAATTTACGAGACTTTATACTGGAAATGAGAAACCAAAAACCCTTTCATGAAAATGTCGAGCCTTTTTGTAGCCCTCACATTTTAAGGGTTTCTGTGGTTAAAATTTCACATATTAAAGAGAAAGGGGGCTTCTCATCGATGGGATATTTTTTTACATTTGTAATAAATATTCTTACACTTCTATAAAAAAAATGTGTTTTTTTTTTAAAATATTTTCTCTTGGTTGGACTTTTTTTTGACCTCTATACTGTTAATTAGAATTTTGAGATCTAATATTTCCCACAAAATATAACCGAAAAACAATGACCGGGGTCACTTTTTAGAGGATAAGTTTTTTGGAGTCGCTCACGCTAACCCCACTCAAAAAATTCCCCTCCTTTTTCATTTGTAATTTCAACATGCTAGCTCCTGATGCACATCAGAAGTGGAAAGTACTTGGGCTAAAGATTTCCCGTTTCCCGTGGCAAAGATTTCCAACCTTCCCCTGGCTTTCATTTTCAACCTCTGTGAGGTAGACTCAGAAAAATTCTACTAAAAAAGAAAAAAATTTGGAAAAATTAACAAAAAAATCGAAAAGGAAACACAGTGGAAAATCAAATAATTACAAGTGACACACTGTAGCCCCCAAAATGATCACGACTGGTGCCCCACAAGGGACCCCAAGTAGTCCCAAAAAAGGGAAAGCGAAAATTTGTGTTTTTAATTTATTTCGAAAAAATCATTCTAAACCTAAGTAAAAAAAAATATTTAAAATGTTTTTGTTTATTAGAAAATTACTGAAATTTATCTGAAAAATTTTAGTTGGATTAGGCAATTTAAATTGTGTTGTTAAATATGGTTGGGTAAGTTTTTGTAAAGGTCTTTTGGGGTAAAAATTTTTAAATTTTTTATCTAAACACAATAAAAAAATATACTTTAAACGTACAAAAAATTTTTGGAAAGGGACTTAATTTAAATGATTCTTGCAACGCCCAAATTTTTACCTTTCGACAAGATATATATATATAATATTATATATAATAAATATATATTATATAAATTATATAAATATAAAATAATATTAAATATTTTTTATATATATAATATATTATATTATATATATTTTTTATTATCCGGGTAGCAGCCGTTAGCATGCGTCACGGCCTGCCATCACACTCCACATGACTCCTCATTTCTCACGGGGGTTGCCGTGGTTTGAGAAGTGTTCCACTTTTGTCTCATCCACCCCATCTTTGTTCGTTTTCCCTTTGGTTTTGGGGCTATATATGTTTATTAGGGGTAAAAGAAGTCTTTAACACTCAAACTTAGCTCAAATCATAGGCTTCACAAATGGGCACCAGACATAAATGTGGAAATTTTGGGTGTTGTTACGTTAAAGTGAGGAACTGGGTCAGCGCTTTAAAGGGCTGGGATGGTGTCCAGTTCCCGTTGCCAAACCTCAGCCTGGCCCCCGAAAAAACTCTGTTCGACCTTAAATTTTTAAAGAAGCAGTTAGAGAGTACACCTAAGATAACTGCTAAGAACTGAAGAAAAGAACCCCCATCTTTCTCAAGGTGTCTGCAAGAACTGTTACAGACATTATAAGAACTGGGCTACATTTGTCCGCTAGGGTTTAAAAAACCGATCCCCTTCATGTCAAGAAGAAACGAAGGTGATATGCAAAGAAATATCACTGGAATCCTCAAACATGGTTGAAGTACTTGGAGTGATGAACAAACCCTTTACCTCACCTGTAACCCTGGGGGACGTGACCGACCCAGAGGGGTGACCTGCTAGACCCACCAACCGTGGGACCACCCAAAAACCCAGACTGCTATGGTTTGGGGGTGTTCAGTGCTCGAGTGTTGGTTTAACTCATTATCTCCCCAAAAAACCCTATAGAACCAGTATAATTACCTGGGGTTTTGTGTAACAATTACCTCAGGGATTTTACAAATGTGGGGGTACGGTTTTTTGGAGGGCAGTGCCTGTGTCATCCACCAAATCTGTAGTTCAGGTTTAAAACTGTGAAGTGAGGTTCTTTAATGACAGGCCAGGCAATTTTCCCAACCCAAACCCATTGAGAACCTTGGTAAAATGAAACGAAATTTATGAGCAAGGATTTCAGTTTCATCCCCCGGCTGGAGGGGTTCTACATGAGGCAGGAAAAATTAAAACCCCCCCAAGCCCTCAAGAATTTTTGTGAGAGTTGTAGACAGCCTTTGTTGCGCACCAAGTATTAAAACCTAAGTAAGTGTGCAGATATATATATTTATAATCTTTCATGGTATGTGTTTGTGTTTTGGTACGTGTGTGGGGGAGGGGCGGCATAATGCCGTGACTAGCACTGTAATTGCAGTTAGATATCTTAAACACTTCGAACACTCTCCTGTCTCAATTCTCTCCTCTGTCTTCCGTGTGTAAGTTCTCTCAGTCTCTCTGTCTGTCCCTGGCGTGTATAAGTTCTCTCAGGTTCGCCCTGTGATGAAGAAGATATCTTCTTAACAATTATACCTGTGTTGTGTCTGGTACAGGTTGTCCTGAGTGATGGTAATTCCCCAGTGATAGTAACTGAAGCTCTGCTAGAAGCAAACCTTTGACGCTGTCCTAGTTGATCAACCTTTGATGCTGTCCTAGTTGATCAACCTTTGATGCTGTCCTAGTTGATCAACCTTTGATGCTCTCCTAGTTGATCAACCTTTGATGCTGTCCTAGTTGATCAACCTTTGATGCTGTCCTAGTTGATCAACCTTTGATGCTGTCCTAGTTGATCAACCTTGATGCTGTCCTAGTTGATCAACCTTTTATGCTGTCCTAGTTGATCAACCTTTGATGCTGTCCTAGTTGATCAACCTTTGATGCTCTCCTAGTTGATCAACCTTTGATGCTGTCCTAGTTGATCAACCTTTGATGCTGTCCTAGTTGATCAACCTTTTATGCTGTCCTAGTTGATCAACCTTTTATGCTGTCCTAGTTGATCAACCTTTGATGCTGTCCTAGTTGATCAACCTTTGATGCTCTCCTAGTTGATCAACCTTTGATGCTGTCCTAGTTGATCAACCTTTGATGCTGTCCTAGTTGATCAACCTTTGATGCTCTCCTAGTTGATCAACCTTTGATGCTGTCCTAGTTGATCAACCTTTGATGCTGTCCTAGTTGATCAACCTTTTATGCTGTCCTAGTTGATCAACCTTTGATGCTGTCCTAGTTGATCAACCTTTGATGACTCTCTAGTTGATCAACCTTGATGCTGTCCTAGTTGATCAACCTTTGATGCTGTCCTAGTTGATCAACCTTTGATGCTGTCCTAGTTGATCAACCTTTGATGCTCTCCTAGTTGATCAACTTTGATGCTGTCCTAGTTGATCAACCTTTGATGCTGTCCTAGTTGATCAACCTTTGATGCTGTCCTAGTTGATCAACCTTCAATGCTGTCCTAGTTGATCAACCTTTAATGTTGTCCTAGTTGATCAACCTTTAATGCTGTCCTAGTTGATCAACCTTCAATGCTGTTCTAGTTGATTAACTTTTAATGCTGTACTAGTTGATCAACCTTTAATGCTGTCCTAGTTGATCAACCTTTGATGCTGTCCTAGTTGATCAACCTTTGATGCTGCCTAGTTGATCAACCTTTGATGCTGTCCTAGTTGATCAACCTTTGATGCTGTCCTAGTTGATCAACCTTCAATGCTGTCCTAGTTGATCAACCTTTAATGTTGTCCTAGTTGATCAACCTTTAATGCTGTCCTAGTTGATCAACCTTCAATGCTGTTCTAGTTGATTAACTTTTAATGCTGTACTAGTTGATCAACCTTTAATGCTTGTCCTAGTTGATCAACCTTCAATGCTGTTCTAGTTGATTAACTTTTAATGCTGTACTAGTTGATCAACCTTTTAATGCTGTCCTAGTTGATCAACCTTTGATGCTCTCCTAGTTGATCAACCTTTGATGCTCTCCTAGTTGATCAACCTTTAATGCTGTCCTAGTTGATCAACCTTTGATGCTGTCCTAGTTGATCAACCTTTGATGCTCTCCTAGTTGATCAACCTTTGATGCTGTCCTAGTTGATCAACCTTTGATGCTGTCCTAGTTGATCAACCTTTGATGCTGTCCTAGTTGATCAACCTTTGATGCTCTCCTAGTTGATCAACTTTGATGCTGTCCTAGTTGATCAACCTTTGATGCTGTCCTAGTTGATCAACCTTTGATGCTCTCCTAGTTGATCAACCTTTGATGCTGTCCTAGTTGATCAACCTTTGATGCTCTCCTAGTTGATCAAACCTTTGATGCTCTCCTAGTGATCAACCTTTGATGCTGTCCTAGTTGATCAACCTTTGATGCTCTCCTAGTTGATCAACCTTTGATGCTCTCCTAGTTGATCAACCTTTGATGCTGTCCTAGTTGATCAGCCTTTGATGCTGTCCTAGTTGATCAGCCTTTGATGCTGTCCTAGTTGATCAACCTTTGATGCTGTCCTAGTTGATCAACCTTTGATGCTCTCCTAGTTGATCAACCTTTGATGCTCTCCTAGTTGATCAACCTTTGATGCTGTCCTAGTTGATCAGCCTTTGATGCTGTCCTAGTTGATCAGCCTTTGATGCTGTCCTAGTTGATACAACCTTTGATGCTGTCCTAGTTGATCAACCTTTGATGCTGTCCTAGTTGATCAACCTTTGATGCTGTCCTAATTGATCAACCTTTGATGCTCTCCTAGTTGATCAACCTTTGATGCTGTCCTAATTGATCAACCTTTGATGCTCTCCTATTTGATCAACCTTTGATGCTGTCCTAATTGATCAACCTTTGATGCTCTCCTAGTTGATCAACCTTTGATGCTGTCCTAGTTGATCAACCTTTGATGCTCTCCTAGTTGATCAACCTTTGATGCTGTCCTAGTTGATCAACTTTGATGCTCTCCTAGTTGATCAACCTTTGATGCTGTCCTAGTTGATCAACCTTTGTTGCTCTCCTAGTTGATCAACCTTTGATGCTCTCCTAGTTGATCAACCTTTGATGCTGTCCTAGTTGATCAACCTTTGATGCTCTCCTAGTGATCAACCTTTGATGCTGTCCTAGTTGATCAGCCTTTGATGCTGTCCTAGTTGATCAACCTTTGATGCTGTCCTAATTGATCAACCTTTGATGCTGTCCTAGTTGATCAACCTTTGATGCCTCTCTAGTTGATCAACCTTTGATGCTGTCCTAGTTGATCAACCTTTGATGCTCTCCTAGTTGATCAACCTTTGATGCTGTCCTAGTTGATCAGCCTTTGATGCTGTCCTAGTTGATCAACCTTTGATGCTGTCCTAGTTGATCAACCTTGATGCTGTCCTAGTTGATCAACCTTTGATGCTGTCCTAATTGATCAACCTTTGATGCTCTCCTAGTTGATCAACCTTTGATGCTGTCCTAATTGATCACCTTTGATGCTCTCCTAGTTGATCAACCTTTGATGCTGTCATAGTTGATCAGCCTTTGTGCTGTTCTAGTTGATCAACCTTTGATGCTGTCCTAGTTGATCAGCCTTTGATGCTGTCCTAGTTGATCAACCTTTGATGCTGTCCATAGTTGATCAACCTTTGATGCTGTCCTAATTGATCAACCTTTGATGCTCTCTAGATGATCAACCTTTGATGCTCTCCTAGTAGATCAACCTTTGATGCTGTCCTAGTTGATCAACCTTTGATGCTGGTCCTAGTTGATCAACCTTCAATGCTGTCCTAGTTGATCAACCTTTATGCTGTCCTAGTGATCAACCTTTGATGCTGTCCTAATTGATCAACCTTGATGCTGTCCTAGTTGATCAACCTTTGATGCTGTCCTAGTTGATCAACCTTTGATGCTGTCCTAGTTGATCAACCTTCAATGCTGTCTAGTTGATCAACCTTTGATGCTGTCCTAGTTGATCAACCTTCAATGCTGTCCTAGTTGATCAACCTTTAATGCTGTCTAGTTGATCAACCTTTGATGCTGTCCTAATTGATCAACCTTTGATGCTGTCCTAGTTGATCAACCTTTGATGCTGTCCTAGTTGATCAACCTTTGATGCTGTCCTAGTTGATCAACCTTCAATGCTGTCCTAGTTGATCAACCTTCATGCTGTCCTAGTTGATCAACCTTTGATGCTCTCCTAGTTGATCAACCTTTGATGCTGTCCTAGTTGATCAACCTTTGATGCTGTCCTTGTTAATCAACCTTTGATGCTGTCCTTGTTGATCAACCTTTGATGCTCTCCTTGTTGATCAACCTTTGATGCTCTCCTAGATGTTCAACCTTTAATGCTGTTCCTAGTTGATCAACCTTTGATGCTGTCCTGATGATCAACCTTAGATGTTGTCCTTGTTGATCAACCTTTGATGTTGTCCTTGATGATCAACCTTAGATGTTGTCCTTGTTGATCAACCTTTGATGCAATACTTGACCATATTCTTATTGCTCTACTGAAGTCTGTCAACTCAGGCTGACATTGCTGAAGTCTCTCAGGTCTAGATGACTTTATTCGTAGATGCGTGGAACAGTCTTCCGAGTAGGGTAACCGAGGCTCAGACCCTGGGTAGCTTTAAAAAGATAATGAACAGATATATGAGTGGGAGGGGCTGGGTTTGATTGGTGTCGTGGGTACGAGAGTAAATTCTTGGGTAGCTTTGGGTAGTGGTGGTTTTGATAAGGACCTGCCTTGTATGGCCAGTAGGCCTTCATCACTGTTCCTCCACTCCCATATATATATATATATATATATATATATATATATATAATATATATATATATATATATATATATATATAATATATATATATATATATATATATATATATATTATATATATATTATATATATATATATATATATATATAATATATATATATATATATATATATATATATATATAAACCATAGGAGAAGTTGAATGATAGCTCTAGACCTTTCGGACTGCAAGCAGCATATCATCAGGAATTTTCAGTGTTGAAGAAATGAGTCGAAAATCCAGGCAGGTTTGCAGTGCCTAATAAGCTAAACTTGCCGAAGCGGATATAAAAACAAGTTTTCCAACGACTGTAAATGAGGACAAATTTTCGTTACACCATTATGGAAAACTTGAGTAATAATAATTAGAACGGAGTATAAAACGAATTTTAAGAACACAATAGAGCAAAAAACTAATGTGATGAACTTGGGAGTGATAATGTGAGAGGATCTCACCTTCAAGGATCATAACAGTGTCACTATCACAACTGCAAGGAAAATGATAGGATGGATATCGAGAACTTTCAAAACAAGGAATGCAAAGCCAGTGATGAATCTCTTTAGATCACTTGTTCTCTCTAGGCTGGAATACTGTTGTACACTAACAGTTCCATTCCAGAGAATGTACAGAGAACCTTCACTGCATCTATAATAAGTTCCATCAGACACATTAATTACTGGGAATGCTTGGAGTCCCTTTGATCTGTACTCCTTGGAACACAGAGGATAAAGGCACATAATTTATACCTGGAATGTCCTAGATGGACTGGTCTCAAATCTGCACACATAAATCACTTTCAATGAAAGCGAAAGGCTAGACAGGCTGTACAACATCATCCCATTGAAAAGTAGGGGCATCGTGAGTACACTAAGTGATAACACAATAAGTGTGTTGGGCCCAAGGCTGTTCAACAGGTTGCCATTATTGAAAAAGGGGATTACCAATAGATTCCTGGCTGTCTTCAAGAAGGCGCTGGACAGGCACCTAAAGTCAGTACTGACTAGCCAGACTGTGTTTTGTACGTCAGTTTACGTGTTGTCAGTCAGTAACAGCCTGGTTGATCAGACCCTGATCCACCGCGAGGCTGGTCACAGTCCTGGCCGCGGGGCGTTGACCCCGAAATATATATATATATATATATATATATATATATATATATATATATTTATATATATATATATATATATATATATATATATATATATATATATATATATAAATATAATATATTATATATATTCAATTCAATTCAAGTTTATTCTCTTAAGGGTTACAATGTGGGTTTACAGGTTTTGGGTATTGTGTGGTTACATGTTATAAAAATACTAATTACAGAGGGGCCACTAGGACACCTAGCATGGCTAGGCATTTCGAACAGACTTGATTAAATCTTAACATTAAATCCTTACAGATTATGGTATTAAGGCTAAGTGACTACATCATAATTTGTGAGTTTAGCAATGTGAATGCTTTTGTTTTGGCACAATACAAGGTGTCTATATCAGAGTATCATAGGCAAACTTATGACTAGTTAGGATTTATTATTTTAAGATTAGTATTTCTGGGTTTATAGTCAGTGGGTGAGTGAGTGTAATTGTGAACCACCAGGTGGTTATCATGTAGTTAGTTGTCGGGTGGATCAGGGAGATAAGATGTTTTTAATTGTAGTTTTGACAATGATGAATGTGTCTGCAGTTCTAGAGTTTTCAGGTAGGGTGTTCCAGATTTTAGGTCCTTTGAAATACATTGAATTTTTGTAAAGGTTTAGTCGAACACGGGGAATGTCATAGAGATGTTTGTGTCTGGTGTTATGCCCGTGGATCCTGTCACAACTATCAAGAAAGCGTTTTAGGTCAAGGCTAATATTGGAATTTAAAGTCCTGTAGATATAGATTGCACAGTATTAAGTGTGGATGTTCTGAACAGGGAGTAAGTTTAGATCTATGAAGAGTGGGGGGGGTGTTGCCAGGGATGGGATTTAGTGATTATTCTTACTGCGGCTTTTTGTTGGGTTATTATTGGCTTTAGGTGTGTTGCTGCAGTTGATCCCCAAGCACAGACAGCATAGGTGAGGTATGGATATATAAGTGAATGGTATAGTGTGAGAAGGGTAGTTTGCGGTACGTAGTATCGTATCTTGGAGAGGATCCCCACCGTTTTGGACACCTTTTTTGTTATGTGTTGGATATGGGTGCTGAAATTTAGGTTGTTGTCGAGGTATAGGCCAAGGAATTTGCCCTCATTATGTCTGGCAATTAGAGTGTTGTCGATCTTAATGTTAAGTTGCGCAACACCTGCTCTGCTACAAACATAATATAGTAGGTTTTGCCAGTGTTAAGTGTAAGTTATTGGCTGTCATCCAAGTCGATATTTTGAGCAGCTCCTCGTTAACAATGGTGTCCAGGGTGGCAAGATTAGGGTGGGAGATGACATAAGTCGTGTCGTCAGCAAGAGAATGTTTTTCAGGTGTTGGGATATGTTTGGAAGATCATTGATGTAAATGAGGAAGAGCAGGGGTCCAAGGACACTTCCTGCGGAACTCCAGTATCAAGTGGCCGTACTGATGAGGCTGTGTCTTTAATGGTGACATACTGATACCTATTAGAAAGATAGGGTTTAAAATATGCAAGCGCATGGCCTCTTATACTATAGTGGTCAAGTTTGTGGAGTAGGATGCCGTGGTCTACTGTGTCAAACGCTTTTTTTAGGTCAATAAAACCCTAGCGGATATTCCTTATTTTCCCAGTGCTGGTAAAGCAGGTCTAGCATTTTTATAACTGCATCATTAGTGTTTTATTTTTCCTGAATCCAAATTGGCAGGGGTTGAGTATGTTTGTGACGTTATAAATGAATATATTTCCCCTGTGCAGGGAGTTTCTCGAAGTTTTTTGGATAGCAATGGTAAGTTTGATTATTGGCCTATAGTTGTTTATGTCTGTAGGGTCACCACTTTATGTATTGGTGTAAACCCTTGCTGTTTTGGTTTTAGTGTTGGAAAGTGCCAGTTTCTAGTGACTTGTTAAAAGTAATGTTTTTGCATGCGAAAGGGACAGGGGCCCGCTCGCTTGTACAATAATGGTGGGACGTGAGACAGATTCCCAGAGTTATTTTTAAGTGACTTTATGATTGCGGTGACTTCCGTGGGCTCAGTTGGTACAAGATAAAAAGGAATTTGGGAAATTCCCATCTAGGTAGTCACTGGCACGGCCATTGGTCGTGGGATTATACTGGCGAGATTAGATCCTATGTTTCAGAAGAAGTCGTTTATTTGTTAGCTGTGTCAGTGGGATGCGTGGTGTTTCATGAGGTTTAGTTAGAACAATATTCTTGTTTTTTCAGTTTGGGTCCCCAGAATCTGGGAAAGTTTTTTTCCAGGTCTTTTTTATATCTCCCCTTGTGTCAGTGAATCTGCTGGAGTAGTACAGTTGTTTGGCTTTCTTTATTAATTTGGTGAGAACTGTTGAATATTGGGTTTTAAAAATATCTTTGTGTATTAAGCCCTGTCTATATTGCTTTTCATATTGGTGTTTCTTATCAATGGATTTCAGAATGCTGCTGGTTTGCCATGGGCAACCATGCCGTTTATATATATATATTTTTATATATATATTAATATATATATATATATATATAAAAATATATATATAATATATATATATATATATATATATATATATATTTTATATATATATATATATATATTATATAAAGAGAGAGAGAGAGAGAGAAACAGAGAAACAGAGACAGAGACAGAGACAGACAGACGCACATACACACACAACACACACACACACACACACAACACACACACACACCACACACACACACACACTTACACTCACACACATTCAATACACTCACACACACACACACACACACGCACACACACACACACAACACACACACACACACACACCACACACACAACACACCCCACACACACACACACACACACACACACACACCACATGTAACAACCAAAAAGCAAGGAGGCAGTGGAAAGGTTTATTCACAAGGGCAACAGAAACAATGGGAAGACCAGAAAAGAGCCCCTGGTTTACCGACGGTGTAAGGAGGCAAAAACAAAGTGCAATAGAGAATGGAAAAAGTACAGAAGGCAGAGAACACATGAAAATAGGGAGATCGGTCGCAGAGCCATGAACGAGTATGTACAGGTAAGGAGGGAGGCCCAGCGACAGTATGAAAAAAACATAGCATCCATAATCAAGACTGACCCGAAAATGTTGTA
>NC_069411.1:12335372-12360046 GCF_026875155.1 Cherax quadricarinatus | reverse complement strand
ATATATATATATATAATAATATAATAATATATATATATATATATATATATATAATATATGAAGTAAAAAAAATTAAAGGAAGGAGTAGGATTCTAAGTTAAGAGACTCATTCTGTTGTACAAAAATGTTAAAATCATCAAGTGATACAGTAGGGGTTCGAGGTATAATGTAAAAAAATGTGTGTAATTATCCTTGTATATAAATCAACTTCAGCAACGGGAGAGAAATTCAGGGAACGGATAAGGAATGTAGATGCCTGGTCACAGACCGGGCCGCGGGGGCGTTGACCCCCGGAACTCTCTCCAGGTCTCCAGGTAAATACGTTGAAAATCCAGTATCACACATCCTCCTTGAATATTTCAACCTTCTAAGTGTTAAATGGAAGATGGTAGACAACAGCAATGTACCAGAAACAGTAACGGAGAGCTAATGGGGCTTTGTGAAAAGTTGTTTTTGAACCGACAACTTGCAGAAAATACACTAGACGTTATCATCATGAACAATGAGTAACTGATCAAAGATTTAACAATCTCAAATGTAGTATACTCCGATCACAACCTCATTGACGTACAAACAAACATAAATCCATGCGTAGAGAGCCTAAGAAATATCCAACGTGAAGGCGTGTTCAACGATCTGGAAATCTGCCGGGATAAAATAAGCAAAGAACTACCAGACATTTCCTGGGAAACAGTCCTGAGCTCCCACACAAGTGCATGGAAAACTTGAATAGAGATGAATACAAGTTCTGTTTAAAATATATTCCGCTAAAATACTGAAAGAGGAAGCAAAACAAATGTACTGAAGAAGATTATTATAATCAAAAAGAAGCGCTAAGCCGCAAGGACTATACAGCGCTGCATACTGAAGAAGAGAGTTGCTGATCACTTAAAAACGAACATGCTAGAAAAAAAAAGAAGAGTAATCCACATAGAGAGATTATTGTTATAGAGCAGAAATTAAAACATTCATACCAGGTGGAAGAAGCACAAAAAAACAAAAATCTGTTCGCCAAATTACAAAATAATTCTGAATATTTCTATACATGAAAAATACAAGAAAAAGAAAACACCTCTAGAAAAGGCCACTACACACAGGAGGTTCATACACCGATGACGATAAATACATGAGTGAAATTTTGAAAGACCAGTATGAGTCAGTATTCAGCACTTCAAAATCGACCCGAGAACTGATGATCCAGACAGTTTTTTCATTGTCTCTGTCCACTCTACATAATCACAGATTCCTCGGAATTCAGAAAGGAAATAGAAATACTGACACATGCATCACGTATCCTGATTCATGAAGCACTCAGCGTCTAAACTTAGTATCTAGGCTCAAAACTTTCATTTTTCCAAGAAAGAGCTAAACTCTCTCTTGACAGAAAGTGAAGATATAGTTTCTCTGCACAAAAGTCACTAGAGTTCTGGTACAAACTAAGAACTAATATCTCACATTATTGAAAGGGTCGTTAAATTACAAATTTTATGGAAAATGATGATTTGGGAAAATCCTACAGGGATTAGTATCAAACTTGCACACAAAAATCACTCCCTATTAAAGTAAAAGACTCAGTAGGAGATGCAATATTCCACCAATGAAAAGGAAAGGTGCCACAAGTACGCTAAGAGACAGCACAATAAGTGTCAGGGGCCCAAGACTGTTCAACTGCCTCCCAGCATACATAAGGGGGATTACCAATAGACTCCTGGCTATCTTCAAGAAAGCGCTGGACAAGCACCTAAAGTCAGTACCTGATCTGCCGAACTGTGGTTCGTACGTTGGTTTACGTGCGGCCAGAAGTAACAGCCTGATTGATCAAATTATGATACACCACGATTCCTGGTCTCAGACCTGGCCGCGGGGGCGTTGACACCCAAAACCCTCTCCAGGTATACTCCGGGTATGCACAACCCAAGTCAACATTGATTTAGAGTAGAAAAATCTTGCACAGATTTCGCTAAAATATTTAACAAATGCGCTCAGTAGAGTGATAGCTGTATATATAGTACATAAAATAACGTTAACATGTATAACAAAAAAGTAGGACAGCGAATAATAAATAATAATAATAATAATAATAATAATAATAATAATAATAATAATAATAATATAATAATAATAATAATAATAATAATAATAATAATAATAATAATAATAATAATAATAATAATAATAATATCTTTATTTGGCTACAAGTACATGTACCTGGTATAGAGCCCAGTAGTAAGTGTCACGTGTGGCAGCGTGCCTCGTTGTGCTCCGGGTCTTCTCGTGTTTTCACGGTCGCTCTTACATGCTAGAACTTTAATTTGCGCCATCAATCTTATACGATAAATCCCTCTAGCGCCTGGAACCAATCTTGGGGAGGAAATAGTATATACCGAGTCAAAAAGGGAGGATTAGTGTGCAATACCGAGCAGAGTTTACTACCAGAGGGGAATCATAGGCCTACTGTGCCGTGTGCAAAATAATAATAATAAAACTTTTCTTATTCAGAGTAAAGAAAGTCTCCCTGATAATATTGTGTATACATAGCGTTATAGTGTATACTACAGTGGCACCCTACATAATAAATGCTAAAGTGCCATTTAAAACAAGTGAATTTGTAATTGAATTGATAAACCTAAAGATGCAAGTGCCAGAAGTTGCCAGAAACTTACCACAGGTCAGCTGTTTAATAATCTTCCTGACCTGCTAGTGTACCTCGCATATAATCTTCCTGGCCTGCTTGTGTACCTCGCATATAATCTTCCTGGCCTGCTAGTGTACCTCGCATATAATCTTCCTGGCCTGCTTGTGTACCTCGCATATAATCTTCCTGACCTGCTAGTGTACCTCGCATATAATCTTCCTGGCCTGCTTGTTGTACTCGCAGAGGATAATATTCCTGGCCAGCAATGTACGGGCTCCATGATAATCTTCCTGGCCTGCTTGTGTACCATCGCATATAATCGTTCCTGGGCCGTGCTAGGATGTAGCCTCGCCTATAATCTGGTCCTGGCCTGCTAGTGTACCTCGCATATAATCTTCCTGGACCGGGTGCTATGTGGTAGCCTCGCATATAATGCTTCCTGGCGCGGTGCTAGTTGTATGGCCGGTCGCGATATAATCTTCCTGACCCTGGCTAGTGTGTAGCCCTCTCCATATAATCTATCCAGGCCTGAGCTAGTGTTACCTCGGCATATAAGTCTTCCTGTGTCCTGGCTAGTGTACCGGGTCGCAGGGGGGGGAGCATAATCGTTCCTGACCTTACTAGTGTATCCCGCCGTTCGTCATGATAATCTTAGGGCGCTGACGGCTACTAGGTGTACCTCGCATATGAATCTTCCTGGCCTGCTAGTGTAACCTCGCGATATAATCTTCCTCTGGCCTTCAATGGTAACCTCGCATGGATAATCTTCCTGGCGCTGCTAGTTGTGGTAGGGCCTCGCATAAGATATGCTTCCGCCTGGCCTGGCGGAATGGGTGTGACCTCGAAATAAATCGTTTCCTGGGACTGCTAGTGTACCTGCGCGGATAGTAATCTTCCTTGGGCCTGCGTAGGTGTACCGGGTCGCCCATAGAGAATCTTCCTGGCCTTGCTAGTGTACCGTCGCATATAATCTTGGCGGGCAGACGCCTAGGCTAGTGTACCTGCAGTAAATCTGAGCCCTGAACCTGCTAGTGTACCTTCGCAAGATAATCTTCCTGAGGCGCTGCTTAGGTGTACCCGCATAGTAATCTTCCTGGACCTACGAGAGTGTACCACGCCCCGCATTAACTTCCTGATTGACGCTACTAGTGTACCGGGGGGCGTCTCAAATAATCTTCCAGACCTGCTGAGTGTACGCCTCGGCATATATTGCTTCCGTGGTGCCTGCTAGTGGAAGCCTCAGAATATATGAGTCAACCTATGGCCTGCTATTGTACCACGCATATAAATCACCTGGCCTGGCACGTGTAAGCCTCGTCATATGAAACACCCTGGGCTGTCTAGGTGTACCTCGCATATAATCTTCCGCTGACGCCTGCTAGTGATGTACGCTCGCATATAATCTCTTGGGCCTGCTAGTGAACCCGCATATAATCTGTCTGGCCTGCTAGGTGTAGCCGGTCGCAAGTATAATCGATTCCTGCCTTCTAGTGTACCCTCTCGAGTGATTAATCTTCCTGGGCCCTGGCTAATGTACCGTATCGATATGCAATCTTCCTGACGGCTAACTAGTGGAACCTCGCATATGCGCTACTTTCCTGAACCTGCTAGTTGTGTACCTCGCATACGGTAATCTTCGTCCCTGGCTGCTAGATGTACCTCGTGCGATATAATCTTCTGTGGCCGTGCTAGTGTACCGTGCGTCATCATATAATCTTCCTGGCCTGCTAGGTACCTCGACATATAACTAGGGGGGCGTGGCCTGCTATAGTGTACCTCCATATAAACGTTCCTGGGCCTGCTTGTGTAAGCATCGCATAGTGAATGGGGCTTGCGCTGGGGGCCTGCTAGTGTACGGCGTCGGGGACAGAATGACTCTTTGGCCTGGGCCTGCTTGTGTGTAGCCGTCGCATATAATCGGTATGGCCTGTTACCTGCTAGTGACCGAGCGCATAAGAAGTCTTCCTGGGGCCTGCTTGTGTAACCTCGCATAAAAAATTCGGCTGGCCTGTGCTAGTGTACCTCGCATATAATCTTCCTGCCTGCTTGTGTGGACCTCGGGCAGGTATAATCGGATCTGGCCGTCTCGAGGGATACCGCCTCGCAGGAGAGGAGAATGGCTACCTGGCCTGCTAGTGTACCGGTAGGGCGCATATGAATCTTCCAGGCCTGCTAGAGTAACCTCGCATATAACTTCCTTGCCTGCCTAGTGTACCTCGCATCTAAACTGTCCTGGCCTGCTAGTGTACCTCGTGTGCATATAGATCTTCCTGGCCTGCTGTGTGACCTCGCATCGATATGTCTTCCTGGCCCTCTAGTGGTACCTCGCATATAATCCTTCCTGGCCTGCTAGTGTACCTCGCATGATAAGTCTTGCCCTGGCCATGCTTAGTGTGACCTCGGCATGATAAAAATCTTCCTGGCATGGCTAGTGTACCACGAATAGAAAGTCGGCGGTCCTGCCTGCTAGGTGTAACCTCGGGGGCATATAATCTGCTTCCTGACTGCTAGTGTACCTCGCATATAGTCTTCCTGCCTGCTAGTGTACCTCTCATATAATCTCCCCTGGCCTGCTAGTGTACCTACGCATATAATCTTCCTGACTCTACTAGTGACTCGCATATAATCTTCCCTGACCTACCTAGTGTAACTCGCATATCAATCTTCCTGAGCCCATGCTAGTGTACCCTCCGCATTAATCTTCCTGGCCTGGGGGCTAGGGTGTGGTAGGCGGGGCTGGCGGCATATAAAAGCCTTCCGTGGCCTGCTATGTGGAGCCAGTGCATATAATCTTGCCTGGCCTGCTAGTTTATCCGTCTCGTAAGTAATGCTTCCCTGACCTATGCAATGGGTTTAGCCACGCAATAAATCTGTCCGTGGCCTGCTAGTTGTACCTCGCGCATATATCGCCGGTGGCCGTGCAATGTAGTAGGCCATCCGCAGTAGAAATCGGGGTACGGCTGACCTACTAGGTGTACCTCGCATATAACTTCCCAATGACCTGCGAAGTGTAACGCGTCGCATATAAATCGGGTCCTGGCGTGCGTAGTGTGTCCTCGGGGGGGCATATAGTGCTTCATGGGGGGAACCAAACTAGGTGGTGACGGCTCGCGATATAATCTTCCGACCTACTAGTGTAACCTCGCATATAATCTTCCTGAACCTGCTAGTGTACCTCGCGATGGATAATCTTCCTGGCCTGCTAGTGAACCTCGCATATAATCTTTCCAGCCTGCTTGTGTGGACCCTCGCATATAATCCATTCGCTGCGGGCTGCGGTAGTGTACCGTGCGGGCGTCATGGGATAATGCTGTCCTGAACCTGGCTGAGTGTGACCGGGTCGTGGCATATAATCTTCCTGGCCTGCTAGTGAAGCCTCGCATATAATCTTCCAGGTCCTGTGCTAGTGGTAGCCTCGCATATAATCTTGAGTCTGGCCTGCTAGTGTAGCGCGGCTCGGCAGGGGATAATCTGTCCTGCCTGCTAGTGTACCTCGACATAAAAGATCTGGTCCTGCCTAGCTAGTGTACCTCGTGCATATAATCTTCGCTGAGGCCTGCTAGTGTACCTCGCATATAATCTTCCAGGCCTGCTAGTGTTAACCTCGTCAATTAATCTTCCTGGCCGTGGTATGTGACCGGGTCGCTGGAGATTAGGGCGTCTTCCTGGCCTGCTAGTATGTACCGTCGCAGTATAATCTTCCTGGCCCTGCCAGTGTGCCCACGCATATAATGCTGTCCTGCCTGCTTGTGGTACCTCGGCGATAAAATCTTCCTGGTGGCCTGTGCTTGTGTACCTCGCAGTATAAATCTACCTGGCCTGCTGGCGTTGATAGCGCGGGTCGCGGCATAATAATCTTCGACAGACGGGGGGGGGCTGGGCTAGTGTACTGCTTCGCATATAATCTTCCTGGCCGCGAGGTTAGTGTACGCGTCGGCATATAATCTTCCAGGCCCAGTGCAGGAGTGTACCTGCGCATATAAGGTCTTCCAGGGGTGCCTGCTAGTGGTACCTCGCAGTATAATCGGGGGTACGCTGGCTGCGGTAGTGTAGCGGCCCATGCGCATATATGTTCGGTTCCTGGCCTGCTTGTGTGGTGGACCTGCGGCATATAATACTTCCGTGGGCCTGCTAGTGTGTGTAAGACCTCGGCATATAATGGCGATCGCTGGGCCTTCTTGTGTACGCCTCGGCATGGAATAATCTTTCGCGTGGCCTGTTATAAGCTGGAGTAACCGATCGCAGTATAATGCTTTCGGTGACGCTGCTGATTGTACCTCGCAGTATAATCTTCCTGGCCTGCTAGTGTACCTCGGGCATAAAATGGGCTTGCCTGGTCCGTGGGGCTAGTGGTCGGCCGGGGGTCGCATATATGAATCTTGGCCTGGGCCTGGGCTAGTGTACCTCGCATATCAACTTGTGGCCTGGCCTGCCTAGGTGACGTCGCATATATGCTTCCTGGCCTGCTTGGTGTACCTGCGCATTAATCTTCCGTGGGAGGGCCTGGGCTTGTATGGGTGGGTACCTCGCATATAATCTTCCTGAACCTACTATGTACCGTGCGCCCACATATAATCTGTCCTGACCTGCTAGTGTACCAGGGTCGGGCATATAATCTTCCTGAGGCCTACTAGTGTACCGGGGGGTCGCATATAATCTTCCTGCCCAGCAAGTGTACCCTCGAGCATATAATCTTCCGCGTGAACAACTATGGTAGGTTACGCGTGCGCATGGATAATCTTCCTGACGCTACAGAGTGTAGCCGTCGCATGGATTGTCCTTCCTGGCCTGCTTGTGTACCTCGCATGCTAAGATCTCCCTGGCTCTTGCTTGTTACCTCGGCATATAATCGAGTTTTGTCCTGCCTGCTAGTGGTTACCTAGGCGCATATAATCTTCCTGACCTGCTGCGGTGGTACCTGCGCATATCATGGCTTGCCTGGTCCTGGTAATCTAGTGAGGTACGGGGGTCTGCATATAGAGTGCTTCCTGGGGCCGTGCTAGTTAGGGGGGCGCGTCGCATATAATCTTCCCTAGTCCTGCTAGTGTACCTCTCATACAATACTTATTCCTGGCCGTGCTAGTGTAACTCGGGCAGGTATAATCTATCGGGCCTAGGCCTGCTGATGTGTACCTGCGGTCATAGTAAATCCTGGGCCTTCTATTGTACCTGCGCATATAATCTTCGCTGGTGCCTGCTTTGGTGTACCTGGCGCATATAATCTTCTGGCCTGCTAGGTGTATACCCCGCATATAATCCTTCCTGGCCTTGCTATTGTAGCCTCGCAGTATAGATCTTTCCTGCCTGTGCTAGTGTGCGCCTCGCATATAATCTTCCTTGGCCTGCTAAGTGTAATCCTCGCATATAATGCTTCCGTGGCCTGCTGAGTGTACCTGCGCAAAAAATCTTCCTGGCCTGCTTGTAGTACCTCGCATCGTAATACTTCCTGGCCCTGCTTGTGTACCGGTCGCATAAAAAACTTCCGGTAGGGCCTGCCTGAGTGTACCGGCTCGCATATTATCTTCTGGCCAGCTATGTACCTGGGCATATTAATCTCGCTTGGCCTGCTATGAGTAGCCGCTCGCATATAATCTTCCTGGCCTGCTAGTGTACCCTTCGCATAATCTTCCTGGACCTGCTAGTGTGATCCTCGCGAATAATCTTGCCTGGCCTGCTAGTGTACCTCGTGCATAATCTTCCTGGGGCCTGCTGCGGTGTGACGCTGCTGCATATAATCTTCCTGACCTACTAGTGTAACCTCGCATTATAGAGTACTTCCTGACCTAACTAGTGTACCTCGGCATTAAAATATCTCGCTAGCCTACTAGTGTACGGCACGCATATAAGTCTGCCTTGGACTGCTAGTGTAACCTCGCATATAAGACTTCGGAGTGGCCTGCCTAGTGTACCTGCTATAAATCTTCCTGGCCTGCTAGTGTAACCTCGCATATAATCGTTCGCACCTCTAGTGTAACTTCTCGCATATAATCGAGGGGTCTTCCGTGGCCTGCTAGTGTACCTGGCGGATATAATCTTCCTGGGGCCTGTGGGAGCTAGTGGTACCGTCGCGGAGTATAATTTCGCTGACCTACTAGAGTAGGGGCCGGGGTGGCGGCGATATAATCTTCGCTGACGCTGCTAGTGTGTCCCGGGCATATAAGTCTTGCCTGGCCTGCTAGAGTACGCCGGGTCGGCATTATAGGGTCCGCGGTGGGCGCTGACCTACTAGGTACCGGGTCGCATATAATCTGTCCTGACCAACTAGGTATCCCTCGCAATTATCTTCCTGACCTGCTAGTGTACGCTGCGCATATAATCTCCTGGCCTGCTAGGAACCTCGCATATAATCTGTCTTCCTGGGCCTGCTTGTGTACCTCGCATATAATCTTCCTTAGCCTGCTAGTGTACCTCGGGCGATATAATCTTCCTGACCTGCTAGATGTAGGCCTCGCGATATAATCTTTACTGGCATTCGTATAGAAGACCTCGCATATAATCTTCCGTGCCGTACAAGTTAGGAAGTGTGGACCACGCATATAAACGTATGGCCTGGGCGAGCTAGGGGTGTGGCCCTCGAGCATATAATCTTCCTGGCATGGCTAGAGTACCTCGCATAAACGTCTTCTTCCTGATACCTACTAGTGTAGCCTCGCATATAATCTTTTCCTGACACGCTAGTGAAACCTCGCATATAATCTTCCTGGCCGCTAGTGTACGCGTCGGGGATATAAATCTTCCTGGCCTGCTAGTGTAACGTCGTGCGATTAATCTTCCTGGCCTGCGAGAGTGTAGGGGCTCGGCGATATAATCTTCCTGGCCTCTAGTTATACCTCGCATATAATCTTCCGCCTGCTGTGTACAGGTCGCAATAATCTTCCTGGCCGGAGCTTTGTAGCGGCTCGCATAGATAATCTGTCGCTGGCCTGCTAGTTACCTCGCATTATAATCTTCCTTGACCTGCTAGTGGGTACCTCGCATATAAACTTCCTGGCCTGGAGTAGTGTACCTCGCATTATAATCTTGCCTGGCCAGTGCTGAGTGTAGACCTCGCATATAATCCTTCCTGGCCTGCCTAATGGTGACCCGACGCAGAGAGTAATCTTCCTGTGCCTGCTATGGTGTACCGGGACGCATATAAACTCCGTGGCTGGCGGGGTGTGCTTGTGTACCTCGCAAGTATGGAATCTTCTCTGGCGCTGCTAGGTGGGGGGTACCTCGCATATAATCTCTGCCTGCTGTGTACCTCGCATATAAATCTTCCTGGCCGTGTAAGTGGGAACCTCGGCAGGTGATAAAATCTTTCTTACTCTGCTAGTGTGACCCTGCATATAATCTTCCTGCCTGCTAGTGGGTACCTCGCATATAATCTTCCTGGCCCTGCTATTGGTACCTCGCATAGGACGTCTTCCTGTGGTGCGCTGGCTGAGTGTACGCGTCGCAGATATCGTTGGGGGCCCTAGGGCCTGGCTTTTGTGGAAGCGGGCGGTCTGCGATATAAATCGGGGGAGTACCTGGCCGCGTGCTAGTTGTGTGACCTCGGGGCATATAATCGGTTGCCAGGCCTGCTAGTGTGTACCTCCATATATATTCCTGACCTGCTTGTGTAGCGCGGTCGCATAGAGAAGGTGCTTCCTGGGTGCCGTGCTGATGGGTACCGGTCGCATCGTAATCTTCGGCGAGTAGGCTACTTAGTGTACCTCGCATTATAAAGCCTTCGCTGACCTGCTAAAGGTGTACTCGCATATAATCTTCCTGTGAACTTACTAGTGTACCTCGCATATAATCTTCCTGACCTGCAAAGTTGTACCTACCGCATAGGGTAATCTTCGCTGACCAACAGTGTAACCTCGAGCTTATAATCTTCCCTGACCTACTAGTGGTACCTCGGGCATTATAATCTTCCTGGGCCTGCTTGGGGTTGTAGCCTCTCATATAAAACTTCCTGGCCAGCTTGTGTGTGTGACGCTCTCATATATCTTCCTGGCCCGTGGGCTAGTGTACCCGCAGGGGGAAGGATAATCGGAGGCGCAGGGGGGGGGGTGGGGGGGGGTGACCACTGGTCTAAGGTGTACCGGGTCGCATATAATCTTCCGCGGCCTGGTGGGAGGGGTGGTGGACGCGGTCGCAAAGTAATCTGGACCGGCCTGCTAGGGATGTACCTGCATAGAGGGGGGTCTTCCTGGGTTGCCTGCTAGGTGAACCCCTCTGCAATAATGCGTGGGGGTCCTGGCCTGCAAGTGTCCTCGCGGGATATAATCTTCCTGGCCTATGTCGGTTGTGTGTACCTCGCATATACGATCGGTCCTGGCCTGCTATTGACCTCGCATATAGATCTTCCCTGCCGTGGCTGTCTGTGTAGCGCTCGCATATAATCTTCCTGGCCTTTTTGATGTGAACCGGTCGCATAAAAACTTTCTTGGGACCTTGGCTAGTGTACCTCGCAGTATAATCTTCCTGGCCTGCGAAGTGTACCGTCGCATATAATCTTCCCTTAGGCCTGCTATGTACCTCGCATATAATCTATCCTCTGGCCTGCTAGTGTATCCTCGCAATATAATCTTCCTGGGCCGTGCTTGTGTACATTCGCAGTAATATTTCCGTGGCCGGTGCTAGTGTACCGTCGGCATATAACTTCCTGGCCTGCAGATGAACCTCGCATATAATCTCCTGCCCAGCAAGTGTACCTCGGCCTATAATAATCGCGCGGGGGTGACCTGGGATGTGAACCTCGCATATAATCTTCCTGGCCTGCCTTGGTTGTGACGGGGCTCGGGGGGCATATAATCTTCCGGTTACCTAGCTGTGGTAGGGGCCGTCGCATAGTAAGGTGCTATCCAGACGCTTCTAGGTGTAACCACCTCCGCGTATAATCTTCCTGTCCTACTAGTGGGGGGTAGGGCGCTCTCATATAATCTTCGCGTTGTACGCTGCAAGTGGGGTACCTCGCAATATCAATCGGGTATTCCAGACCTACTAGGAACCTCCATATAAGTCGTTCCGTGGACCTACTAAGTGTACCTCGTGCATATATGCTTCCTGGCCTGCTAGTGTAACCTCGCATATAATACTGTCTGACGCTGCCTAGTGTACCCTCGCGATATAATCGGTTGCCTGACCTACGTAGATGTACCGCGCATAATAATCTTCCTGGGCCTGCTTGTTGTACCGGACGCCGGATATAAGAGTCTTCCATGCCTGGCAAGAGGACCGTCGCAGGGAGGGGGGGGTGGAAGTCTTCCTGGCCTGAGCAGGTGGGTCCGCACGCATATAATCTCCAGGCCTGCTGAGTGACCTCGCATATAATCTTCCAGCCTCTTGGTGGTACCTGCGCATATAGGCCTTGCCGGCCTGGCTAAGATGTACCTCGGCATATAATGCTTCCGGTGGCCTGCTGAGTACCTCGCATATGAATCGACTTCCTGGCCTGCTTGTGTACCTCGCACAGGTAATCTTCCTGGCCGCGTGCTTGATGTACGGGCTCGGCATGTATAATCTACATTGGCCTGCCTTGTGTCCCCGTCATATAATCTTCCTGGCCTGCTAGTGTACGCTCGCATGATAATCTTCCTGGCCTGTCTAGTGTACCTCGTCATATAATCTTCGCTTCCTGAAGCCTGCTTGTGTATCCTCGCATATAATCTTCCTGGCCTGCTTTGTGTACGCTGCGCATAAGTAATGCTTACCTGACCTGCTTAGTGGGGTTACCCTCGCATATAGATCCTTTCCTGACCTGCTTGTGTACCTCGCAAATAATCTTCCAGTGACCTGCTTGTGTACCTCGCACTATAGATCTTCCTGACCAGCTTGTGTACTCGCATATAATCTCCCTGGCCTGCTATTGTAGCCTCGCATATAATGCTTCCTGACCTGCTTGTGTACCTCGCATAGAGAATCTGTGCCTGGGCCTGCTTGTGTACACTCGCATATAATCTTCCTTGACCTGCTTGTGATACCTCGCATATAATCTTCGACTGACCTCTTGTGTACCTCGCATATAATCTTCCTGACCTGCTTGTGTACCTCGCATATAATCTTCCTGACCTGCTTGTGTACCTCGCATATAATCTTCCTGACCTGCTTGTGTACCTCGCATATAATCTTCCAGGGCCTGCTTTGTACCTCGCTTATAATGCTTCCTGGTCTCTTGTGTAACCACGGAGAACATATAATCTTCCTGGCCTGCTAGTGTTACGCTCGCATATAATCTTCTTGGCCTGCTGTAGTGTACCATCGCTTATAATCTATCCTGACCTATGCTGTGTACCGGTCGCATAGTAATCGTTCCTGCCATGCTATGTACCTCGCCTATAATCTTCGCTGAGCCTGCTGTGTACCGTCGCAATATAATCAACCTGACGGGCTCTTGTGTACCTCGCATATAAACTTCCTGGCGCGCGAGTGTCGTACCTCGCATATAATGCATACCTGTCCTGCTATTGTAAGGCCTCTCGTGGGATAAATCTAGCCTGGCCCTGCTTGGTTTAGTGTACCATCGCATATAATCTGTCCTGGCCTGCTAGTGTACGGCGACACATATAATCTTCCTGCCTGCTTGTGTACCTCTCATATAGTCTTCGCTGCCTGCTAGTGACCGTCTGCATAAAATCTTGCCAGAGACCTGCTAGGGGCGTACCTCGCATATAAAACTTCCTGGCCTGCTCGTGTACCTCGCAATATAATCTTCCCTGGCCTTCTTTAGTCTGTACCTCGCATATAATGCTTCCTGCCTGGCTAATTAGCCTCCGTCATAGTAATCTTCTGGCCTGCTAGTGTATAATCTCGCATATAGTCTTCCTGGCCAGCCTTGTTGGAACCTCGCATATAATCTTCCTGCCTGCTGGCTGTACCTCGCGATATAATTCTTTTCTGGCCTACTTGTGTACCTCGCTTGAGTAATCTTCCTGGCCAGCTAGTGTACCTCGCAGGGTATAATCATCCTTGAACCTGCTGAGTGGTAGCCTGCCCACATAATTTTTCCCTGCCTGCTTGTGTGTACCTTCGCATAGTAATCTTCCTGCTGCCTTGTGTACCTCGGCACATAAACTGTCCTGGCCGTCTTGTGGTACCTCGCGATAGTGTAATCTCGGGCTGGCCTGCTAGTGTGTACCGTCGCAGTATAATCGGTTCCTGAGCCGTATCTAGTGTACCTCGCATAAAACCTTCCTGCCGTGCTAGTGTGCACCTTCGCAATAATCTTCGCTGGCCTCCTAGTGTACCTCGCATATAATCTTCCTGGTCTGCTTGTGGAACGTGCTGCATATCATCTTCGTTGGCCTGCTTGTGTACCGTCGGCATATAATCATCCTGGCCTGCTCTTGTAACTCACATATAATTTTTCTCCTGGCCTGACTGAGTGTACCTCGCATATAATCTTAGCGCTGTCTGCTTGTGTACCTCGGCACATAGATCTTCCTAGACCTGCTTTGTGTCTTCGCAAATAATATTCCTGGCCCTGCTTGGGTGGTACCTCTCGCATATAAGGTTTCCTGGCCGCAAGTGTACCGGTCGCATATAATCTTCCTGGCCTGCTAAGTGTACCATCGCATATAATCTTCCTGGCCTCTAGTGTACCTCGCATATAATCTTCCCTGGCCTGCTTGTGTACGCTCGCATATAATCTTCCCTGGGGGGGAAAAACTGACCTGCTTTTTACTTCGATATAGAGGTTCCTGGCCTAGGCTTGTGCACCTCGCATATATCTTCCTGGCCTGCGTGAGGTGTACTCGGCATATAATCTTCCTGGCCTGCGTAGTGTACCTCGGCATATAATCTTCCTGGCCTGCTTGTGGGGGGGAACTCTTGCATATAATCATCCTGGCCTGCTAGTGTACTCTCTGGGGGGCATATAATCTTCGCTGGCCTGCTTATTGTACCTCGCATATAATCGTCCTGGCCTGCTAGGTACCTCGCATATAATCTTCACCTGGCCCTGCTAGTGTACCGGTCGCATAATTTTCCTGTGCCTGGCTTGTGTACCTCTCGCATATAACTCCCTGCCTCCTAGTATGTGACCTCGCTATAATCTTCCTGGGCCTGTCTTGTTTTCGCCTCTCGATAGAAAGCTTTCGGGGTTGGCGGGCGAGCTTGTGTAGCCTCGCTATGATAAGTCTTCCTGTCGTCCTGAAGTGTAGCCTCGCATATAATCTTCGCTGGCGATGCTTGTGTACTCGCATATAATCTCTGGCCTGCTAGTGTACCGTCGGCGATATAGGGAGGTGCGAGGAAGGCCCTGGCCTGCTTGTGGGGGTTGTAGGGGGCGCGGGTCGCATATAATCGAGGAGCCTGGCCTGCCAGTTTGAAGGCGAGGACAATAATCTTATCCTGGCCTGCTAGTGTATACTCCATAGAACTTCATGTGTGCGGGCTGCTTGTGGATGACGGCGCGATATAATCTTCCGTGGGCCTTCTTGTGTACGATCGCAATATAATCTGCCTGGCCTGCTTGTGTACCTCGCAAATAACTTCCGTGGCCGAGCTTGGTAAGCCTCGCATATAAGCTTCGCGTATGGCCGGGTGCTAGGATGTTCCTCGCGATTGTAAAGATCTTCCTGGTTGCCTGCTATTGTATCTCCATATAATCTTCCTGGCTGCGTAGTGTAGCCTCCGCATATAGTCTTTCCTGGCCTATCTTATGTGTAACTGCGCATATAATCTTCCTGGCCTGCTTGTACCTCGCATATAATCTTCCTGGCCTGCTAGTGTACCTCGCATATAGATCTTCTGGCCTGCTAGTGTACCGTCGCATATAATCTTCCGGCCCTGCTAGATGTACCTCGGCAGTAATCTATCCTTGGCCTGCTATTGTAACAACGCATATAATCTCCTGGCCGGTGGGCTAGTGTACACTCGCCATATAATCTTCCTGGCCTGCGTTGTGTGTACCTCGCATGGATAATCCTTCCTGGCCTGCTTGTGTACTCGCATAAAATCTTCCTGGCCTGCTAGTGTTACCTCGCATATAATTTCCCTGGCCCTGCGTAGTGTACCTTCGCAATAATCTTCCTGGCCTGCTAGTGTATCTCGCATATAATTTTCTTGGCGCATGCTTGTTGTACCTCGCATATAAACATCCTGTCTTGCTATAGCGTACCTCGCATATAATCTTCCTGCCTGCTTGTGTACCACGCAAATAATCTGCCTGGCCTCTTGTGTACCTCACATATAGAATCAACACTGAGCCTGCTAGTTACCTCGCATATAAATCTTCCTACCTCTAGTGTACCGTCTGCATATAATTTTCCTGGCCTGCTTGTTGTAACCTCGCATATAATCTTAGCGCTGGCCGACTCAGTGTACGCGGCGGCATATAACTTTCTGGCCTGCTGTTTGTGTACCTCGCATATAATCTTCCTGTCTTTGCTTGTGTACCTCGCATATAAACATCCTGGCCTGCAAGTGTAGCCTCGCAAAAAAATGCTACCTGGCCTGCTTGTGTACCTCGCATATAATCTTCCTGCCTGGCCTAGGTGTACCGTCGCATATAATCTTCCTTGGCCTTGCTTTGTGACCTCGCAGTATAATCTTCCGGCGCTTCTAAGTTGTGACCTCGGCATATATAAACTTCATGGCCTCGTGTGGTACGTTCGGCATATAATCTTCCTGGCCTGCTAGTGTACCTCGGGGGCATTATAGAGATCTCCTGGTCCTGCTTGGTGTAACCTCGCATATAATCTTCCTGGCCTGCTAGTGTCCTCGCAATATAATCTCCAGCCAGCTTGTGTACCTCGCATATAATGCTTTCCGAGGGCCTGCTATGTAGCCGGTCGGGCATATAATCTTCCTGGCCTGGTAGTGTAACTGCATATAATCTTCCTGAACCTGCTTGTGGTCTAGTCGCATAGGGTGAGATATCCTGGAGGCCAATGCTTGTTGACTCTCGCGCGGAGATACGATCTTCCTTGGCCTGCTAGTGACCTCGCATACATAATCTTCCTGGCCTTGGTAGTGTAACCTCGCATATAATCTTCCTTGGGCCTGGGCTTGTTGTACTTCGCATATAGGGTATTGCTGTGTGCCTGCTGTGTACGCTCGCATATAATTCTTCCTGCCTGCTGAGTGTACCACGCATATAACTTCCTGGCACTGGCAGTGTACCTCGCTATAATCTTCTGCCTGCCTAGTGTATCTCGCATATAATCTTCCTGTGCCTGCTAGTGTACCTCGCATATAATTCTTCCTGGCCCTGCGTTGTGTACCTCGCATATAATCTTCCAGCCTGCTAGTGTACCTCGCATATAATCTTTCTGGCCTGCTAGTGTACCTCTCTATAATCTTCCTGTCCTGCTTGTGTACGCACGCATGAGTAATCTTCCTGGCCTGCTTGTGTACCTCGCAGTATAATCTTCCCTGGCCTGCTAGTGTACCTCGCATATAATCTTCCTGGGCGTGCTAGTGTACCGTTGCACATAATCTTCCTGGCCCGTGCTAAGTGTTATCTCGCGGGTATAATCTTCCTGTCCCCTAGTGTACCGTCGCATAAATCTTTCTTGCCTGGCTAGTGTACCTCGCATATGACTCTTCCTGGCTGCTTGTGTACCTCGCATATAATCTTCCTGGCCTCTGTGTACCTCGCGCATATAATCTTCCTGGCCTGCTTGTTGTACCTCGCATATAATCTTTCTGCCTAGTGGAGAGTGAACCTCGAGCATATAATCTTCCTGGCCGTGCTAGGTGTACCGGTCGCATATAATCTTCCCTGGTGCCTGGCTAGGTGTACCGTCGCATATAAGGGCTTCTCTGGCTGCTATGTGTGGTATCGCTTGCGATATTAATCGCTTCACCTGGCCCTCTTGTGGGGGTACCTCGCATATTAAACTTCCTGGCCTCTAGTGTACCTCGCATATAATCTTGCCTGGTCCTAGCTAGTGTAACCACTCCGCATATAAGTCTTCCTGGCCTGCCTGGTACCTCCATATAATCTTCCTGGGCCTGCTAATGTAGAACTGGGGCGCATGCAGATGAATGCTTCCTGGCCTGCTAGTGTAACTCGCATATAATCTCCTGGCCTGCTAGTGTACCTCGCACATAATAAGAACATAAGAACATAAGAACATAAGAACATAAGAACGAAGGAACACTGCAGCAGGCCTACTGGCCCATGCGAGGCAGGTCCAAGTCTCCTACCGGCTTAAGCCAATGCACCCAACCTAGTCAGGTCAGGTCACCTTGACTTAAGGGAGGAACACGGCAACCGTCCTGGTAGCATAAGCTAATCAGGTCCAACTCACACCCACCCGCACCCACTCATGTATTTATCCAACCTATTTTTAAAGCTACACAACGTTGTGGCCTCTATAGCTGTACTTGGGAGTTTGTTCCACTCATCCACAACTCTATTACCAATCCAGTACTTTCCTATATCCTTCCTGAATCTGAATTTTTCTAACTTAAAACCATTGCTGCGAGTCCTGTCTAGGCTAGATATTTTCAGCACACTATTTACATCCCCTTTATTTATTCCTGTCTTCCATTTATACACCTCAATCATATCCCCCCTAATTCTACGTCTTTCTAGAGAGTGAAGATTCAGGGCCCTTTGTCTATCCTCATAGGGAAGGTTTCTGATACATGGGATCAACTTTGTCATCCTCCTTTGTATATTTTCCAGAGCATTTATATCCATTCTGTTATACGGTGACCAAAACTGTGCATCATAATCTAAATGAGGCCTAACCAAGGATGTATAGAGTTGAAGAACAACCTGAGGACTCCTATTATTTATGCTTCTTGATATAAAGCCAAGGATTCTATTAGCTTTATTGCGAACACTTATGCACTGTTGTCTTGGTTTCAGATTACTGCTAACCAGAACTCCTAAATCTTTTTCGCAATCCGTAATATTAAGATCTAAAATTTTTTAGTTTATATTATGGAAAGGGTTTATTGTCCCCCAACATTTGAATTTTTGCTTTTGGTCTATTTTAAAATTCTTTCGGGCCCCTCTCCGACCCAAAACTGCTTCACCCTACTCAAATCTTCCTGGAGTGCTCAATGTCCTCGTCAGAAGGGAATTGGGGAGGGCCCTTTTTTGGGTTTTGTCATGGGCAAACTTGCTGATGTCGTTTCTTTTGGGCCCTCACCCTAGGGTCTTTAAAGAAATATTGTAAACGCGGGGACCCCAAACCCCTTTGCCCCCCCTGTGGAACCCGCCGGGGACGCTTCCCATTTGGATTTTTTTCCCCCATTTTTTATGCAAACTCTTTTGCTCCCTTTATTTGTCAACCATGCCTCTACCCGGGAAAAATTTCTCCCCCTATTCCATGTCCCCTTAATTTTCCCCCAATAGCCCTCTGATGTGGGACTCTGTAAAAGGCCAAATTAAAAGTCCATGTACAAAATTTATCAAAATTTCTTTTAACCATGTTCCCTACCCCAAAACAAAACCTTAGTAAAAAAAAGTTAAAAATTTTCGTAAAGGCGGGAAAACCCCCTCTTTGAAAAACCCCTGCGGGAAAATTCGTTGATTAATTTTTGTTTTTCAAGGTGGCTCCCGAAACTCCCTCGGCAATTTTTTGATTCCAAAAATTTTTCCCTCAAATGGATTTTGGCTTTATTGGCCCTATAGTTTGAAGTAGGCCCTTTTCACCTGTTTTTAAAAATTAGTATCAAAATTTGGGATTTTATTATCGGGCCCAACCATGCTTTTTTCCCTAGGGCAAAAACCCCAGTCAAGGGGTTTTTTCCCCCTTTATTTGGGCCCTTCAAAAAAAGTTTTAAAAAAAACAATCCTGGATCGAAATCAAAAAAGTCACCGATCAAAATTTTCCTGAAAAAATTGCTCCAGTTTTGTCTGTATATAGTTGAAATCTCCCATTAGCCTACATTTTCGTTTGTGGGAGGGTTACGAATTTCTCCCTTTAAAGTATTTACTGCACCCCAATCAAAAATTTTGGGGCCCTGAAAATTCACCCCCAAAAATTTTAATTTTTTCTGGGCCCTCGAGAAGCTGAAACCAAAAAATTTTCAGGGGGCTGACCCCTTTTAATTTTATACCCGGGGTCTAACCAAAAAATTTTTAAATTGCTCTGCATATATCGTCAACCCCCACCAATTTTCCCCTGTTGACCCTGTCAGTGTGGAATAATTTATACCCCTTGTTTTGGGTTTTTCAGGGGAATCTCTCTATTTTTCAGATTGACCCAAGGTCCCCTTTTTATGCAAAAAAAACAAAGTTTCCTGCATTTTGAAAAAAAATTTTTTCTCACCCCTTTTTTTTTCTTACACCCCTGCTTTAGTAAAGAAAACCCTTTAAAGGGGAGCTAGCCCCCTTGTCCCCTCTGCTGCCCCCCTTTTGTTTCCCTGACCTAAAGCTATTTTTTTTTTATTTATAACTTAAAAAGGCTGAATGCCTTTTAAAACTTTTTACTGTTTAACCCTAGGGGGGCCCAACCGGGGGGCCCACACACACCCTTTACCTCTACTTCTATCAGTTTAAAATAAAAGGCATTTCCCCAATGACCTTCTCAATCGGTCTGCAAGTGCTACCCCCCCAGCCCCAAGAGATTTTACCCCCATCCCTTCATACATATCATGTTTGCCTTTAAAAGTTTTTCCCCAGTTGCCCAATGAATGGGTTTCCCTTTTCCCTTGCGAAATCTGTCTACCCAGAAATTTACAAAAATTTGGGCCCTAGAAAAACCATTCTTTTCCCTCTCCCCTTCTAGGCAAGATGTAAAATTTGTTTGGGATCCCCCCTTTGACTTAATGAAATTTTTTGCTGACCTGTATTTATCTGCAGTTTTCTCTCCTCCCTTTTTCCCAATACATTTCCACCAGCATGAAAACAGATAATGGGCTTTTCCCATTACCTGAATGATTTTAATCCAGCCTTTTGGGACTAGCCCTAACACCAGCCCCGGGGGAACCCACACTTTTATCTTCCCCCCTTCTTATTTCCTATTACAAAAAGAAAGGGTCAATATATCTTACCTGAGAGTCACCAACCACAAGAATGTGCTTACCTCCATTAGAAAGGGGCATAGTACCCTTCCCTTAAATGGGCCACTGAAGTCTTCATCCGAAGAACAGAGAAAACGATTTCCTACCCCTTTAGACTTCACTCTTTAAATTTCCTTACTCTGATCGCCCCATTACGTGAACCATCGTCACTTGGAGCAGGTGCTGGGGCCCGCACCTCAAGCTGGTACCGTTGCTAAACCCCCACCTAACCAAACCCCCCCACAGCGGAAAACCCGAACCCGCACCCCCACTGCTAGAAAGCCCCCATTTCCCCCAACTCCAGCCACCTCACACTCCTCCCAGACCCATTTTAGGGGGACCTTCAGGGCCCCCTAATCTCCTCCTTTGGGGAAGCAAGACCTCCTCCTTTTAATCTCCAACCTCAATTTTTTTAAAAACTGCAGAAGCAAGCCGGGGGTTTGGGGCACCGGGCCAAAGCTAATCCCCAAAACAGCTCAGGGTCTAGTGGAAACCAGTGAAAAGGAGAATCAGTGTTGTAGTAAACAACTAACCAGTAAATAATGGTACTTAGTGCAGTGGAGTAAACTTTTTTAATTTTTTTTCCATTCTTGAAATACCAGACGTATACCGTGGAATTCATATAACCTGTAGTTACCAGCGGTCACAATATACACAACGAAAAGCAAATATCACTCCAGAAAAAGCAACTTTCCTCCAATAATTCCACCAGTCAACTGTAGTGATAATATAGCATTTGTTGTGGTGAAGACGGAAAAAAACTAGAAAAGCTAGATACAGTGATCTATAAACAAGGGTTGAGGCCTCGACCGTTCGTCATTGTAGGAGCTTCCAGCAATCACCCGTTCTTCAACACGCAAGTTATACTTTTGTATCAATCAATCACATATTACTCGGTTAGATAATTTCCAGTAGTTCCTTCATGTGATAGCCAAATCACCGACCAGTAGTTTTAAATAAGTGATCCGCTGATCAGATCCGACTGGTTCCGAACCCTAGACTGGTCCGAACCCTTGACCGGTTTCAAACGGATTCCTTTTGCAATAAAGCAGACTGTAAACAGATGGGGTTTTAGGCGCCCTTATTAAACACAAACAATAAATATGAAACAGGAATGTACACCGGTAAGTTTCCTAATATACAAGTACAGTTAGAAATAGAAATACAAATAGCTAGAGCTTCACTTTAAGGAGGTTATTAGTAGAATATTCAAGAGATTACTAGTAGAAATTACAGTAAATCAACCATTTAAATCACATTATGAAGCTCTGTGTAGTCTGCAGTACATCAAACAAACGGGCTTCCACATGGATAAATTGCCATTTTGTGGAAATTGGTGGTCACGCCCCTTGTGCAGATATCCAAGAAATATCTACAAGCAGTATTAAATCAGGGAAGTGTTTTTGGTATGCCCAAATGAGAGCAATCTGTGGACTAAAAATCACATTGGTATTAAAAGAGGATAACATCAAAGCTGCCTTCATAGAAAACCTGGAAGCATTCTATAACAAATGGGAAAATAAAAAGTCTGGGCTGGATGGTATTGCCCTTGGTGCTGGCCATGTAGTCAGAAACTGTAAGGCTGGAGGTGCTGCCCCGGTAGTCAGTAAATCTGGGGCTGATAGTGCTGCCCTGGTAGACAGTAATGGTGAAGCTAGAGGTACTATTTTGGGAGACAGTAATGGTGAGGAAGGAGACGCTGTCCAGGTAGTCAGTAAATGTACGCAGGAGGGAATGCATATAAATGACCTCGAGGGAGACAGGAGCTGTAGTGGGGAAACAAGTGTAGTCAAGGACAAGATAAAACCAATATTACAAACTAGTAATACCACAGGAGATAGCAAACAAGGGACTCCCACTAGCATTAGTGAGGATACATTATCAAAAACAACTGGTGAGAGCCCCATTGTTAGTGCTAGTGAGGATAGGAAAGAGACAGGTAAACATGCACCAACAGGGAATACAGTCACAGAAACCCAAGGCAGACGGAAACCAAGCCTGTCACATACTATGCACTTGGTATCTGTAGGCATGGAAATCTGGAAAAACAGATGGGACATGCAACTTGACCACCCTAGAAAATGCCGTGCCCATATGACAACAGGAAAATGCAAACTCTCTTCCTGTAAGCTTTTTCACCCTGAAATGTGTCCCTCCTCAGTATAGGAAAGACTGTGCTATAACTTAAATTGCCAGGCACACCATCTAAAGGGGACAAAAAGATACAAAACATCCAGACCATGGGAAAACCTGGGTAGCCACAGCCACTCAAGAGGGAGAGATTTTTAGTGCCAGGAAGGAAAAAAACTGGCAGGAAATGACAGAAATCGTACACCAAATCCAGTCATTCCTGGATGGAACCACAGTCGATGGCCTCCACTCCAAACCAACAGATACAGATACTAATGCCGGAAAAAAAAGTCCCCCCCAGTACCACCAATACCATCAGTCCGATGACATTCTTCTTTGCAAATATACAGGGTCTAAAGCCAACAACGAACAACAAAATACCTTTCATCCGTGGACTGCTTGCAGAGGCAAATGCAATGTTCGTGGCTTTCACTGAGACCCACATAAAGGATCACTTGGACAACGAAATATGGATCCCAGGTTACAACCTATACAGATGTGACAGAGTGAACAGGCAAAAGGGGGGAGGTTGGCCTGTATATCGCAGAGTCACTTGTTTGCACAGAACTGCTTAATGCCTCAAATGATGTAGTGGAAGTTTTAGCAGTAAAGATCGAGAACCAAAATCTAGTCATTGTAATAGTCTACAAGCCTCCGGATGCAACGTCCCAGCAATTGACCACTGTCTGGCAAATCTGCCAGCTCCTGCCCCAACATCTGTTCCTGGGGATTCAACTTAAGGCACCTAAAATGGAGGAATATAGCAAATAATGTTGTTGCAGTAATAACACCAGGAGGCAGCCCTGATGAAAACTCACACACACACGAGCTTTTAAATCTCTGCACAAAATTCAACTTAAACCAGAAAATAATGGAGCCTAATAGACTGGAGAATACTCTAGACTTCATCTTCGCTAACAATGATGATCTGATACGAAATGTCACCATATCAAAAACAATATACTCAGATCACAACATAATCGAGGTTCAGACATGTATGCGCGGAGCCCCAGACCGACACAATGAGATTAGTCGCGAGGGAGCATTCACCAAATTCAACTTCAATAACAAAAACATAAAGTGGGACCAAGTAAACCAAGTCCTAACCGATATAAGCTGGGAAGATAGACTAAGCAACACAGACCCCAACTTATGCCTAGAACAGATTAACTCTGTGGCACTCGATGTATTCACAAGACTTATTCCTTTAAGAAAAAGGAGTAGATGTAAAATAGAAAGAGACAGGCGCTCCCTTTACAAGCGACGTAAAAGAATAACAGAGCGGCTAAAAGAGGCCAATATATCTGAAATGCGTAGGAAGTCACTGGTCAGAGAAATAGCAAACATCGAACTTAAGCTAAAGGAATCTTATAGGAGTCAGGAATCGCGGGAAGAACTAAAAGCCATAAATGAAATCGAAAGAAACCCAAAGTATTTCTTTTCCTATGCCAAATCAAAGTCGAGAACAATGTCCAGTATTGGGCCCCTACTTAAACAAGATGGGTCCTACACAGATGACAGCAAGGAAATGAGTGAGCTTACTCAAGTCCCAATAGGCCTCAGTTTTTAGCAAGCCGCTAACCAGACTGAGAGTCGAAGATCAAAATGAATTTTTTATGAGAGAGCCACAGAATTTGGTTAACACAAGCCTATCTGATGTTATCCTGACGCCAAATAACTTCGAACAGGCGATAAATGACATGCCCATGCACTCTTCCACAGGGCCAGACTCATGGAACTCCGTGTTCATCAAGAACTGCAAGAAGCCCCTATCACGAGCTTTTACCATCTTATGGAGAGGGAGCATGGACACGGAGGTCGTCCCACAGTTACTAAAAGCAACAGACATAGCCCCACTCCACCCAAAAGGGGGGAGTAAAGCAATAGCAAAGAACTACAGATCGATAGCACTAACATCCAAAACTAAAAACTTTGAAAGGGGCCCAAGAAGCAAGATCGCACCCAAAACCCC
>NC_069411.1:12260042-12334872 GCF_026875155.1 Cherax quadricarinatus | reverse complement strand
ATCCCCCTCTCTTTTTCCCCTTGCATTCCTCTCTTTTCAGGTGCATACACGCTTATTAGACCCACCCCCGGGGCATCCAACACATTTACACATTCATTTTCCCTCTTTTCTCCTTCCATAACTGATCATTCAACATTACTGCTACCCCCTTCCTTTGCTCTAACATCTCTCAGATACTCCAGATTTAATCCCATTTATTTCCCCCCACCGAAACTCCCCTACCCCCTTCAGCTTTGTTCGTTTAGGGTCAGGACATCCAACTTCTTTTCATTCATAACATCAGCAATCATCTGTTTCTTGTCATCTGCACTACACCCACGCACATTCAAGCATCCCAGTTTTATAAAGTTTTTTCTTCTTCTCTTTTTTAGTAAATGTCTACAGGAGAAGAGGTTACTAGCCCATTGCTCCCGGCATTTTAAGTCGCCTCATACACACGCATGGCTTACGGAGGAAAGATTCTTTTTCCACTTCCCCATGGCCCAATAGAAGAAATAAAGAAGAACAAGAGCTATTAGAAAAAGGAGAAAAACCTAGATGTATGTATATATAATGCATGTGCGTGTCTGTGAAGTGTGACCAAAGTGTAAGTAGGAGTACAAGACTTTCCCTGTTTAGAGCGTGTTTATGAGACAAAAAGAAACCAGCAATCCTACCATCATGCAAAACAGTTACGGGTTTCTGTTTCACAGTCACTGCAGGACGGTAGTATTTCCCCTGGTGGTTGCTGTCTTCCAACCCTACTACCTATAATATATATAATATATATATTATATATATATATATATATATATATATATATATATAAATATATATATATAAAATATATATATATATAATACACACACATATATATATATATATATAATATTATAAATAATATATATATATATTTTTATTTATAATATATATATATATATAATATATAATATATATATATATATATATATAAATATATAATATATATATATATATATGAAGTAAAAAAAATTAAAAGGGAAGGAGTAGGATTCTAATTTAAAGAAAATCATTCTTGTTGTACAAAAATGTTTAAATAAATCAAGTGATACATAGGGGTTCGAGGTATAATGTAAAAAAATGTGTGTAATTATCCTTGTATATAAATCAACTTCAGCAACGGGAGAGAAATTCAGGGAACGGATAAGGAATGTAGATGCCTGGTCCCCAGACCGGGCCGCGGGGGCGTTGACCCCCGGGAAATCTCTCCAGGTCCTCCAGGTAAATACGTTGAAAATCCAGTATCACACATCCCCTTGAATATTTCAACCTTCTAAGTGTTAAATGGAAGATGTAACAACAGCAATGTCCAGAAACATAACGGGGAGCTAATGGGGCTTTGTGAAAAGTTGTTTTTGAACCGACAACTTGCAGAAAATACACTAGAAATTATCATCATGAACAATGAGTAACTGATCAAAGATTTAACAATCTCAAATGTAGATACTCCGATCACAACCTCATTGACGTACAAACAAACAAAATCCATGCGTAAGAGCCTAAGAAATATCCAACGGAAGGCGTGTTCAACGATCTGGAAATCTGCCGGGATAAAATAAGCAAAGAACTACCAGACATTTCCTGGGAAACAGTCCTGAGCTCCCACACAAGTGCATGGAAAACTTGAATAGAGATGAATACAAGTTCTGTTTAAAATATATTCCGCTAAAATACTGAAAGAGGAAGCAAAACAAATGTACTGAAGAAATTTTATAATCAAAAAGAAGCGCTAAGCCGCAAGGACTAACAGCGCTGCATACTGAAGAAGAGAGTTGCTGATCACTTAAAAACGAACATGCTAGAACAAAAAAGAAGAGTAATCCACATAGAGAGATTATTTGTTTAGAGCAGAAATTAAAACATTCTACCAGGTGGAAAAGAACAAAAAAAAACAAAAATCTGTTCGCCAAATTACAAAATAATTCTGAATATTTCTATACATGAAAAATACAAGAAAAAGAAAAAAACCTCTAGAAAGGCCACAAACACACAGGAGGTTCATACACCGATGACGATAATACATGGTAAAAATTTTGAAAGACCAGTATGAGTCAGTATTCAGAAACTTCAAAATCGACCCGAGAACTGATGTTTCCAGACAGTTTTTTCATTGTCTCTGTCCACTCTACATAATCACAGATTCCTCGGAATTTCAGAAAGGAAATAGAAATACTGACACATGCATCACGTATCCTGATTCATGAAGCATTTCAGGTCTAAACTTAGTATTAGGCTCAAAACTTTCATTTTTCCAAGAAAGAGCTAAACTCTCTCTTGACAGAAAGTGAAGATATAGTTTCTCTGCACAAAAGTCACTAGAGTTCTGGTACAAACTAAAAAACTAATATCTCACATTATTTGAAAGGGTCGTTAAATTACAATTTTAGGGAAAAAATGATATTTGGGAAAATCCTACGGGGGTTTAGTATCAAACTTGCACACAAAAATCACTCCCTATTAAAGTAAAAGACTCAGTAGGAGATGCAATATTCCACCAATGAAAAGGAAAGGTGCCACAAGTACGCTAAGAACAGCACAAAAGTGTCAGGGGCCCAAGACTGTTCAACTGCCTCCAGCATACATAAGGGGGATTACCAATAGACTCCCCTGGCTATCTTCAAGAAAGCGCTGGACAAGCACCTAAAGTCATTACTTGATCTGCCGAACTGTGGTTCTTTACGTTGGTTTACGTGGGGCCCAGAAGTAACACCTGATTGATCAAATTATGATACACCACGATTCCGGGTTTCTAGACCGGGCCCGGCGGGGGCGTTGACCCCCAAAAACCCTCTCCAGGTATACTCCGGGTATGCACAACCAAGTCAACATTGATTTAGAGTAGAAAATCTTGCACAGATTTCGCTAAAATATTTAACAAATGCGCTCATAGAGTGATAGCTGTATATATAGTACATAAAATAACGTTAACATGTATAACAAAAAAGTAGGACAGCGAATAATAAATAATAATAAATAATAATAATAATAATAATAAAAATTTATAATAATAAATAATATAATAATAAAAATAATAATAATAATAATAATAATAATAATAATAAAAATATAATAATAATAATAATATCTTTATTTGGTACAAGTACATGTACCTGGTATAGAGCCCAGTAGTAAGTGTCACGTGTGGCAGCGTGCCTCGTTGTGCTCCGGGTTTTCTCGTGTTTTCACGGTCGCTCTTACATGCTGGAACTTTAATTTGCGCCATCAATCTTATACGATAAATCCCTCTAGCGCCTGGAACCAATCTTGGGGAGGAAATAGTATATACCGAGTCAAAAAGGGAGGATTAGTGTGCAATACCGAGCAGAGTTTACTACCAGAGGGGAATCATAGGCCTACTGTGCCGTGTGCAAAATAATAATAATAAAACTTTTCTTATTCAGAGTAAAGAAAGTCTCCCTGATAATATTGTGTATACATAGCGTTATAGTGTATACTACAGTGGCACCCTACATAATAAATGCTAAAGTGCCATTTAAAACAAGTGAATTTGTAATTGAATTGATAAACCTAAAGATGCAAGTGCCAGAAGTTGCCAGAAACTTACCACAGGTCAGCTGTTTAATAATCTTCCTGACCTGCTAGTGTACCTCGCATATAATCTTCCTGGCCTGCTTGTGTACCTCGCATTTTAATCTTCCTGGGCCTGCTAGTGTACCTCGCTTTAAAACCCTTCCTGGCCTGCTTGTGTACCTCGCATATAATCTTCCTGACCTGCTAGTGTACCTCGCATATAATCTTCTGGCCTGCTTGTGTACCTCGCATTAATAATATCCTGGCCTGCTAGTGTACCTCGCATATAATCTTCCTGGCCTGTTGTGTACCTCGCATATAATCTTCCTGGCCTGCTAGTGTACCTCGCATATAATCTTCCTGGCCTGCTTGTGTACCTCGCATATAATCTTCCTGGCCTGCTAGTGTACCTCGCTATAATTTTTCCCTGGCCTGCTAGTGTACCTCGCATATAATCTTCCTGACCTGCTAGTGTACCTCGCATATAATCTTCCGGGCCTGCTAGTGTACCTCGCATATAATCTTCCTGGCCTGCTAGTGGTACCTCGCATATAATCTTCCTGACCTACTAGTGTACCTCGCATTTTAATCTTCCTGACCTACTAGTGTACCTCGCATAAATCTTCCTGGCCTGCTAGTGAAACCTCGCATATAATCTTCCTGGCCTGCTAGTGTACCTCGCATATAATCTTCCTGGCCTGCTAGTGTTACCTCGCATATAATCTTCCGGGCCTGCTAGTGTACCTCGCTATAATCTTCCTGACTCTAGTGTACCTCGCATATAATCTTCCGGGCCCTGCTAGTTTTACCTCGCATATAATCTTCCTGGCCTGCTAGTGTACCTCGCATATAATCTTCCTGACCTACTAGTGTACCGGGCATATAATCTTCCTGACCTCCCTAGTGTACCTCGCATATAATCTTCCTGACCTGCTAGTGAACCTCGCATATAATCTTCCTGACCTACTAGTGTACCTCGCATATAATCTTCCTGACCTACTAGTGTACCTCGCATATAATCTTCCTGACCTGCTAGTGTACCTCGCATATAATCTTCCGGGCCTGCTAGTAAACCCTCGCATATAATCTTCCTGGCTGCTATTTACCTCGCATATAATCTTCCTGGCTGCTTGTGTACCTCGCATATAATCTTCCGGCCTGCTAGTGTACCTCGCTATATCTTCCTGACCTGCTAGTGTACCTCGCATATAATCTTCCGGCCTGCTAGTAAAACCTCGCATATAATCTTCCGGGCTGCTAGTGTACCCCCGCATATAATCTTCCTGGCCTGTAGTGTACCTCGCATATAATCTTCCTGGCCTGCTAGTGTACCTCGCATATAATCTTCCTGACCTACTAGTGTACCTGCTATAATCTTCCTGACCTGCTAGTGTACCTCGCATATAATCTTCCTGCCTGCTAGTGTACCTCGCATATAATCTTCCTGGCCTGCTAGTGTACCTCGCATATAATCTTCCTGGCCTGCTAGTGTACCCGCATATAATCTTTCCTGGCCTGCTAGTGTACCTCGCATATAAACTTCCTGGCCTGCTTGTGTACCTCGCATATAATTCCTGGCCTGCTAGTGTACCTCGCATATAACCCTTCCTGGCCTGCTTGTGTACCTCGCATTATATCTCCTGACCTGCTAGTGTACCTCGCATATAATTTCCGGGCCTGCTTGTTACCTCGCTATAATATTCCTGGCCTGTAGGGGTACCTCGCATATAATCTTCCTGGCCTGCTTTTGTACCTCGCATTAATCTTCTGGCCTGCTAGTGTACCTCGCATATAATCTTCCTGGCCTGCTTGTGTACCTCGCATATAATCTTCTGGCCTGCTAGTGTACCTCGCATATAATCTTCCTGGCCTGCTAGTGTACCTCGCATATAATTTTCCTGGCCTGCTAGTGTACCTCGCATATAATCTTCCTGGCCTGCTTGTGTACCTCGCATATAATCTTCCTGGCCTGCTTGTGTACCTCGCATATAATCTTCCTGGCCTGCTAGTGTACCTCGCATATAATCTTCCTGGCCTGCTAGTGTACCTCGCATATAATCTTCCTGGCCTGCTAGTGTACCTCGCATATAATCTTCCTGGCCTGCTAGTGTACCTCGCATATAATCCCTGACCTGCTAGTGTACCTCGCATAAAATCTTCCTGGCCTGCTAGTGTACCTCGCATATAACTTCCTGGCCTGCTAGGTACCCGCATATAATCTTCCTGACCTACTAGTGTACCTCGCATATAATCTTCCTGACCTACTAGTGTACCTCGCATATAATCTTCCTAGCCTGCTAGTGTACCTCGCATATAATCTTCCTGGCCTGCTAGTGTACCTCGCATATAATCTTCCTGGCCTGCTAGTTACCTTGCATATAATCTTCCTGGCTGCTATGTACCTCGCATATAATCTTCCTGACCTGCTAGTGTACCTCGCATATAATCTTCCTGGCCTGCTAGTGTACCTCGCATATAATCTTCCTGGCCTGCTAGTGTACCTCGCATATAATCTTCCTGACCTACTAGTGTACCTCGCATATAATCTTCCTGACCTGCTAGTGTACCTCGCATATAATCTTCCTGGCCTGCTAGTGTACCTCGCATATAGTCTTCCTGACCTACTAGTGTACCTTCGCATAAATCTTCCTGACCTACTAGTGTACCTCGCATAAAATTTCTCTGACCTGCTAGTGTACCCTGCATATAATCTTCCTGGCCTGCTAGTGAACCTCGCAATAATCTTCCTGGCCTGCTTGTGTACCTCGCATATAATCTTCCTGGCCTGCTAGTGTACCTCGCATATAATCTTCCTGACCTGCTAGTGTACCTCGCATATAATCTTCCTGGCCTGCTAGTGAACCTCGCATATAATCTTCCTGGCCTGCTAGTGTACCTCGCATATAATCTTCCTGGCCTGCTAGTGTACCTCGCATATAATCTTCCTGGCCTGCTAGTGTACCTCGCATATAATCTTCCTGACCTACTAGTGTACCTCGCCAAAATAATCTTCCTGACCTGCTAGTGAAACCTCGCATATATCTTCCGGGCCTGCTAGTGTCCCCTCGCATATAATTTTCCCTGGCCGGGCTAGTGTACCTCGCATATAATTTTCCTGGCCTGCTAGTGTACCTCGCATATAATCTTCCTGGCCTGCTAGTGTACCTCGCATATAATCTTCCGGGCCTCTTGTGTACCTCGCATATAACCCTTCCTGGCCTGCTTGTGTACCCGCATATAATTTTCCCTTTGCCTGTTTAGGTACCTCGCTATAATCTTCCTGACCTGTAGTGTACCTCGCATATAATCTTCCTGGCCTGGTAGTGTACCTCGCATATAATCTTCCTGGCCTGCTAGTGTACCTCGCATATAATCTTCCTGGCCTGCTAGTGTACCTCGCATATAATCTTCCTGGCCTGCTAGTGTACCTCGCATATAATCTTCCTGGCCTGCTTGTGTACCTCGCATATAATCTTCCTGGCCTGCTAGTGTACCTCGCATATAATCTTCCTGGCCTGCTTGTGTACCTCGCATATAATCTTCCTGGCCTGTTAGTGAACCTCGCATATAATCTTTCTGACCTGCTAGTGTACCTCGCATATAATCTTCCTGGCCTGCTAGTGACCTCGCATAATCTTCCTGGCCTGCTAGTGTACCTCGCATATAATCTTCCTGGCCTGCTAGTGTACCTCGCATATAATCTTCCTGGCCTGCTAGTGTACCTCGCATATAATCTTCCTGGCCTGCTTGTGTACCTCGAAATTTAATCTTCCTGGCCTGCTTGTGTACCTCGCATATAATCTTCCTGACCTACTAGTGTACCTCGCATATAATCTTCCTGACCTGCTAGTGTACCTCGCATATAATCTTCCTGACCTACTAGTGTACCTCGCATAAAATTTCCCTGACCTGCAAGTGTACCTGCAATAATCTTCCTGACCTACTAGTGTACCTCGCATATAATCTTCCTGACCTACTAGTGTACCTCGCATATAATCTTCCTGGCCTGTTTGTGTACCTCCATATAATCTTCCTGGCCTGCTTGTGTACCTCGCAATAATCTTCCTGGCCTGCTAGTGTACCCGCATATAATCTTCCTGACCTGCTAGTGTACCTCGCTATAATCTTCCTGGCCTGGTAGTGTACCTCGCTATAATCTTCCTGGCCTGCTAGTGTACCTCGCATATAATCTTCCCCTGGCCTGCTAGTGTACCTCGCATATAATCTTCCTGGCCTGCTAGTGTACCTCGCATATAATCTTCCTGGCCTGCTTGTGTACCTCGCATATAATATTCCTGGCCTGCTAGTGTACCTCGCATATAATCTTCCGGGGCCTGTTTGGGTGTACCTCGCATATAATCTTCTGGCCTGCTAGTGTACCTCGCATATAATCTTCCTGGCCTGCTAGTGTACCTCGCATATAATCTTCCTGGCCTGCTAGTGTACCTCGCATATAATCTTCCTGGCCTGCTAGTGTACCTCGCATATAATCTTCCTGGCCTGCTAGTGTACCTCGCATATAATCTTCCTGGCCTGCTTGTGTACCTCGCATATAATCTTCCTGCCCTGCTTGTGTACCTCGCATATAATCTTCCTGGCCTGCTAGTGTACCTCGCATATTATCTTCCTGGCCTGCTAGTGTACCTCGCATATAATCTTCCTGGCCTGCTAGTGTACCTCGCATATAATCTTCCTGGCCTGCTAGTGTACCTCGCATATAATCTTCCTGACCTGCTAGTGTACCTCGCATATAATCTTCCTGGCCTGCTAGTGTACCTCGCATATAATCTTCCTGGCCTGCTAGTGTACCTCGCCATATAATCTTCCTGACTACTATGTACCTCGCATATAATCTTCCTGAACCTACTAGTGTACCTCGCATATAATCTCCTAGCCTGCTAGTGTACCTCGCATATAATCTTCCTGGCCTGCTAGTGTACCTCGCATATAATCTTCCGGGCCCTCTAGAGACCTTGCATATAATTTTCCTGGCCCTGCTAGTGTACCTCGCATATAATCTTCCTGACCTTAGTGTACCTCGCATATAATCTTCCTGCCTGCTAGTGTACCTCGCATATAATCTTCCGGGCCTGCTAGTGTACCTCGCTAAAAATCTTTCCTGACCTACTAGTGTACCTCGCATATAATTTCCTGACCTGCTAGTGTACCTCGCATATAATCTTCCTGGCCTGCTAGTGTACCTCGCATATAGTCTTCCTGACCTACTAGTGTACCTCGCATATAATCTTCCTGACCTACTAGTGTACCTCGCATATAATCTTCCTGACCTGCTAGTGTACCTCGCATAAAAATCTTCCGGGCCTGCTAGTGAACCTCGCATATAATCTTCCTGGCCTGCTTGTGTACCTCGCATATAATCTTCCTGGCCTGCTAGTGTACCTCGCATATAATTTTTCCTGACCTGCTAGTGTACCTCGCATATAATCTTCCTGGCCTGCTAGTGAACCTCGCATATAATCTTCCTGGCCTGCTAGTGTACCTCGCATAAAATTTCTTCCTGGCCTGCTAGTGTACCTCGCATATAATTTTCTGGCCTGCTAGTGTACCTCGCATATAATCTTCCTGACCTATAGTGTACCTCGCATATAATCTCCTGACCTGCTATTGTACCTCGCATATAATCTTCCTGGCCTGCTAGGTCCTCGCATATAATCTTCCTGGCCTGCTAGGTACCTCGCATATAATCTTCCGGGCCCCTGCTAGTGTCCCTCGCATTAATTTTCCTGGCCTGCTAGTGTACCTCGCATATAATCTTCCTGGCCTGCTTGTGTACCTCGCATATAATCTTCCGGGCCCCTGCTTGTGTACCTCGCATATAATTTTTCCTGGCCTGCTAGTGTACCTCGCATATAATCTTCCTGACCTGCTAGTGTCCCTCGCATATAATCTTCCTGCCTGGTAGTGTACCTCGCATATAATCTTCCTGGCCTGCTAGTGAAACCTCGCATATAATCTTCCTGGCCTGCTAGTGTACCTCGCATATAATCTTCCTGGCCTGCTAGTGTACCTCGCATATAATCTTCCTGGCCTGCTTGTGTACCTCGCATATAATTTTCCTGGCCTGCTAGTGTACCTCGCATATAATCTTCCTGGCCTGCTTGTGTACCTCGCATATAATCTTCCTGGCCTGTTAGTGAACCTCGCATATAATCTTTCTGCCCTGCTAGTGTACCTCGCATATAATCTTCCGGGCCCTGCTAGTTACCTCGCATATAATCTTCCTGGCCTGCTAGTGTACCCCGCAATAATCTTCCTGGCCTGCTAGTGTACCTCGCATATAATCTTCCTGGCCTGCTTGTGTACCTCGCATATAATCTTCCTGGCCTGCTAGTGTACCTCGCATATAATCTTCCTGGCCTGCTAGTGTACCTCGCATTTAATTTTCCTAAACCTGCTTGTGTACCTCCCCATATAATCTTCCTGGCCTGCTTATGTACCTCGATATAATCTTCCTGACCTACTAGTGTACCTCGCATATAATCTTCCTGACCTGCTATGTACCTCGCATATAATCTTCCGACCTACTAGTGTACCTCGCTATAATCTTCCTGACCTGCAAGTGTACCTCGCAATAAATCTTCCTGACACCTATGTGTACCTGAAATATAATTTTCCCCTGACCTACTAGTGTACCTCGCATATAATTTCCTGGCCTGCTTGTGTACCTCGCATATAATCTTCCGGGCCGGGCTTGTGTACCTCGCATATAATCTTCCTGGCCTGCTAGTGTACCTCGCATATAATCTTCCTGACCTGCTAGTGTACCTCGCTATAATTTTCCTGGCCTGGTTAGTGTACCTCGCATTTTAATCTTCCTGGCCTGCTAGTGTACCTCGCATATAATCTTCCTGGCCTGCTAGTGTACCTCGCATATAATCTTCCTGGCCTGCTAGTGTACCTCGCATATAATTTTCCCTGGCCTGCTTGTGTACCTCGCATATAATCTTCCTGGCCTGCTAGTGTACCTCGCATATAATCTTCCTGGCTGCTTGTGTACCTCGCATTAATCTTCCTGGCCTTTAGTGAACCTCGCATTTTAATCTTTCTGCCCTGCTAGTGTACCTCGCATATAATCTTCCTGGCCTCTAGTGTACCTGCATAAAACTTCCTGGCCTGCTAGTGTACCTCGCATATATCTTCCTGGCCTGCTAGTTTTACCTCGCATATAATCTTCCGGGCCTGCTTGTGTACCTTTCGCATATAATCTTCCTGGCCTGCTAGTGTACCTCGCATATAATCTTCCTGGCCTGCTAGTGTACCTCGCATATAATCTTCCTGGCCTGCTAGTGTACCTCGCATATAATATTCCTGACCTGCTTGTGTACCTCGCATATAATCTTCCTGGCCTGCTTGTGTACCTCGCATATAATCTTCCTGACCTACTAGTGTACCTCGCATATAATCTTCCGACCTGCTGTGTACCTCGCATATAATCTTCCTTTGACCTACTAGTGAAACCTCGCATATAATCTTCCTGACCTGCAAGTGTACCTCGCATATAATCTTCCTGACCTACTAGTGTACCTCGCATATAATCTTCCTGACCTACTAGTGTACCTCGCATATAATCTTCCTGGCCTGCTAGTGTACCTCGCATATAATCTTCCTGACCTATTTAGTGTACCTCGATATAATCTTCCTGACCTACTAGTGAAACCTCGCATATAATCTTCCTGGCCTGCTTGGACCTCGCATATAACTTCCTGGCCTGCTAGTGTACCTCGCATATAATCTTCCGGGGCCCCTGCTAGTGTACCTCGCATATAATCTTCCTGGCCGGGTAGTGTACCTCGCAAAATAATCTTCCTGGCCTGCTTGTGTACCTCGCATATAATCTTCCTGGCCTGCTAGTGTACCTCGCATATAATCTTCCTGGCCTGCTAGTGTACCTCGCATATAATCTTCCTGGCCTGCTTGTGTACCTCGCACATAATCTTCCTGGCCTGCTTGTGTACCTCGCATATAATCTTCCTGGCCTGCTTGTATACCTCGCATATAATCTTCCTGGCCTGCTAGTGTACCTCGCATATAAATTCCTGGCCTGCTAGTGTACCTCGCATATAATCTTCCTGACCTGCTTGTGTACCTCGCATATAATCTTCCTGGCCTGCTTGTGTACCTCGCATATAATCTTCCTGACCTGCTTGTGTACCTCGCATATAATCTTCCTGACCTGCTTGTGACCTCGCAAAATATCTTCCGACCTGCTTGTGTACCTCGCATATAATCTTCCTGACCTGCTTGTGTACCTCGCATATAATCTTCCTGGCCTGCTAGTGTACCTCGCATATAATCTTCCTGACCTGCTTGTGTACCTCGCATATAATCTTCCTGGCCTGCTTGTGTACCTCGCATATAATCTTCCTAAACCTGCTTGTGTACCTCGCATATAAATCTTCCTGACCTGCCTTGTGGTACCTCGCAATAATCTTCCTAAACCTGCTTGTGTACCTCGCATATAATCTTCCTGACCTGCTTGTGTACCTCGCATATAATCTTCCTGACCTGCTTGTGTACCTCGCATATAATCTTCCTGGCCTGCTTGTGTACCTCGCATATAATTTTCCCTGGTCTCTTGTGTACCTCGCATATAATCTTCCTGGCCTGCTAGTGAAACCTCGCATATAATCTTCTTGGCCTGCTAGTGTACCTCGCATATAATCTTCCTGACCTGCTTTTTGTACCTCGCATATAATCTTCCTGGCCTGCTAGTGTACTCGCATATAATTTTCCTGACCTGCTTTTTGTACCTCGCATATAATCTTCCTGACCTGCTTGTGTCCCTCGCATATATCTTCCTGGCCTGCTAGTGTACCTCGCATATAATCTTCCTGGCCTGCTAGTGTACCTCGCGTATAATTTTTCCTGGCCTGCTTGTGTACCTCGCATATAATCTTCCTGGCCTGCTAGTGTACCTCGCATATAATCTTCCTGGCCTGCTTGTGTACCTCGCATATAGTCTTCCTGGCCTGCTAGTGTACCTCGCATATAATCTTCCAGACCTGCTAGTGTACCTCGCATATAGTCTTCCTGGCCTGCTTGTGTACCTCGCATATAATCTTCCGGCCTGCTTTGTACCTCGCATATAATCTTCCTGGCCTGCTAGTGTACCTGCATATAATTTTCCCTGGCCTGTTTGGGGAAATCTCGCATATAGTCTTCCGGCCTGCTTGTGTACCTCGAAATTATAATTTTCCTGGCCTGCTGATGTACCTCGCATATAATCTTCCTGGCCTACTTGTGTACCTCGCTTGTAATCTTCCTGGCCAGCTAGTGTACCTCGCATATAATCTTCCTGACCTGCTAGTGTACCTCCCACATAATTTTTCTGCCCTGCTTGTGTACCTCGCATATAATCTTCCTGGCCTGCTTGTGTACCTCGCACATAAACTTCCTGGCCTGCTTGTGTACCTCGCATATAATCTTCCTGGCCTGCTTGTGTACCTCGCATATAATCTTCCTGACCTGCTAGTGTACCTCGCATAAAATCTTCCTGGCCTGCTAGTGTACCTCGCATATAATCTTCCTGGCCTCCTAGTGTACCTCGCATATAATCTTCCTGGTCTGCTTGTGTACGTCGCATATAATCTTCCTGGCCTGCTTGTGTACCTCGCATATAATCATCCTGGCCTGCTAGTGTAACTCACGTATAATTTTCCTGGCCTGCTAGTGTACCTCGCATATAATCTTCCTGGTCTGCTTGTGTACCTCGCATATAATCTTCCTGACCTGCTTTTGTACTTCGCATATAATATTTCCTGGCCTGTTTGGTACCTCGCATATAAGTTTCCTGGCCTGCTAGTGTACCTCGCATATAATCTTCCTGGCCTGCTAGTGTACCTCGCATATAATCTTCCTGGCCTGCTAGTGTACCTCGCATATAATCTTCCTGGCCTGCTTGTGTACCTCGCATATAATCTTCCTGACCTGCTTTTGTACTTCGCATATAATATTCCTGGCCTGCTTGTGTACCTCGCATATAATCTTCCTGGCCTGCTAGTGTACCTCGCATATAATCTTCCTGGCCTGCTAGTGTACCTCGCATATAATCTTCCTGGCCTGCTTGTGTACCTCGCATATAATCTTCCTGGCCTGCTGGGTTTTACCTCGCATATAATCTTCCTGGCCTGCTTGTGTACCTCGCATATAATCTTCCTGGCCTGCTAGTGTACCTCGCATATAATCTTCCTGGCCTGCTAGTGTACCTCGCATATAATTTTCCGGGCCCTGCTTTTTGTACCTCGCATATAATCTTCCTGGCCTCCTAGTGTACCTCGCATATAATCTTCCTGGCCTGCTTGTGTGCCTCGCATATAATCTTCTTGGCCTGCTTGTGTACCTCGCATATAATCTTCCTGGCCTGGAAGTGTACCTCGCATATAATCTTCCTGGCATGCTTGTGTACCTCGCATATAATCTTCCTGGCCTGCTAGTGTACCTCGCATATAATCTTCCTGGCCTGCTTGTGTACCTCGCATATAATCTTCCTGGCCTGCTTGTGTACCTCTCATATAATCTTCCTGGCCTGCTAGTGTACCTCGCATATAATCTTCATGGCCTGCTTGTGTACGGCGCATATAATCTTCCTGGCCTTCTTGTGTACCTCGCATATAATCTTCCTGGCCTGCTTGTGTACCTCGCATATAATCTTCCTGGCCTGCTTGTGTACCTCGCATATAATCTTCCTGGCCTGCTAGTGTTCCTCGCATGTAATCTTCCTGGCCTGCTATTGTATCTCGCATATATCTTCCTGGCCTGCTATTTGTACCTCGCATATAATCTTCCTGGCCTGCTTGTGTACCTCGCATATAATCTTCCTGGCCTGCTTGTGTACCTCGCATATAATCTTCCTGGCCTGCTAGTGTACCTCGCATATAATCTTCCTGGCCTGCTAGTGTACCTCGCTTATAATCTTCCTGGCCTGCTAGTGTACCTCGCATGTAATCTTCCTGGCCTGCTATTGTATCTCGCATATAATCTTCCTGGCCTGCTAGTGTACCTCGCATATAATCTTCCTGGCCTGCTTGTGTACCTCGCATATAATCTTCCTGGCCTGCTTGTGTACCTCGCATATAATCTTCCTGGCCTGCTAGTGTACCTCGCATATAATCTTCCTGGCCTGCTAGTGTACCTCGCATATAATCTTCCTGGCCTGCTAGTGTATCTCGCATATAATTTTCTTGGCCTGCTTGTGTACCTCGCATATAATCTTCCTGGCTTGCTAGCGTACCTCGCATATAATCTTCCTGGCCTGCTTGTGTACCTCGCATATAATCTTCCTGGCCTGCTTGTGTACCTCACATATAATCATCCTGACCTGCTAGTGTACCTCGCATATAATCTTCCTGACCTGCTAGTGTACCTCGCATATAATTTTCCTGGCCTGCTTGTGTACCTCGCATATAATCTTCCTGGCCTCTTAGTGTACCTCGCATATAATCTTTCTGGCCTGCTTGTGTACCTCGCATATAATCTTCCTGGTCTGCTTGTGTACCTCGCATATAATCTTCCTGGCCTGTAGTGTACCTCGCAAAAAACTTCCTGGCCTGCTTGTGTACCTCGCATATAATCTTCCTGGCCTGCTAGTGTACCTCGCATATAATCTTCCTGGCCTGCTTGTGTACCTCGCATATAATCTTCCTGGCCTGCTAGTGTACCTCGCATATAATCTTCATGGCCTGCTTGTGTACGTCGCATATAATCTTCCTGGCCTGCTAGTGTACCTTGCATATAATCTTCCTGGCCTGCTTGTGTACCTCGCATATAATCTTCCTGGCCTGCTAGTGTACCTCGCATATAATCTTCCTGGCCTGCTTGTGTACCTCGCATATAATCTTCCTGGCCTGCTAGTGTACCTCGCATATAATCTTCCTGGCCTGGTAGTGTACCTCGCATATAATCTTCCTGACCTGCTTGTGTACTTCGCATATAATATTCCTGGCCTGCTTGTGTACCTCGCATATAATCTTCCTGGCCTGCTAGTGTACCTCGCATATAATTTTCCCATGGCCTGGTATTTGTACCTCGCATATAATCTTCCTGGCCTGCTTGTGTACTTCGCATATAATATTCCTGGCCTGCTTGTGTACCTCGCATATAATCTTCCTGGCCTGCTAGTGTACCTCGCATATAATCTTCCTGGCCTGCTAGTGTACCTCGCATATAATCTTCCTGGCCTGCTAGTGTATCTCGCATATAATCTTCCTGGCCTGCTAGTGTACCTCGCATATAATCTTCCTGGCCTGCTTGTGTACCTCGCATATAATCTTCCTGGCCTGCTAGTGTACCTCGCATATAATCTTTCTGGCCTGCTAGTGTACCTCGCATATAATCTTCCTGGCCTGCTTGTGTACCTCGCATATAATCTTCCTGGCCTGCTTGTGTACCTCGCATATAATTTTCCCTGGCCTGCTAGTGTACCTCGCATATAATCTTCCTGGCTTCTAGTGTACCTTGCACATAATCTTCCTGGCCTGCTAGTGTATCCGCTATAATCTTCCTGGCCTGCTAGGGGTCCCTCGCATATAATCTTTTGGCCTGCTAGTGTACCTCGCATATACTCTTCCTGGCCTGCTTGTGTACCTCGCATATAATCTTCCTGGCCTGCTTGTGTACCTCGCATATAATCTTCCTGGCCTGCTTGTGTACCTCGAAATATAATCTTCCTGGCCTGTTTAGTGACCTCGCATATAATCTTCCTGGCCTGCTAGTGTACCTCGCATTTTAATCTTCCTGGCCTGCTAGTGTACCTCGCATATAATCTTCCTGGCCTGCTAGTGTACCTTGCATATAATCTTCCTGGCCTGCTTGTGTACCTCGCATATAATCTTCCTGGCCTGCTAGTGTACCTCGCATATAATCTTCCTGGCCTGCTAGTGTACCTCGCATATAATCTTCCTGGCCTGCTTGTGTACCTCGCATATAATCTTCCTGGCCTGCTAATGTAACTCGCATATAATCTTCCTGGCCTGCTAGTGTAACTCGCATATAATCTTCCTGGCCTGCTAGTGTACCTCGCACATAATAAGAACATAAGAACATAAGAACGAAGGAACACTGCAGCAGGCCTACTGGCCCATGCGAGGCAGGTCCAAGTCTCCTACCGGCTTAAGCCAATGCACCCAACCTAGTCAGGTCAGGTCACCTTGACTTAAGGGAGGAACACGGCAACCGTCCTGGTAGCATAAGCTAATCAGGTCCAACTCACACCCACCCGCACCCACTCATGTATTTATCCAACCTATTTTTAAAGCTACACAACGTTGTGGCCTCTATAGCTGTATTTGGGAGTTTGTTCCACTCATCCACAACTCTATTACCAATCCAGTATTTTCCTATATCCTTCCTGAATCTGAATTTTTCTAACTTAAAACCATTGCTGCGAGTCCTGTCTAGGCTAGATATTTTCAGCACACTATTTACATCCCCTTTATTTATTCCTGTCTTCCATTTATACAACCTCAATCATACCCCCCCCCTAATTCAAACGTCTTTCTAGAGAGTGAAGATTCAGGGCCCTTTGTCTATCCTCATAGGGAAGGTTTTCTGATACATGGGATCAACTTTGTCATCCTCCTTTGTATATTTTCCAGAGCATTTATATCCATTCTGTTATACGGTGCCCAAACTGTGCATCATAATCTAAATGAGGCCAAAACCAAGGATGTATAGAGTGAAGAACAACCTGAGGACTCCTATTATTTATGCTTCTTGATATAAAGCCAAGGATTCTATTAGCTTTATTGCGAACACTTATGCACTGTTGTCTTGTTTTCAGATTACTGCTAACCAGAACCCCCTAATCTTTTTCGCAATCCGTAATTTTAAAGATCTACTTTTTTTAGTTTATTTTGGGCTGGTTATTGTCCTGCCAACATTAGAATTTGCATTTTTTATTTTAAAAAAATGCATCTGCCACCTCCCGACCACTGCATCAGTTTCTCAAAACTTCCGGAGTGTCTAAAGTTCGCAAATGAATTCGACGGGCCCATTTTGGTGTCACGGCAAAATTGCTGATGTCCCTTTTTGGGCCCCCATCTATGTCGTTTTGTTATTGTGAACAGCAGGGACCCAACATGACCCCCCGTGGAAAACCCCTCGTGCGCTTCCCCACTTGATTTTTCCCATTTTTTGCAAACTTTGCTGCCTATTGTAACCATGCCTCTATCCCGGAAAAAATTTTTCCTCCTTTCCATGTGCCCTTTAAATTTTTCCTTTAATAGTCTCTGATGTGGGACCGTCAAAAAAACCCTTATGAAGTCCCTTACACAATATCAATTCATTACCATGATCTACCTCCACAAATACCTTAGTGAAAAAAGTTAACAAATTCGTAAGGCAGGAACGCCCCTTTGTAAAACCATGCTGAGATTCATTGATTAATTTATGCTTTTCAAGGTGGCTACGAACTGCCTCGGCAATTATTGATTCCATAAATTTTCCCTCTATGGAGGTTAGGCTTATTGGTCTATAGTTTGAAGCTAAGGACCTGTCACCTGCTTTGAAAATAGGTATCACATTTGCCATTTTCCACTTATCTGGCACCATGCCAGTTTGTAGTGATATGTTGAAAAGATTAGCCAAATGTTTGCTAAGCTCCTCTTTACATTCCTTTAGAACCCTTGCATACAGTTCATCAGGCCTGGGGATTTGTTAGGTTTTAATTTATCTATTTGCCTAAGGACCATGTCACTTGTGACCCTAATCGTGCACAGTTTATTATCGTCCTGTTCCGCATAATTTATCATTTCTGGAATATCGCTGGTATCCTCCTGTGTAAAAACTGAGAGGAGGTATGTGTTAAAACTTCTACACATTTCCTTATCACTGTCAGTGAGCTGACCCGAGGAACTTTTGAGTGGGCCTATCTTGTCCCTGATCTTACTCTGTATACCTGAAAGAATCCTTTTGGGTTAGTCTTCGAATCTCTTGCAACTTTAAACCTCATAATCTCTTTTTTCTTTTCTAATTCCTTTTTATTTCTCTCTTTAAATGAATATATCGATTTCTTAATTGCCCCTCTCCTCTTTTGATTTGCCTATATATGTCTCTCTTTTGACCAATTAGATATTTTAATCTATTGTTCATCCATTTAGGATCATTTTTGTTTGATCTGATTTCCCTATTTGGAACATAATTTGATTGAGCAGCTAGAACTATGCCCTGGAAAGCGTCATATCGGCATCCATCACCACCTACCTGACCCTTAGTCAGGTCATTCCAGTTCAGCCCACCTAAGTAATTTTTCAGTCCTATGAAATCAGATAAGCGGAAGTCAGGGACAGAGACTTGATTGCCATTATTAGGGGAATTCCATGATATATTTAAACTGAGTGATTTGTGATCACTTTCCCCAAGCTCATCATTAACCTCAAGATTATTAACTTGCGTTTCCCTACTGGCAAGAACCAAGTCAAGGAGGTTATTTCCCCTAGTTGGCTCTGTCACAAACTGTTTTAAAAAACAATCCTGGATCGTATCAAGAAAGTCACCTGACTCTAAATTTCCTGTCAAATTGCTCCAGTCAATCTGTCTATAGTTGAAATCTCCCATTAGCACAACATTTTCGTTTGTAGATGCCTTACGAATTTCGTCCCATAGAAGTTTACTGCACTCCCTATCAAGATTTGGGGCCCTGTAAATCACACCCAAAATTAGTTTTTCTCGGCCCTCGAGAAGCTGTAACCAAACAGATTCAGTGGTTGACGCTTTTAATTTTATATCTTGTCTAACACAACAATTTAAATTGTCCCTGACATATATCGCTACTCCACCAACTTTCCTGTTGACCCTGTCAGTGTGGAATAATTTATAGCCTTGTATGTGACATTCAGAGGGCATCTCTCTATCTTTCAGATTGAGCCAGGTCTCTGTTATAGCAATAATATCTATGTTTCCTGCACTTGCAATTAATCTTAGCTCATCTATCTTATTTCTTACACTCCTGCTATTAGTATAGTAAACCTTAAGGGAGCTAGTCCCTTGCTGCCCTCTGCTGTCCCCCTTTGTTTGCTGACCTGATCTATTGTTTTTATTTATAACTTCATGCTGAATGCCTTTTATACATTTACTGTTTCGAACCCTAGTGTTGCAACATGCTTGTTTCCCACACACACCCATACCTCTATCTTCTATCAGTTTAAAATCATAGGCATTTCACCAATGGCCTTCTCAATCGAGTCTGCAAGTGCTACCACCCCAGCCCCAGAGAGATGTACCCCATCCCTTGCATACATATCATGTTTGCCATAAAAGTTGTTCCAGTTTGTCAATGAATGGGATTGCAAGTTCCTTGCAGTATCTGTCCTAGCCAGCAATTTACACCAATTGCCCTAGACAACCATTCATTTCCTACTCCCCTTCTAGGCAAGATGCTACATATGATTGGGATCCCTCCCTTAGACTTAATGAAATCTATAGCTGACCTGTACTTATCTGGCAGCTTTTCTCTCCTACCCTTCCCAATATCATTTCCACCAGCACTGAGACAGATAATGGGCTTGTTCCCATTACCTGACATGATATTATCCAACCTGTTGACTATATCCTCAACACCAGCTCCAGGGAAGCACACTCTATCTCTCATCTTCTTATTCCTATTACAAAAAGCACGGTCAATATATCTTACCTGAGAGTCACCAACCACAAGAATGTGCTTACCTCCATTAGCAGGGGCAGTAGTACCTTTACCTTCACTGGCCACTGAAGTACATTCATCCTGAAGAACAGAGAAGCGATTTCCTACCTTCAGATCTTCACTCTTAACTTTCCTTACTCTGATGCGCCTCCCATTACTGTGAACCACTCGTCACTTGGAGCAGGTGCTGGGCTGCACCTCACTGCTGGTAGCCGTTGCTACCTCCCCACCTACAGCCTCCTCACAGCGAGAGACAGACTGCACCTCACTGCTAGAAGCCTCATTTCCCACAACTCCAGCCACCTCACACTCTCTCCCAGACCCATTGAGGTGGACCTTCAGCCTCCTAATCTCCTCCTGGAGAAGCAAGACCTCCTCCTTCAACTCTCCAACCTCAATTTTTAAAACACTGCAGAAGCAAGCCATGCTTTGTCACCGTCCACGCTAATCCCCAAAGCAGCTCAGGGTCTAGTGATACCAGTGAATAGGAGAATACAGTGTTGTAGTAGCAACTAACCAGTAATATAATGGTACTTAGTGCAGTGGAGTGACTTTCATTAATTTTTTCTCCATTCTTGAAATACCAGACGTATACAGTGGAATTCATATAACCTGTAGTTACCAGCGGTCACAATATACACAACGAAAAGCAAATATCACTCCAGAAAAAGCAACTTTCCTCCAATAATTCCACCAGTCAACTGTAGTGATAATATAGCATTTGTTGTGGTGAAGACGAAAAAAACTAGAAAAGCTAGATACAGTGATCTATAAACAAGGGTTGAGGCCTCGACCGTTCGTCATTGTAGGAGCTTCCAGCAATCACCCGTTCTTCAACACGCAAGTTATACTTTTGTATCAATCAAATCACATATTACTCGGTTAGATAATTTCCAGTAGTTCCTTCATGTGATAGCCAAATCACCGACCAGTATGTTTTAAATAAGTGATCCGCTGATCAGATCCGACTGGTTCCGAACCCTAGACTGGTCCGAACCCTTGACCGGTTTCAAACGGATTCCTTTTGCAATAAAGCAGACTGTAAACAGATGGGGTTTTAGGCGCCCTTATTAAACACAAACAATAAATATGAAACAGGAATGTACACCGGTAAGTTGTCCTAATATACAAGTACAGTTAGAAATAGAAATACAAATAGCTAGAGCTTCACTTTAAGGAGGTTATTAGTAGAATATTCAAGAGATTACTAGTAGAATTACAGTAAATCAACCATTTAAATCACATTATGAAGCTCTGTGTAGTCTGCAGTACATCAAACAAACGGGCTTCCACATGGATAAATTGCCATTTTGTGGAAATTGGTGTCACGCCCCTTGTGCAGATATCCAAGAAATATCTACAAGCAGTATTAAATCAGGGAAGTGTTTTTGGGTATGCCCAAATGAGAGCAATCTGTGGACTAAAATCACATTGGTATTAAAAGAGGATAACATCAAAGCTGCCTTCATAGAAAACCTGGAAGCATTCTATAACAAATGGGAAAATAAAAAGTCTGGGCTGGATGGTATTGCCCTTGGTGCTGGCCATGTAGTCAGAAACTGTAAGACTGGAGGTGCTGCCCCGGTAGTCAGTAAATGTGGGGCTGATAGTGCTGCCCTGGTAGACAGTAATGGTGAAGCTAGAGGTACTATTTTGGGAGACAGTAATGGTGAGGAAGGAGACGCTGTCCAGGTAGTCAGTAAATGTACGCAGGAGGGAATGCATATAAATGACCTCGAGGGAGACAGGAGCTGTAGTGGGGAAACAAGTGTAGTCAAGGACAAGATAAAACCAATATTACAAACTAATAATACCACAGGAGATAGCAAACAAGGGGACTCCACTAGCATTAGTGAGGATACATTATCAAAAACAACTGGTGAGAGCCCCATTGTTAGTGCTAGTGAGGATAGGAAAGAGACAGGTAAACATGCACCAACAGGGAATACAGTCACAGAAACCCAAGGCAGACGGAAACCAAGCCTGTGCACATACTATGCACTTGGTATCTGTAGGCATGGGAAATCTGGAAAAACAGATGGGACATGCAACTTTGACCACCCTAGAAAATGCCGTGCCCATATGACAACAGGAAAATGCAAACTCTCTTCCTGTAAGCTTTTTCACCCTGAAATGTGTCCCTCCTCAGTATAGGAAAGACTGTGCTATAACTTAAATTGCCAGGCACACCATCTAAAGGGGACAAAAGGATACAAAACATCCAGGCCATGGGAAAACCTGGGTAGCCACAGCCACTCAAGAGGGAGAGATTTTTTAGTGCCAGGAAGGAAAAAAACTGGCAGGAAATGACAGAAATCGTACACCAAATCCAGTCATTCCTGGAGTGGAACCACAGTCGATGGCCTCCACTCCAAACCAACAGATACAGATACTAATGCCGGAAAAAAAAGTCCCCCCCAGTACCACCAATACCATCAGTCCGATGACATTCTTCTTTGCAAATATACAGGGTCTAAAGCCAACAACGAACAACAAAATACCTTTCATCCGTGGACTGCTTGCAGAGGCAAATGCAATGTTCGTGGCTTTCACTGAGACCCACATAAAGGATCACTTGGACAACGAAATATGGATCCCAGGTTACAACCTATACAGATGTGACAGAGTGAACAGGAAAAAAGGGGGCAGGTTGGCCTGTATATCGCAGAGTCACTTGTTTGCACAGAACTGCTTAATGCCTCAAATGATGTAGTGGAAGTTTTAGCAGTAAAGATCGAGAACCAAAATCTAGTCATTGTAATAGTCTACAAGCCTCCGGATGCAACGTCCCAGCAATTGACCACTGTCTGGCAAATCTGCCAGCTCCTGCCCCCAACATCTTGTTCCTGGGGGACTTCAACTTAAGGCACCTAAAATGGAGGAATATAGCAAATAATGTTGTTGCAGTAATAACACCAGGAGGCAGCCCTGATGAAAACTCACACACACACGAGCTTTTAAATCTCTGCACAAAATTCAACTTAAACCAGAAAATAATGGAGCCTAATAGACTGGAGAATACTCTAGACTTCATCTTCGCTAACAATGATGATCTGATACGAAATGTCACCATATCAAAAACAATATACTCAGATCACAACATAATCGAGGTTCAGACATGTATGCGCGGAGCCCCAGACCGACACAATGAGATTAGTCGCGAGGGAGCATTCACCAAATTCAACTTCAATAACAAAAACATAAAGTGGGACCAAGTAAACCAAGTCCTAACGATATAAGCTGGGAAGATAGACTAAGCAACACAGACCCCAACTTATGCCTAGAACAGATTAACTCTGTGGCACTCGATGTATTCACAAGACTTATTCCTTTAAGAAAAAGGAGTAGATGTAAAATAGAAAGAGACAGGCGCTCCCTTTACAAGCGACGTAAAAGAATAACAGAGCGGCTAAAAGAGGCCAATATATCTGAAATGCGTAGGAAGTCACTGGTCAGAGAAATAGCAAACATCGAACTTAAGCTAAAGGAATCTTATAGGAGTCAGGAATCGCGGGAAGAACTAAAAGCCATAAATGAAATCGAAAGAAACCCAAAGTATTTCTTTTCCTATGCCAAATCAAAGTCGAGAACAATGTCCAGTATTGGGCCCCTACTTAAACAAGATGGGTCCTACACAGATGACAGCAAGGAAATGAGTGAGCTACTCAAGTCCCAATAGGCCTCAGTTTTTAGCAAGCCGCTAACCAGACTGAGAGTCGAAGATCAAAATGAATTTTTTTATGAGAGAGCCACAGAATTTGGTTAACACAAGCCTATCTGATGTTATCCTGACGCCAAATAACTTCGAACAGGCGATAAATGACATGCCCATGCACTCTTCCCCAGGGCCAGACTCATGGAACTCCGTGTTCATCAAGAACTGCAAGAAGCCCCTATCACGAGCTTTTACCATCTTATGGAGAGGGAGCATGGACACGGAGGTCGTCCCACAGTTACTAAAAGCAACAGACATAGCCCCACTCCACAAAGGGGGCAGTAAAGCAATAGCAAAGAACTACAGATCGATAGCACTAACATCCCATATCATAAAAATCTTTGAAAGGGTCCCAAGAAGCAAGATCGTCACCCATCTAGAAACCCATCAGTTACACAACCCAGGGCAACATGGGTTTAGAGCAGGTCGCTCCTGTCTGTCTCAACTATTGGATCACTACGACAAGGTCATAGATGCACTAGAAGACAAAAAGAATGCAGATGTAATATATACAGACTTTGCAAAAGCCTTCGACAAGTGTGACCATGGCGTAATAGCGCACAAAATGCGTGCTAAAGGAATAACAGGAAAAGTTGGTTGATGGATCTATAATTTCCTCACAAACAGAACACAAAGAGTAGTAGTCAACAGAGTAAAGTCCGAGGCGGCTACGGTGAAAAGCTCTGTTCCACAAGGCACAGTACTCGCTCCCATCTTGTTTCTCATCCTCATATCTAACATAGACAAGGATGTCAGCCACAGCACCGTGTCTTCCTTTGCAGATGACACCCGAATCTGCATGACAGTGTCTTCCATTGCAGACACTGCAAGGCTCCAGGCGGACATCAACCAAATCTTTCAGTGAGCTGCAGAAAACAATATGAAGTTCAACGATGAGAAATTTCAGTTACTCCGATATGGTAAACACGAGGAAATTAAAACTTCATCAGAGTACAAAACAAATTCCGGCCACAAAATAGAGCGAAAAACCAACGTCAAAGACCTGGGAGTGATCATGTCGGAGGATCTCACCTTCAAGGACCATAACATTGTATCAATCGCATCTGCTAGAAAAAATGACAGGATGGATAATGAGAACCTTCAAAACTAGGGAGGCCAAGCCCATGATGACACTCTTCAGGTCACTTGTTCTATCTAGGCTGGAATATTGCTGCACAATAACAGCACCTTTCAAGGCAGGTGAAATTGCTGACAAAGAAATTGTACAGAGAACCTTCACGGCGCGCATAACGGAGATAAAACACCTCAATTACTGGGAGCACTTGAGGTTCCTGAACCCTTATTCCCTGGAACGCAGGCGGGAGAGATACATGATTATATACACCTGGAAAATCCTAGAGGGACTAGTACCGAACTTGCACACAAAAATCACTCACAACGAAAGCAAAAGACTTGGCAGACGATGCAACATCCCCCCAATGAAAAGCAGGGGTGTCACTAGCACGTTAAGAGACAATACAGTAAGTGTCAGGGGCCCGAGACTGTTCAACTGCCTCCCAGCATACATAAGGGGGATTACCAATAGACCCCTGGCAGTCTTCAAGCTGGCACTGGACAAGCACCTAAAGTCGGTACCTGACCAGCCGGGCTGTGGCTCGTACGTAGGATTGCGTGCAGCCAGCAATAACAGCCTGGTTGATCAGGCTCTTATCCACCAGGAGGCCTGATCACAGACCGGGCCGCGGGCCTTTGACCCCCGGCTTTTTCCCTGCCCGGTTGTTTTTGGCCCTTTTTTGGGCTGGTTTCCCCAAATTGTGGTCCCAAATGGCCCACACCATCCCCTCACCCGGTTTTTTCTGTGGTTTGCCGGTGTGCCCCCCTTTTTTGTGACCCCTCGGTGGCCGGGCCCCGGCCCCTTTTTTTTTTTAAAAAAAAAAACCCAAAAGTTTTTGTTCCCCCTTGTTAAAATTTTCCTTACCCCTTGCATCTTGGGTTCCCTCTCTTTTTTTTTTGGGTCCTTTTGGTCGCCTGGTGAAAGCTTTGGTATTCCCGTTTGTTTTCTTGGGGGGTTGTTTCGTGGGGTTCCTGTGTTTCAACTGGTTTCGCGGCCCCGTGGTCTCCGGGGTTTCCCCTCGTGGCTTCCTTTTTGCAGGCCTTTGTCCCCGGGGGTTTAAACCCTCTTTGGGCCCCCGCCCGTCGTCATCTTTTTTTCTCTTTCGGGTTTGTCTCTTTTTTTTTCTTTTTTTACCCTTGTTTCTTTTTTTTTCCTTTTTTTTCTCCCTTTTTTTCCCTCCTTTTGTCTTCCTTTTTTTTTTCTTTTTCTCCCTTTTTTCCCAAAAACCCCTTTTTTCTTTTTTTTTTCTCTATTGTTTTTTTTTTTTTTTCCTCTTTAACGCCCCCTTTTTTCCTTTTGTTGTGTTTTTCCTCTTGTTTGTTTTCCTCTTTTGTTTCTCTCTTGTTGTGTTTTTCCCTCTTGTTTGTTTCCCTTTTTGGGGTTTTCCCCCTCTTTTTGTGTTCTTCCTCTTGTTGTTTCTTCCTCTTGTTTTTTTTCCCTTGTGTTTCTGCCTCTTGTTTTTCTCCTCTTTTGTTTCCCCTCTTTTGGTTTTCTCCTCTTGTTGTGTTTTTCCTCTGTTGGTTTTTCCTCTTGTTGTGTTTTTCCTCTTTTGGTTCTCCTCTTGTTGTGTTCTGCCTCTTGTTGTTTTCTGCCTCTTTTGGTTCTCCTCTTTTTGTTTCTCCCTTGTTGTGTTTTTTCCTCTTGTTTGTTTTTCCTCTTGTTGTTTTCTTCCCTTTTGTTGGTTCTCCTCTGTTGTGTTCTTCCTCTTTTTTTCTGCTCTTTTTGGGTTTTCGCCTCTTGTTGTTTTCTCCTCTTGTTGTTTCTCCTCTTGTTGTTTTTTTCCCTTGTTTTTTTCTCCCTTTTGTTTTTTTCTGCCTTTTGTTGTGTTCTGCCCTTTTTGTGTTCTGCCTCTTGTTGTTTTTTCCTCCTTTTTGTTGTGTTTCCCTCTTGTGTGTTCGGGCCTCTTGTTGTTTTTTCTCCTCTTGTTGTTTTCTCCTCTTGTTTGTTCTCCTCTGTTGTGTTCTCCTTTTGTTGTGTTCTACCTCTTGTTGTGTTCTCCTTTTGTTGTGTTCTGCCTCTTTTGTTTTTCCCTTGTTTGTTCTACCTCTTTTTGTTTCTGCCTCTGTTGTTTTTTTTCCTCTTGTTGTGTTTTCTCTTTTTGGGGTTTTCAAACCTCTTGTGTGTTCCCCTTTTGTTTGTGTTCTCCTCTTGTGTGTTTTTCTCTTGTTGTGTTTTTCCCTTGTTGTTTTTTCCTCTTGCGTTTCTCCTCTTTGTGTTCCCCTTTTGTTTTTTTCACCCTTTTGTTCTCCCTTTTTGTTGTTTTTTCCTCTTTTGTGTTCCCTCTTGTGTGTTTTTTCCTTTTTTGTGTTCTCCTCTGTGTTTTTTCCCTCTTGTTGTGTTCTTCCCTTGTTGTTTTCTCCTCTTTTGTTTCCCTTGTTGTGTTCTCCCCTTTTGTTGGTTCTCCTCTTGTTGTTTCTCCTCTTGTTGTGTTCCCCTCTTTTTGTTTTCTCCTCTTTTGTTTTTTCTCCTCTTGTTGTGTTCTGCCTTGTTGTTCGCCTCTTTTTGGGTTCTCCCTTTTGTTTGCTCCCTCTTTTTTGTGTTCTGCTCTTTGTGTTCTGCCTCGTTTGTTACCTTTTGTTTTTTCTCCTCTGTGTGTTTTCCCCTTTTGTGTTTTTCTGCCCTTGTTTGTTCTCCTTTTGTTGGTTTTTCGCCTCTTGTTTGGTTCCCTTTTGTTGTTTTTTCTGCCTCTTTGGTTCTCCTTGTTGTGTTCCCTCTTGTTTTTTCTCCTCTTGTTGGTTCTGCCTTTTTGGTGTTTGCCTCTTTTTGTTTTCTGCCTCTTTTTTGTTTCAAACCTCTTTTTGTTTCTGCTTTTGCTGTGTTCTCCTCTTTTGGTTCTGCCTCTTTTGTGTTCTCCCTTGTTGTGTTCCCTCTTTTTGTGTTCTCCTCTTGTTGTTCTCCTCTTTTGTTTCTCCCTCTTGTTGTGTTTTCCTCTTGTTGTGTTTTTCCTTTTTGTGTGTTCTCCTCTTGTTGTTTCTCCTCTTGTTGTTTTCCTTTTTTTGTGTTCCCCTTTTTGGGTTCTACCTCTTGTTGTTTCCCTCTTTTTGTTCTGCCTCTTGTTGTTTCACCTCTTGTTGTGTTCCCCTCTTTTGTTTCTTCCTCTTTTGTTTCTGCCCTTTTTGTGTTCCCTCTTGTTTTTTTCTCCTCTTGTTGTTTCTCCTCTTGTTTTTTTCTGCCTCTTGTTGTTTTTCCCCTCTTGTTGTGTTTTCCTCTTGTGTGTTTTTCCTCTTTTTTTCTCCTTTTTTTGGGGGTTTTTCCCTCTTGTTGTGTCTCTCTTTTTGGTTCTACCTTGTTGTGTTCTTCTCTTGTGTGTTTTTCCTCTTTTTGTTCTCCTCTTGTTGTGTTCTGCTCTTTTGTGTTTTCCCTCTTGTTGTTTCCCTCGTTTGTTTCTGCCTCTTTTTGGTGTTTCCCTTTGTTTCTCCTTTTGTTGTTTTTCCTCTTGTTGTTTTCTCTTCTTTTGGTTCTCCCTTGTTGTGTTTTCCTCTTTTGTTTTCTCCTTTTGTGTTCTGCCTCTTTTGGTTTTTTCCCTTGTTGTGTTCTCCCTCTTTTGTTTTCCCCTGCCTCTTGTTGTTTTTCCCTCTTGTGTTTCTGCCTCTTTGTGTTCCTGCCCCCCTCTTGTTGTGTCTGCCTCTTTTTGTGTTCTGCCTTTTGTTGTGTTCTTCCTCTTGTTGTGTTCTCCCTCTTGTTTGTTCTCCCTTTTTTGGTGTTCTCCCCTTTTGGGTGTGTTCCCTCTTTTTGTGTTCTGCCTCTTGTTGGTTTTTCCCTCTTTTGGTTTGCTCTTTTTGGGTTTCTGCTCTTTTGTTTCCCTCTTTTGTGTTCTCCTCTTTTGTGTTCTGCCTCTTGTGTGTTCTCCCTTTTTTGTGTTTTCTCCCTCTTGTGTGTTCTCCTTTTGTTGGGCTCTGCCCTTGTTGTGTTTTTCCTCTTGTGTTCTGCCTCTTGTTGTTTTCTGCCTTTTGTTGGTTTTTCCTTTTTGTTCTGCCTTTTGTTGTTTTCTGCCTTGTTTTTTTTCACCTCTTGTTGTTTTCTTCCTCTTGTTGTTTTTTCCTCTTTTTGGGTTCCCTTTTGGTTTGCTCTTCCTTTTTTTTTTGTGTTCTCCTCTTTTGTGTTCTCCTCTTGTTGGGTTCTGCCTCTTGTTGTGTTTTTTCCTCTTTTTGTTCTGCCCTTTTTGGTTTCTCCCCTTGTGTGTTCTTCCTCTTGTTGTGTTCTCCCTCTTGTTTGTTTCCCTTTTGGGGTTTTTCTCCTCTTGTTGTTTCTCCTTTTGTTGTGTTCTGCCCTTGGTGTTTTTCCTCTTGCGTGTTCTACCTTGTTGTGTTTTTCCCTCTTGTTGTGTTTTTCCTCTTTTGTGTTTTTTCTTTTGGGTTTGTTCTGCCTTGCTTGTTCTCCTCTTTTTGGTTTTCTCCTCTTGTTTTCGCTCTTTTTTGTTTCCTCTTGTTTTGTTCTTTTCCCTTTGTTTTTTCCCTTTGGGGGTTTTTCTCCTCTGTTGTTTCTCCTCTTTTTTTTCTCCTCTTGTTGTTCTGCTCTTGTTTGTTTCTCCTCTGCTGTGTTTCTTCCTCTTGCTGTTTCTCCCTCTTTGTGTTCTCCTCTTTTTGTTCTCCTCTTGTGTTTTTTTCCCTTGTTGGTTCTTCTTTTCTGTGTTTCCCTTGTTGTTTTCTCCTTTTTTGTGTTTCCCTCTTGCTGGTTCTCTTTTGTTTGTTTCCCTCTTTTTTTCCCCTTCGTTGTGGTTTTTCCCTTTTGTGTGTTCTCCTCTTGCGTGTTCGCCTCTTTGTTTCTCCCTTTTGTGTTCCCTCTTTTTTTTGTGTTCTCCCTTTTGGTGTCTCCTCTTTTGTGTTCTCCTCTTGTTGTGTTTGCCTCTTGTTGTTTTCTCCTGTTTTTGCTGTGTCTCCTCTTTTGTGTTCTCCTCTTGGGGTTTTTTTGGTTCTCCTCTTGTTGTTTTCTCCTCTTTGTTCTCTTTTGCTGTGTTCTGCCTTTGTTGGTCTCCTCTTGGTTCTCCTCTTTTGTGTTCTTCTCTTCTGTGTTCTCCTCTTGTTGTTTTCTCCTCTTGCTGGTTCTCCTTTTGTTGTGTTCTTCTCTTCGTGTCACCTTGTTGTGTTCTTCCTCTGCGGGTTTCTTCTTTTGTGTTCTTCCTCTCGTGTTCTTCCTCTCGTTGGCCCCTTCTTTGCGTTTCTCCCTCTTGTGTTTCCCCTTTTTTCTGTGTTCCCCTTTTTGTGTTCTCCTCTTTTTTCTGCCTCTTTGTTTTTCTCTCTGTTTTTCTCCTCTGCTGTGTTCTTCCTCTTGTTGGTTTTCTCCTTTGCGTTTTTTCCCTTGCTGTGTTTCTCCTCTTGTTGTTTTTCTGCCTCTTGTTGTTTCTGCCCTTGCTGTGTTCTCCCTTTTGGGTTTTTTTTCTCTCTTGCTGTGTTCTTCCTCTTTTTGGGTTTTTCTTCCTCTCTTGTTTTTCCCTTTTGTGTTCTCCTCTTGTTTCTCCTCTTTTTGGTTCTCCTCTTGGGTTGCTCTTGTGTTTGCCTTTGTTTTTTCCTCTTTGTGTTTTTTTTTTCTTTTGTTTGTTTCCTTTTTGGTTTTTTTCCCTCTTTTTTTTTTTTCTCCTTTTTTGTGTTCTGCTCTTTTTTTCTCCTCTTGCGTTTTTCCCTCTTGCTTTTTCTTCTTTGTGTTTTTCCTCTTGTGTGTCTCCTCTTCTGTTTCTCCCTTTGTGTTTTCCCTTGTTTTTTTCTTCCCCTTTTGTGTTCTTCCCTTGTTTTTTTTTTTTCCTTTGTTGTTTTCTTTCCTTTTTTTGTGTTTTTCCTTTTGCGTTTTTTCTCTTGTTTGTTTTTCCCTTTGTGTCTTCCCTTGTGTGTTTTCCTCTTTTGTGTTTTCCCTTTTGGGCGTGTTTTTCCCTCTTTTGTGTTTTTCCTCTTTTGGTTTTTCCCTCTGCGTGTTCTTCCTTTGTTGGTTTTTCCTCTTTGTGTTTTTTTCCCTTTTTTGTGTTCTCCCTTGCTGGGGTTTTTCCCTTTTGTTTTTTCCTCTTTTGTGTTTCTTCCTCTCCTTTGTGTTTTTTCCTCTTGTTGTGTTTTTCCTCTTGGGGGTGTTTTTTTTCCTTTTCTGTGTTTTTCCCTTTTGGGGTTTTCTTCCCTTGCTGTGTTCTTCCTCTTGCTGTGTTCTGCCTTTGTTGTGTTTTTCCCTTGTTGTGTTTTTCCTCTTTGTTCGCCTCTTCTTTTTCTTCTTTTTGCTGGGTTCTTCCTCTTGCTGTTTTCTTCCTCTTGCTGTGTTCTTCCTCTTCTGTGTTTTTTCCTCTTCGGTTCTGCCCTTGTTGTTTTCCCTTCCCTTTGCGTTTTCTTTTTCTTCTGTGTTTTTCCCTTTTTTTCTGTTTTTCTTCCTCTTGCGTGTTTTTCCCTTTTTGCTGTGTTCCCCTTGTTGTTCTTCCTCTTGTTGGTTTTCCTCTTTTTTGGTTCTCCCTTTTTGGTTTTTTTTTTTTCTTCCTCTTGTGTTTGCCCTTGCTTTTTCTTCTTGCGTGTTTTTCCTCTTGTGTTTCTTCCCTTTTGTGTTCCCCCCTTGCTTTTCCCTTTTGTTGTGTTCTGCCTCTTGTGTTCTGCCCTTTTTTTGTTTTCTGCCCTTGTTGTTTTCTGACTCGCGTTTCGCCTTTGCTGTGTTCTCCTCTTGCGTGTTTTCCCTCTTTTGTTTTTCTTCCTCTTGCTGTGTTTTTCCCTCTGTTGTGTTCTTCCTTTTGTTTTGCCTCTTGTTTTTTCGCCTTGTTGTGTTCTGCCTTTTGTTTGTTCTGCCTCTTGTTTTTTTCTGCCTCTTTTTTGTGTTCTGCTCTTGTTGTGTTTTTCCCTCTTTTTATGTTCCTCTTTTTGTTCTCCCTCTTGCTGTTTCTGCATTTTACATTTTCTACCTTTTGTCGTGTTCTGCCCTTTTTGGGTTTTCTGCCTCTTCTGTGTTCTCCCCTTTTGCTATTTTCTCCCTTTTTTGTCGTCTCTGCCTCTTGTTGTTTCTGCCCTTTTTTTGGTTCTCCCTTTGTTGGTTCCCCCCTTTTTGCTATGTTTTCCTTTTTTCGTGTTCGCCTCTTGTTGTTTCGCCTCTTTTTGTGTTCTGCTCTTGCTATTCACCTTTTGTCGTGTTCTCCCCTTTTTTTTGTTTTTCTGCCTTTGTGTTTCCCCTCTCTATTTCTGCCTTTTGTCGTTTTTTCCTTTTGCTGTTTCCCCTCTTGTGTTCTGCCTCTTGTTGTTTCTGCCCTTGCGGGTTTCGCCTTTTTTGTTTCTCCCTCTGCGTTTCTCTTCTTCGTGTTCTGCCTTTTGCGTGTTCGTCTCTGCGTTTCTGCCTCTTTTGTGTTCTTTTTGCTGTGTTCGCCTCTTGCGGGTTCTGCCCTTTTGTTTCTGCCTTTTGTTTGTTCTCCTCTTGCGTTTCTGCCTCTTGCGTTTTCGCCTTTTGTGTTCGCTCTCTGGTTCCCCTCTTGCTGTGCTCGCCTCTTGTTGTGTTCTGCCTCTTGTTGTTTCTGCCTCTTGCGTGTTCTGCCTCTTGCTGTGTTCTCCCCTTTTGGGGTTTTTCTCCCCTTTTACTGTGTCGCCTCTTTGTTTTTTCTCTAACTGTGTTTTCCCTTGCTTGTTCTTCCTCTTGTTGGTTCTTCCTCTTGCGTGTTCGCCTCAGCTGTCTTCTTCCTCTTGCGTGTTCGCCTTTTGTTGTGTTCTGCCTTGTGGTTTTCTGCCTCTTGCTGTGTTCTCCTCTTGCTGTGTTCAAACTTTTGCGTGTTCTCCTCTTGTTGTTTTTTCCTCTAACTGTTTCTTCCTCTTGTTTTGTTCTGCCTCTTGCTGTGTTCGCCTTTTGCTATTTTCTGCCTCTTGCTGTTTCTCCCTCGTGTTCTGCCTTTTCTGTGTTTCCCTCTTGCTGTGTACTTCCCTTACTGTGTTCTTTTTTTTTTTTTCTTCCTCTTACTGTGTTTTTTCCTCTTGGGTTTTTCTTCCTCCTTGTTCTGCCTCTTTTTTGGTTCTTTCCCCGGGTTTTTTTTCCTCTTGTTGTGTTCTTCCCCTTTTTGTTCTTCCTTTTGCTTGTTCTTTCTCTGTTGTTTTTTCCCTCTTGTTGTGTTCTTCCTTTTGCTGTTTTTTCCTCTTACTGTTTTTCCCTTGCGTGTTTTTCCCTGCTGTGTCTTCCCTGCTGTTTCTCCTCTGGGGGTTCTTCCTCTTTTTTTCTTCCTCTGTTGTTTCTTCCTTTTGGGTTTTCTGCCTCTTGCTGTGTTCTTTTTTCTTTGGTTTTTTTCCTCTTGCGTGTTCTTCCTCTTGTTTTTTCCTCCTCTTCGTGTTTTTCCTTTTGTTGTTTCTGCCTCTTGTTTTTCTGCCTCTTGTTGTGTTCTGCCTTTTTGTTGTGTTCGACCCTTGCGGTTCTCCTCTTTGCTGTTTTCTGCCACTTGTGTTTTCTCCCTTTTGCTGTTTTCTTCCTCTTTTTTTGTGTTTCTTCCTCTTGCTGTGTTCTTCCTCTTGTTTTTTTTTCCCTTTTTTCCCTTTGTTTGTTCCCCTCTTGTTGTGTTCCCCTCTTTTGTGTTTTTTTGGGTTTTCTCCCTCTTTTGTGTTTTCCCTTTTGTTTTGTTCTGCCTCTTGCGTTTTCTGCCTCTTGCTGTTTCTGCCTCTTGTTGTTTTGGCCTTTTGTTTCTCCTCTTTTTGTTCTTCCCCCCCCCTCTTGCTGTTTCGCCTCTTGCGTGTTCTGCCCTTGTTTGTTTCTCCTCTTGTTGTTTCTCCCCTCTTCGTTTTTCTGCCTCTTGCGGGTTTTCTGCCTCTGCTGTTTATCCTCTTGCTGTGTTCTGCCCTCTTTTGTTCTGCCCTTGCTGTTTCCCTGCCCTTGCTTTTTTCTGCCTCTTGCTGGATTTGCCTCTCTGTTTTCTCCCTTTCTTTGTTTCGCCTCTGCTGTTATGCCCTTGTTGTGTTCTGCCTTTTGCTGTTTCGCCTCTTGTTTCTTCCTTGCTTGTCTCCCCTCTTGCTTTTTTTGCCTCTTGCTTATTCTGCCATTTGCGGGATTCCTCTTGCTTTTCTGCCTCTTGCTGTTTCTCCTCTTGTTGTTTCTCCTCTGCGTGTTCTCCTTTTTCTGTTTTCTCCCTCTTGCGTGTTCGCCTCTTCTTTGTTCGGCCTCTTGCTGTGTTCGCCTCTTGCTGGTTCTCCCCTTTTGCTGTGTCTTACCTTGTTGTGTTCTCCCTCTTTTTGCGTTCCGCCTCTTTTTGTGTTCACTTCTTGCTGTGATTTTTCCTCTTGTTGTTTCTGCCTCTTTTTGTGTTCCTCCTCTTGCTGTTTCTCCTCTTTTTTGTGTTCTTCCCCTTGCTTGTTCTGCTTCTTTTTCGTTTTTTCCTTTTGCTGTGTTCTGTTTCTGCTGTTTTTCTGCTTCTTGCTTCTTCTGCTTCTTGCTGTGTTTGCCTTTTGCTGGTTCTGCTTTTCTGTGTTTCCTCTTGCTTTTTTCTGTTTCTTGCGTTTCTGCCTTTGCTGTTTTTCCCTTTTGCGGCTTCGTTTTTTCTGCACTCTGTGTTCTGCTTCTTGCTGTTTCGCCTCTTGCTGTTTCTCTACGCTGTGTTCTACTATTTGCTGTTTTCTGCTTCTTGCTGTGTCTCCCTCTTACTGTGTTCGCTACTTGCTGTGTTCGCTTCTTGCGTTTCTGCCTCTTCTGGTTCGCTACTTCTGTTTTTCGCTTCTTGCTGTGTCGCCTCTTACTGTTCGCATTTGCTTGTTCTGCAATTTGCTGTTTCTGCTACTTGCGGTTTTTCTGCACGCTGTGTTCTGCTTCTTGCGTTTCTGCTACTTGCGTGTTCGCCCCTTGCTTGCGCTACGCTGTTTCTGCTACTTCGTGTTCTGCTACTTGTGTTTCTGCCCTTGCCTCACTCTTGCATTTGCCTCCTTGGGGTTCCTTTTTGTTCCTGTTTTGTCCTCCTTGTCTGCCTTTTTCCTTATACCTCCATCCTGGCCCCCTTGTCTTAACCCCTCCCCACTCCCCCACCCCACCCCCCACCCCACCACCCTACTCCCCCACACCCACCACCCCACTCCCCCACACCCCCCAAACCCCCCCCCCCCACACCCACCATCCCACCCCCCAAACCCACCACCTCCCTCCCCCACCCCCACCACTCAACTCCAACCACCCCACCCACCCCACCTACCACCCAACCCCCCACCCCACTCCACGCACACCCACCCCCCCCCACCCCCCACATCCACCACCCCACTCCTCACCAACCACCCCCACCCCCAAAACATCCACCACCCACTCCACCCACACCCACCCCCCCACACTACCACCCCAGTCCCCCACACCCACCACCCCCACTCCCCCCACACCACACCACCACCTACTACCCCCACACCCACCACAACCCACTCCACCCACGCCCACCACCCCACTCCACCCACACCCACCACTCCCCAACACCCACCACCCCCCCACTCCCCAACACTCACCACCCCACTACACCCCACACCCACCACCCTTTACTCCCCCCACACGCACCACCCCACTCCCCCCACTCCCCCTACCCCCCCCCCACACCCACCACACCACTCCACCCACACCCACCACCCCACTCTACACCCATACCTACCACCCCACTCCACCAACATCCACCACCCCACTCCTCCCACACCCCCTCCCCCACTATCACCAACACCCACTGCCCCACTCCACCCACACCCCACTCCCTCATCACCCCACTCCCCCACACCCACCCACCCCACTCCCCAACACTCACTACCCCACTCCACCCACATCCACCACCCTACTACCCACACATACCCCACCCCACTCTCCCACACCCTCTGTCCCACTCCTCCACACCCACCACACCTCTCCGCCCACACCCACCACCCCACTCCACCCACACCCACTCCACCAACACCACCACCCCACTCCTCCCACACCCCACTCCACCAACATCCACCACCCCACTTCACCCACACCCCACTCCACCAACACCCACCACCCCACTCCACCCACACCCCACTCCCCATCGCCACACTCATCCACATCCACCACCCCACTCCACCACACCCCACTCCCACCACTCCTCCCATACCCACACCACCCCACTCCAACATCCATCACCCCACTCCACTCACACCCCACTCCCCCCACTCCACCAACACCCACCACCCCACTCTACCCACAATCCCTCCCCCACACCCATCAACCCATTCCCTCCCACATCCACCACCCCACTCCCCCGCCCCTCTCATCCCACACCCACCACCCCAACATCCACCACCCCACTCCTCCCACACCCCACTCCTCCCACACACCACTCCAACATCCACCACCCCACTTCACCCACACCCCACTCCCCCACTTCAACACCCACTGCCCCACTCCACTCACACCCCCACTTCCTCATCACCCCACTCCCCCACACCCACCACCCCACTCCCCAACACTCACAACCCCACTCCACCCACACCCACCACCCTACTCCCCCACATGCCCCACCCCACTCTCCCACACCCTCTACTCCACTCCCCCACACACCACCACACCACTCCACCCACACCCACCACCTCACTCCACCCACTCCCACCACCCCACTCCACCAACATCCACCACCCCACTCCTCCCACACCCCACTCCACCAACATCCACCACCCCACTTCACCCACACCCCATCACCCCTCATCCACATCCACCACCCCACTCCACCCACACCCCACTCCCCCATCACCCCAATCATCCACATCCACCACCCCACTCCTCCCACACCCCACTCCACCAACATCCACCACCCCACTTCACCTACACCCCACTCCACCCCACCCACCCACCACCCCACCACCACCCCACCACCCACCACACTTCACTCCACCCACACCTTCCAAATCTCTCCCACACACCTACCACCCCTCTCCCCCACATCCACCACCCCACTCCCCCACACCCACCACCCCATCTCCCCACACCCAACTCCACCCACTCCCACCACCTCACTCCCCACACCTACCACCCCCAATCCTCCCACACCCACCCCCACTCCACCACCCCACACCTACCACCCCATTCCACCCACACTCACCACCCCACTCCCCCACACCTACCACCCCACTCCTCCCACACCCACCACCCCACTTCTTCCACTCACCACCCCACTCCACCCACAGCCCCACCCACCACCCCACTCCACCAATACCCACCACCCCCACCCACTACCCCACAACTACCACCCCACTCCTCCCACCCACTCCACCCACCACCCCACTCCACCCACATCCACCACCCCACTCCACCCACAGCCCCACACCCCACTCCCCCACACCCACCACCCCACCCACCACCCCACACCTACCACCCTACTCCTCCCACCCCCACCCACCACACCACTCCACCCACATCCACCACCCCACTCCACCCACAGCCCCACACCCCACTCCCTCACACCCACCACCCCACTCCCCCACACCCACCATCCCACTCCACCCACACCCACCACCACCCTCTTCCACACCCACCACCCCACACCCCACACCCGCCACCCCTCCACACACCCACCACCTCTCCCCCACACCCACCTGGCACCTAGCTGGGGTGTTGCTCCCATCTGGGGTGTGGCACCTAGTTGGGACGTAGCACCTGACTGGGTTATGAACGTGGCACCTGGCACCTGGATGGGTTATGTACGTGGTACCTGGCTGGATTATGCATGTGGCACCTGGCTGGGTTATGCATGTGGCACCTGTCTTGGTTAAACTCCTTACCAAAATTACCTACTCAAATTACCGCCCAAACATGATGACTTCACCTCCGTCACAACCCGACCCGTACTCGTCTGAACACACCTCTCACCTGCTCCTGTCCTGGCTACTGCCTGACTCACAGGAATAATACACGTCCGCTTTCAGTATTCTACATGACATTATATGTGGAGCCTTATTTTATATAAATATTTTTTTACAGTACTCCGTAATACACGTGGCACTTGGCTGGGATATGCACGTGGGTGGGACGTGGCACCTGGCTGGGATATGCACGTGGGTGGGACGTGGCACTTGGCTGGGATATGCACGTGGGTGGGACGTGGCACCTGGCTGGGATATGCACGTGGGTGGGACGTGGCACTTGGCTGGGATATGCACGTGGGTGGGACGTGGCACTTGGCTGGGATATGCACGTGGGTGGGACGTGGCACCTGGCTGGGATATGCACGTGGGTGGGACGTGGCACTTGGCTGGGATATGCACGTGGGTGGGACGTGGCACTTGGCTGAGTTACGCACGTGGCACCTGGTTGGGTTATACACGTGGCATATGGCTGGGTTATGTACGTGGTACATGGCTGGGTTATGCACGTGGATGGGACGTTGCACCTGGCTAGGTTATGCACGTGGTACCTGTCTGTGTTATGCACGTAGCACCTGCTGGGTTATGCACGTGGTACCTGTCTGTGTTATGCACGTAGCACCTAGCTAGGTTATGCACGTGGTACCTGTCTGTGTTATGCACGTAACACCTAGCTAGTTTATGCACGTGGTACCTGTCTGTTATGCACGTAACTCCTTCCTAGGTTATGCACGTGGCCTGGCTGTTATGCAAGTGACATCTGAGCTAGGTTACGCACGTGCCTGTCTGTGACACCTCCTTCTCAGGGATGTACCGTGGACCTGTGTCATGCATGTGCATTATGGGAGCCGTGCCTTGACGTGACACTCTTGTTTCCGTGACCGGAAGATAACCTACTCTACGTGACACCTTTCCGCTCTCCACCGACCTTCCCTCTCCCCGTCCCTCCCCGTCCCTCTCCCCGTCCCTCCACTCTTGGCACCCATCATGCAGCACACCAGGTAACAACTGCTCTACACCACACTCGCTGCTCCCCAACACTAAACCAAAGTGGAGTGATGGTGGTCACAGTGACCTGACCTCCACTATGCTGGTGGTAGACAACAACAATAACTATAGTTGTAAAGTGTTACCCTTGACAAGTTTGTTATTATAAAGGTATATTACAGCCAGGAGTCTGTTATCCCGGGTGTAAAGGCAGCAAAATAAACACAGCAGAAAAGTTTTGACTTATATTATCCTTCATCAATTTAGAACAGCAATATGTACATTATATACACTATGTACAGTGATAGGTATTAGTGCACTCCACGGTAAGCAAGGCAGAATAGAAGCCACAAGATAGCAGACCGTGCTTCAACCAGCTCTAGAATGGGAATGACAAGGGCAGACAGGAGAGTGGTACCCACATAACCTCTGCGATTGCCAAAACCATCTTATTATTGGCTGGAACCTGGTTACTAGTTGAACGACGGGGCCCCATCGTCAACTCTTAGCAACCTGGTTCGCTGGTTGGGGGAGATAGCCTGTAAATGAGGGTGTGTACATGCGCCGAATAAAGGTTATGTACTCTTTGCATGTCACAAGGAATAATAGAGATATGAAAAGTTTTGTGTTAATTCCTTCATGTGAAGTCTAGAGCAGCGTTTCTCAACCTTTTTACCCTTGAGGAAACCTTGAAACAATTTTCATGTCTCAGAAAACCCTTACATAAAAATCATTATATATCATTTTTAATATCTTTCTTTCTCTTTTATAAGCTTAAAGTTCATAAGGAAAATATTTTTTTTTATACTGATAACTAGTTTAAGCAAAAAAATAACTTATGTTTTTCTCAAGTTTATTGACAAAAAAAATTAAATCAAACTGCTTGTTCAAGACCTTGTACGATAAACACACACAGATAAACACACACACATAAACACACACACAGATAAACACACACACAATAAACACACACAGATAAACACACACAGATAAACACACACAGTAACACACACACAGATAAACACACACAGATAAACACACACAGATAAACACACACAGATAAAACACACAGATAAACACACACAGATAAACACACACAGATAAACACACACAGATTAAACACACACAGATAAATACACACAGATAAACACACACAGATAAACACACACAGATAAACACACACAGATAAACACACATAGATAAACACACACAGATAAACACACACAGATAAACACACACAGATAAATACACACAGATAAACACACAGATAAACACACACAGATAAACACACACAGATAAACACACACAGATAAACACACACAGATAAATACACACAGATAAACACACACAGATAAATACACACAGATAAACACACACAGATCAACACACAGATAAACACACACAGATAAACACACACAGATAAACACACACAGATAAACACACACAGATAAACACACACAGATAAACACACACAGATAAACACACACAGATAAACACACAGATAAACACACACAGATAAACACACACAGATAAACACACACAGATAAACACACACAGATAAACACACACAGATAAACACACAGATAAACACACACAGATAAACACACACAGATAAACACACACAGATAAACACACACAGATAAACACACACAGATAAACACACACAGATAAACACACACAGATAAACACACACAGATAAACACACACAGATAAACACACACAGATAAACACACACAGATAAACACACACAGATAAACACATGGATTTCATCTTCAACTGAAAGGAGAAGATTTCTGTTTTTGTTCTTGATAATTGTTAAATAAGAACAAGTTTGGTTACACATGTAAGAGGTTGAAAACTGCACCAATATATTTATTGTTTTCCTGTGAATGGCAGGATACTCTTCTGTCACAGAAATCCACAACTTGTCCAGGGACAGGTCAGTAAATCTCATCTTAAGTGTACCATCAGACTACTTTTAAATGATATAACAGGTTGAAGACTTTATTATAATATCCAGGAATGTACCGTATGTCTAAAGTAAAATTACGAATATAAAATTAAGCACAAAAATTACTCAAAAATGCATTTACATATGATTAGCCTATTTATTACTATTTCTGTGGGAACCCCTTGTGACCTCTCTCTGAACCCTATGGTTCCGGGGAACCCCGGGTGAGAAACGCTAGTCTAGAGGGTCGATCAGTTGCATCCTGGGCTCTTTCCTCCCTGACGACTGTCAAATATTGTAATCAGAGTTGTATGTTATATAAAAAAAAACTGAAGGTGTTAAGGATTTATCCATTGCCATATTCGTTACGTCAGATTTATCTCACAGTGATAAAGTCAAGTGAGTGTATCTGATTTTCGGTCATGAGTCCAGCTGATTACGATCTCGCCAGGATGTTTGTCTTGCCTCCTATAATCTGATCTTACTGGCAGTTGCAACACCTTTATGAGCCAGACACAAGTATGCAATACTTACCTGGCCTCTTATGTAGCACTATGGCTGTAACTAAGTGTTGAGTGGCTTACTGGAAACCATCTTGATGTCTTCTACGATGCTGGAAATTGTCTTATTGATCTGACCTTCGGGACGTAATATTCCAATGATCTGACTTAGGTGGCGAAATATTACGATGATCTGACCTAGGGGACGCAGTGTTACGATGATCTGATCTTGGGGACGTAATAATGTAATATGATGGTCTGGCCTTAGGAACGCAGTATTATGACGATAATAAAAAAAGGCACAATACCGTGACTGCAACGATATACAAATAACATCGACTCAAGGTTGAGGGACTGATTACCTCATTCTCCTCCTGTTCTTCAAGATTCTCCTTTGTATGGACCGATGAAGCTAATGTGTGGCGAAACATTTCCTCAATAAAGATACCCAAGAGTTGCACATGTGTCTAATTTATCAATAACCCGCACATAGAAGAGAGGAGCTTACGACGACGTTTCGGTCCGACTTGGACCATTTACAAAGTCACACTAACGAAAAGGAGATCAGGATGGGTATATATATAGGCAGGAGGTAATAGTAGTAGAAGTAGTAGTAGTAGTAGTAGTAGTGGAGGAGGAAGTAGTAGTGGAGAGATAGTAAGAGGAGGAGGAGCCAGTCAAATGCTAAGAAAGAGGAGCACTGCAAGGGAGCTAGGTGCCCACAGAGAGTAAGAGCAAGAACACCTGTGGGCACCTAGCTCCCTTGCAGTGCTCCTCTTTCTTAGCATTTGACTGGCTCCTCCTCCTCTTACTATCTCTCCACTACTACTTCCTCCTCCACTACTACTACTACTACTACTACTACTACTTCTACTACTATTACCTCCTGCCTATATATACCCATCCTGATCTCCTTTTCGTTAGTGTGACTTTATAAATGGTCCAATTCGGACCGAAACGTCGTCGTAAGCTCCTCTCTTCTATGTGCGGGTTATTTGTGTATTATGACGACCTAACCTTGAGGACGCATTTCCAGAATCGGTCGACGCTTAAGTTTGCTTACCACCTTCTACACCGACAACTTAAACTCGCCACACTACAAAAAAGGATCCGTGCATTTCAGTTACGTACGTGAGCGATTTTTGTTCGTGCTGTCGCGTCGTGTAATTTCGCTGACATGAAAGGTTATTGTATTTTCTGTGGTTGATTGACACCACCGAAGACGAAGAGAGTTCACTGGCGAATTCTCCCTCAAGCCAAGTTCATGCCACGAGCGTTTCTAGGCTGTGCAAGACTTGTGTATATTAGTGTTCAATGTCATCCTAGTACTAGCTGGCCAGGCACTGCCCAGTGCCCTACACCATGAAACCTAGTGACACCCGTAGCATGTAGAGAAAAAAATCTTCTGACATTAACAGTGTGCAAGGAAAAAATCTACTGACACCTTTAGCACTGTTAATTAAGGTTGTCAGCTTGACCATGGATCCCACGTCAGAATTGTCAATATTTCCTTCATTATAGGATGTACGTAAGCTTCCTTATTGACAATGTCGTCAACGTGAAGACTTGTTTAACTTATATAATGAGTCTAGGTTTCGGTCACGAAGAATCCTTACGTAGGTTCTCCGAAATTATGTAAATGTTTTAGAAAACCGACAAGTTGAAGAATTAGAAACTTTTGCAACATTTGGAAATCTTTACTGTGGTAACGTTTCCCTCAAGGTTGAGGGACAGATTGCCTTAAACTCCTCATCTTCCACCATTCATACACAAATAACCCGCACATAGAAGAGAGGAGCTTACGACGACGTTTCGGTCCGACTTGGACCATTTACAAAGTCACACTAACGAGCAGTAGAGCAGGACTCTCCTCTCTCTCCTGTCCTTGCTAATCTTTACATGGAATACTTCGAGACTGTTCTTCTTCCTACCATCGATGTGCAACCTTCACTCTGGCTCCGCTATGTTAATGACATCTTTGCTCTGTGGCCTCATGACTCCAGTCTCTTCCAACCTTTACTTGAAGCCCTTAATAATCTTGACCCTTCCATTAAGTTTAAAGCTGTATGGGAATCTAATTCCTTGCTTCCTTTTCTTGATGTCCATGTCCACCGCTCAGATACGGGTTTTTCCTTTTCCGTTTACCGCAAACCTATGCACAGTGGCATGTACATTCACTATTTTTCCTATCATGCTTCCCCTGTCAAGAAAAGTGTTCATATTTCCCCCTTTCTCCGTGCCCTCCGCATCTGTGATCCTCAGTTCCTTCCAGCAGAAATTTCCACTCTTCATAATTCGTTTTCCCGTCTTGGCTACCCTTCCTATTTCATAGATTCTGCCCTCTCATGTGCTAAACGTAGTTTCTTCTCTCCCAAACTCTCTACTCCTGGGAACTCTTCTGTCCTCTGCCTTCTCTACATTTCCGGTCTTTCTAATCTCAACAATTCTCTCCGTGAAAGTTAAGACACATGTGCAACATCTGGATATCTTTATTGTAGACGTTTCGCCATCCAGTGGTTTTATCAATACAGATTCTAGGACATGATAGGAAGACAGTAGAACTATATACAAAAGATGAGGTAATCAGTCCCTCGGCCTTGGAGTTAGTGTTCACAGCATCGTGGTGGAGAATCTGGAGCAAAGGCAAGAAGACTGGCGGTTATATAGGTGTCAGTGGATAGGGACGGGCAGCAGACGAGGGCATAGTCACTGGTAGGCGGGATTCCCCAGTGGAAGTAGGTCCTTCCCAAAGAGATGGGTTAGTTGCAGCAGCCGTTAAGAAGGTCTTGTAGATGTCCTCTGAACTAAGATTCCATGATGTTGCAGTGTCTGACAAGTTGTGCAAGAAAGGTATAAAATACCGACAATATGAAAGTTAAGACACATGTGCAACATCTGGATATCTTTATTGTAGACGTTTCGCCATCCAGTGGCTTTATCAATACAGATTCTAGGACATAATAGGAAGACAGTAGAACTATATACAAAAGATGAGGTAATCAGTCCCTCGGCCTTGGAGTTAGTGTTCACAGCATCGTGGTGGAGGAGAATCTGGAGCAAAGGCAAGAAGACTGGCGGTTATATAGGCGTCAGTGGATAGGAACGGGCAGCAGACGAGGGCATAGTCACTGGTAGGCGGGATTCCCCAGTGGAAGTAGATCCTTCCCAAAGTGATGGGTTAGTTGCAGCAGCCGTGAAGAAGGTCTTGTAGATGTCCTCTGAACCAAGATTCCATGATGTTGCAGTGTCTGACAAGTTGTGCAAGAAAGGTATAAAATACCGACAATATGAAAGTTAAGACACATGTGCAACATCTGGATATCTTTATTGTAGACGTTTCGCCATCCAGTGGCTTTATCAATACAGATTCTAGGACATAATAGGAAGACAATAGAACTATATACAAAAGATGAGGTAATCAGTCCCTCGGCCTTGGAGTTGGTGTTCACAGCATCGTGGTGGAGGAGAATCTGGAGCAAAAGCAAGAAGACTGGCGGTTATATAGGCGTCAGTGGATAGGGACGGGCAGCAGACGAGGGCATAGTCACTGGTAGGCGGGATTCCCCAGTGGAAGTAGGTCCTTCCCAAAGAGATGGGTTAGTTGCAGCAGCCGTGAAGAAGGTCTTGTAGATGTCCTCTGAACCAAGATTCCATGATGTTGCAGTGTCTGACAAGTTGTGCAAGAAAGGTATAAAATACCGACAATATGAAAGTTAAGACACATGTGCAACATCTGGATATCTTTATTGTACAAGACCTTCTTCATGGCTGCTGCAACTAACCCATCTCTTTGGGAAGGACCTACTTCCACTGGGGAATCCCGCCTACCAGTGACTATGCCCTCGTCTGCTGCCCGTCCCTATCCACTGACGCTTATATAACCGCCAGTCTTCTTGCCTTTGCTCCAGATTCTCCTCCACCACGATGCTGTGAACACTAACTCCAAGGCCGAGGGACTGATTACCTCATCTTTTGTATATAGTTCTACTGTCTTCCTATTATGTCCTAGAATCTGTATTGATAAAGCCACTGGATGGCGAAACGTCTACAATAAAGATATCCAGATGTTGCACATGTGTCTTAACTTTCATATTGTCTGTATTTTATACCTTTCTTGCACAATTCTCTCCGTCCCTTAGCCATCAAGCTTACTTTCCGCCAGACTAACACTCTTCGCACTAATCTCGTTCATACCACTCCTCCCTCTACAGATGTTCCTGGTGTCTACTCTACTTCTTGCTCCTCCTGTCCTCTTCAATATTTTGGAGAAACTGGTCGATCTCTTTCTGACAGACTTAAGGAGCACAAAAATAGTGTTAGGCTTGCCGACACTAACAGTGCTCTGTTCTGTCACGTCAGAGATCACAGCCATCCTATCGATTGGTCTTCTGCTAAAACTGTTTTCCCTACTTCCAACTTTAACAGTCGCCGTCTAGTTGAATCCTCTCTAATACACAACTTTCCTTGTATGAATCTTAGTCCTGGCGTCATCTCTGTAGATGCCTTCCTCTCCTCAATCTTCAACTTGTCGGTTTTTCAAATCATTCATCACAACTGTCAGACACTGCAGCATCATGGGATCTTGTTACAAAGAATTTTTCAACACTTGTTCAACCTTTGGACGAAGACCTACTTCGACTAGTGGATGGTACCACTATGACCCCGCCTCCGCCTGCTTCATCTCACCTCACTACAATATATGAGCCACGTCATTGATGGATTGATGGACTGAACACATCGACTCCAGGCTGACGGACTGATTACCTCATACTCCTCCTCTCCTTACGCCTTCCTCTTTGTATTGGACTGATGAAGCCACTGTGTGGAGAAACGTTTCCTGAATAAAGATTCCCATATGCTGCATAAGTGTCTCAATCTTCACATTGTAAAATGTTCCAAACTTCAGAACACCCGTGACTTAACCTGATTCCTCATTTTCTCTTCTTCTCCCTCTTCCCCTTTCCTCTTTCCCTTTTTCTCCTCTGGGTTGTCTTTCTTCTGTCTTGTGTTTTTGTTCCTTCATTATTCATTTCATCACTTCCCCTTCTTCCCCACCTCTGCGTACTTGCTCTCCCACTGTGGGCACCTAGCTCCCTTGCAGTGCTCCCCTTTCTTTGTATTTGACTGGCTCGTCCTCCTTTTTCCCCACTACTACTACTACTACTACCACTGTTGCTACTACTTTTACTACCACCACTACAACTACTACTACCACTACTACTACTACTACTACTACTACTACTACTACTACTACTACTACTATTACTACTACTACTACTACTACTACTACTACTACTACTTCTACCACCACCACTACCTCTTCCTGCCTATATATACCCGTTGTGCTCTACTGCTCGTTAGTGTGACTTTGTAAATGGTCCAAGTCGGACCGAAACGTCGTCGTAAGCTCCTCTCTTCTATGTGCGGGTTATTTGTGTATCGTTCCAGTCACGGTATTGTGCCTTTTTTTGTTATTCCACCATTCATCTCCGTACCGGACTAAGGAAGCCACCTGTTGGCGAAACGTTTCCACAATAAAGATTCCCAGATGTTGCAGAAGTACCTAGTTGTAGGAAATGTTTTGCATAATAAATAACTTTCTTTTGAACGCAAAAATGTAACCTTATCAAATTATAATTGTATCTTCACTGTTTAACAAGTGTAACCAGACAAACTAAAACCTCTTCCATGTTTGTATACAAAGATATAAAAATTTTCATTTTCACTCTCGCCTACTGATGGAACACGAAGAGTAGCAGTCATGCTCTTGTAAGAGAGACACGAAACACCCATTGTTCCGGGAAGTGGAGGGGGGAGCTACACCCCTTCTTTACCATTGTTCCGGGAAGTGGAGGGGGGAGCTACACCCCTTCTTTACCATTGTTCCGGGAAGTGGAGGGGGACTACACCCCTTTTTTAACCTTTTTTTCCGGGAAGGGGGGGGGGAGCACACCCTTCTTTCCCATTGTTCCGGGGAAAAGGGGGAGGGGGGACCTACCCCCCCTTTCTTTACCTTTTTTCCGGAAGTGGAGGGGGGGACCTACACCCCCTTTCCCTTTTTTCGGAAGTGGAGGGGGACTACCCCCCTTCTTACCATTGTTTCCCGGGAAGTGGAGGGGGGGCACCCCCCTTCTTTACCATTTTCCGGGGAAAGTGAGGGGGCACACCCTTTCTTTACCATTGTTCCGGGAAGTGGAGGGTGGGACCTACACCCCTTCTTTACCATTGTTCCGGGAAGTGGAGGGGGGGACCTACACCCCTTTTTTAAAACCTTTTTGTTCGGAATTGGGAGGGGGGAGCTACCCCCTTCTTTACCTTTTTTCCGGGGAAGTGGAGGGGGGACTACACCCCTTTTTTACCATTTTTCCCGGGGAAGGGGAGGGGGGAGCAACACCCTTTTTTACCATTGTTCGGGAAGGGGAAAGGGTGGGACCTACACCCCTTTTTTACCATTGTTCCGGGAAGTGGAGGGGGGAGACACCCCTTTTTTAAACCCATTTTTTCCGGGGAATGGGGGGTGGGACCACACCCCTTCTTTACCATTTTTTCCGGGAAGTGGGGGGGGAACACACCCCTTTTTTACCATTTTTTCCGGGGGGAGGGGGGACCTACCCCCTTCTTTCCCATTGTTCCGGGAAGTGAGGGGGGGGCTACCCCCCCTTCTTTACCATTTTTCCCCGGAATGGAGGGGGGGACCACACCCCTTTTTTTCCCATTTTTTTCCGGAATAACCCAAAAAAACCCCAAAAACCAAAAAAAAGGGGGGGAAAAACACCCCTTTTCCATTTTTTCCAATTACCTAAAACCCCTTTTAAAACCATTTTCAAAGGGGAACCAAACCCCCCTTTTTAAAAAAAGTTTTCCAAATAGGGGGGACCTACACCCCTTCTTTACCATTGTTCCGGGAAGTGGAGGGTGGGACCTACACCCCTTCTTTACCATTGTTCCGGGAAGTGGAGGGTGGGACCTACACCCCTTCTTTACCATTGTTCCGGGAAGTGGAGGGTGGGACCTACACCCCTTCTTTACCATTGTTCCCGGGGAAGGAGGGTGGACCTACCCCCTTTTTTAAACCATTGTTCCGGGAAGGGGGAGGGGGGACCTACACCCCTTCTTACCATTGTTTCCGGAAGTGGAAGGAGCTACACCCCTTTTTTACCATTTTCCGGAAGTAGAGAGGGACCTACCCCCCTTTCTTAACCATTATTCCGGGAAGTAGAGGGGGACCACCCCCCTTCTTTCCATTTTTCCCGGGGAAGGAAAGGGGGGGCCTACCCCCCTTCTTTACCATTTTTTCCGGGAAGGGGAGGGGGGACCTACACCCCTTCTTTAAACCATTTTTTCCGGGGAAGTGGGGGGGGGGAGCTACACCCCTTCTTTACCATTGTTCCGGGAAGTGGAGGGGGGAGCTACACCCCTTCTTTACCATTGTTCCGGGAAGTGGAGGGGGGAGCTACACCCCTTCTTTACCATTTTTTCCGGGGAAAAGTGGAGGGGGAGCTAAAAACCCTCTTTACCATTGTTCAGGGAAGTGGGGGGGACTACACCCCTTCTTTACCATTGTTCCGGGGGGGAGGGGGACAAACCCCCCTTCTTTAAACCATTGCTTCCGGGAAGTGGGGGGGGAGCTAACCCCTTCTTTACCATTGTTCCGGAACGGAGGGGGAGAGCTACACATATTTTTACCCTTTTTTCCGGGAAGGGAGGGGGAGCTACACCCATTCTTTACCATTGCTCCGGAAGTGGGGGGGGGACTACACCCATTTTTTTCCCATGCCCGGAAGTGGAGGGCGGGCTACACCCATTCTTTCCTTTTGGGGGAAGGGGAGGGGGGACTACACCCTTCTTTACCATTGCTTCGAAAGGGGAGGGGACTCACCCCTTCTTACCATTGCCCCCCGGGGAAGTGGAGGGGGAGTACCCCCCTTTTTTTTAACCATTGTTCCGGAATGGAGGGGGAGCAACCCCTTTTCTTTACCATTTTTCCGGGAAGGGGAGGGGGGAGCTACACCCATTCTTTACCTTTGCTCCGGGGAAGTGGGGGGAGCTACCCCCCTTCTTTACCATTGCCCCGGGGAAGGGGAGGGGGGGACTTCCCCCCTTTTTTACCATTTTTCCCCGGGAAGTGGAGGGGGCTACACCCCTTCTTTACCATTGCTCCGGGGAAAAGAGGGGGGGGGAGCACACCCCTTTTTACCATTGCTCCGGAAGTGAGGGTGGGAGCTACACCTTTTTCTTTACCTTTTGCTCCGGAAGTAGGCGGGAGCACACCCCTTTCTTCCCATTGCCCCGGGGAAGTGGAGGGGGGAGCGTGGTAGCTACTCCCCTTCTTTACCATTGCTCGGGAAGTGATGGGGAGCTAACCCCCTTATTTAACCATTGTTCCGGAATTAGGGGGAGCTACACCCCTTCTTTACCATTGTTCCGGAAAGTGGAAGGGGGAGCTACACCCCTTCCTAACCATTGCTCCGGGAAGTGGACGGTGAGCTACACCTCTTCTTTAACTTTCTCCGAAGTGAGGATGATCTACACCCCTACATTACCAATTGCTCGGAAAGTGGGGGGGAGCTGCACCCCTTCTTTACCATTGCTCCGGGAAGTGGAGGGTGGGAGCTACTCCCCTTCTTTACCATTGCTCTGGGAAGTGGGGGGAGCTACACCCCTTCTTTACCATTGCTCCGATTAAGTGGAGGGAGCAACACCCCGTCTTTAGCGCTGCACCGGAAGTGGAGGGGGGAGCTACACCCTTCCCTAACCATAGCTCCGGTAGTGGAGGGAGCTACACCCCCTTCTTTAACCGTTGCTCCTGGAAGTGGGAGGGAGGAGCTACACCCCGTTCTTTACAATGCTCCGGGAAATGGAGGGTTGGAGCTACTCCCCATCTTTACCGTTAGCTCCGGAAGTTGCGTGGGGAGCTACACCCCTTCTTTAACCTTTGATCCGGAAGTGAGGGGAGCTACACCCCTTCTTTACCATTGTTCCGGGAAGTGGAAGGGGGAGCTACACCCCTTCCTAACCATTGCTCCGGGAAGTGGATGGTGAGCTACACATTCTTTACCATTGGCTCCGGAAGTGGAGGGTGATCTACACCCCTTTCTTTAACCATTGCTCCGGGAAGTGGAGGGTGGGAGCTCTCCCATCTTTACCATTTGCTCCGGAAAGTGGGTGGGAGCTACACACCTTCATTACCATTTCTCCGGGAAGTGTAGGTCAGTGGAGGAAGTAGGTACACCCCTTCTTTTACCGTTGCTCCCGGAGTGGAGTGGTGGGAGCTACTCCCCTTGCTTTAACCATTTCTCCCGAAGTGGAGGGAATAGTACACAAAACCCCTTCTTTACCGTTCACCGGAAGTGGAGGGTGTGAGCTACTCCCCTTTCTTAAGCCAATTCTCCGGGAAGTGGAGGAAGTAGGTACACCCCTTCATTACCGATGCTCCGGAAGTGGAGGTGGGTTCTACCCCCTTCTTACAATTCCACCGGAAGTGAGGGGGGGAGGTATCCCCCTTCTACCGTTGCGTCCGGGAAGTGGAGGGAAGTAGGTACACCCCTTCTTTACCGTTGCTCCTGAAGTGAAGGGGGATGTAATACCCGCTTGTGTAACCCCTTCCCCTGATTGGAGATAAATTTATCCAAAGGAGGAATTTAAGAACAAAAGTGAAGCAATAGAGGCAAGGAGAAACACTGTAGTAGGAAAATAATGTTTCCCTGAGACTATCCGCTGTAATGACGCTATGTAATGGTACAAAGCTCACCCCACGGTATTATATTATATTATTATTTAAAGATTACCAGTATTCTCCCGCCCCGGCCGTATTCAAGTGGTGGCCCGGGCCTAGGCTCCTCTTTAGGTGAGTGTCCTGAGACCTAAGTCTCCCCTGGAGGAGGCACAAGTACCTCCTCATCTTGGTACCACTTCCCCAGGCTATCCACAAGCAGGCCCCACTCTGGTCCAGCCATCCCCGCCTCAAGGGGCGAATGGGAATGACAGTCTTATGAGCTAAAGGCACTGGCTCATGCACCTACCCTATCCCTATAAAGGGCTGGGCCATGGTTGTCGAATCAACCCACGGCGGGTTTACCCACAGATTCCTTATAATAATATTAATAATATATAATAATAAAATAATAATAAGTAATAATAATAATAAAATAAAGAAATAGTAATAATATAGTAATAATAAATACTAATAATAAGTAATAATAATAATAATATTAATAATAATAATAATAATAATAATAATAAAATAGTGGCTGAGCTTTGGGGGGGGGGGGGGTTTTGGGGTTGGGGGTTTTGGGGGGGGGGGGTTTTTTGTTTGGGGGGTGGGGGGGGGGGGGGGTTTTTTTTTTTTTTTATTTTTTTTTTGGTGTTTGGTTTTTTTTTTTTGTTGGTGTTGTGTTTTTTTTTTTTTTTTTTTTTTTAAAGTGGCTGTTTTCAGCGTGCTCCGGAAGTGAGGGGGGAGTTACTCCCCTTCTTTACTATTGCTCCGGAAATGAGGGGGGAGTTACAACACCCCTTCCTAACCCAATGCTCCGGGAAGTGGAGGAGGAGCTACACCGCCATCTTTACCATTGCTGCCCAGAAGTTGAGAGAGGAGCAAAACCCCATCTTTACCATGTTTTCGGGAAGTGGAGGTGGGAGCTACACCCCTTCTTTACCAATGTTCCGGGAGTGATGGGGCAGCTACAACCCCTTTTTTACCAATTGCTTCCGAAGTGGAGGGGGAGATACACCCCTTCTTTACTATTGTTCTGGGAAGTGGAGGGTGGGAGCTACACCCCTTCTTTACCATTGTTCCGGGAAGTGGAGGGGGGAGCTACACCCCTTCTTTACCATTGCTCCGGAAAGTGGAAGGGGGGAGCTACACCCCTTCTTTACCATTGCTGCGAGAAGTGGAGTGGGAGCTACACCCCTTCTTTACTATTGCTCCGGGAAGTGGAGGGGGGAGTTACACCCTTTCCTAACCATTGCTCCGGAAAGTGGAAATGGGGAGCTACACCCCTTCTTTACCATTGCTGCGAGAAGTGGAGCGGGAGCTACACCCTTTCTTTACCATTGTTCCGGGAAGTGGAGGGTGGGAGCTGCACCCCTTCTTTACCATTGTTCCGGGAAGTGGAGAGTGGAGCTACACCCCTTCTTTACCATTGTTCCGGGAAGTGGAGGAGCTACACCCCTTCTTTTACCATTGTTCCGGGAAGTGGATTGGAACTGCACCCTTTCTTTACCATTGCTCCGGTAAGTGGAGGGGGGAGCTACACCCATTCTTTACCATTGCTCCGGGAAGTGGAGGGGAAAGATACACCCATTCTTTACCATTGTTCCGGGAAGTGGAGGGGGGAGCTACACCCCTTCTTTACCATTGTTCCGGGAAGTGGAGGGTGGCAGCTACAACCCCATCTTTACCATTGTTCCGGGAAGTGAAGGGGGAGCTACACCCCTTCTTTACCATTGTTCCGGGAAGTGAAGGGGGAGCTACACCCCTTCTTTACAATTGTTCCAGGAAGTGGAGGGTGGGAGCTACGCTCCTTCTTTACCATTGTTCCGGGAAGTGAAGGGGGGAGCTACACCCCTTCTTTAACTTCATTGTTCCGGGAATGGAAGGGGGGAGTACACTCTTTTTTACATTGTTCCGGGAAGTGAGAGTGGTAAGCTAACAACCCCTTCTTTACCATTTTCCGGAAGAGGATGGGGAGCTACACCCCATTTTTACCATGCTCCGGGCAGTGGAATGGGGGAGCTACACCCCTTCTTTAACCATTGCTCCGAAGTGGAGCGGGAGCTACACCCCCTTTCTTTACTATTGCCTTCCGGAAAGTGGAGGGTGGAGTTTACACCGCCTACCTAACCTGCTCACGGAAGTGGAGGGAGGACAAACACCCCTTCTTACCATTGCTCCCAGAAGTTGGAGATAGTAGCTACACCCCTTTCTTTACCATTGTACCGGAATGGAGGTGGGAGCATACACCCCTTCCTTTATTACCATTTTCCGGGCAGTGGATGGGGGAGCTACACCCCTATTTTTATCATTGCCCGGAAGTGGAGGGGGAGCTAACACCCCTTCATTAAATATTGTTCTGGAAGTGAGGTGGAGCAACACCCCTTCGTTACCATTGCTCGCAAAGTGAAGGGGAGCTACACCCCTTCTTTACCATTGCGGCAGAAGTGGAGCGGTAGTCTACAACCCTTCATGTACTATTGCTCCGAAGTGGAGGGTGGAGTTACACCCCTTACCTAACCATTGCTTCCGGGAAGTGGAGGTAGGAGCTAGCTACACCCCCTTCTTTACTCATTGCTTCCCAAAGTGGAGAGAGGAGCTACACCCATTCTTTACCATTCCTACGGGAAGTGGGGGGTGCTACACCCCTTCTTTACCATTGCTCCGGGAAATGGAGGGGGGAGCTACACCTCTTTTTTACCCATTGCTCCGGGAAGTGCAGGGGGAGTTACACCCCTTCTTTACCATTGCTCCGGGAAGTGGAGGGGGAGCTACACCCCTTCTTTACCATTGTTCTGGGAAGTCGAGGGTGGGAGCTACACCCCTTCTTTACCATTGTTCCGGGAAGTGGAGGGGGGAGCTGCACCTCTTCTTTACCATTGCTCCGGAAAGTGGAAGGGGGGAGCTACACCCCTTTACTTTATTACCATTGCTCCGAGAAGTGAGGGGGAAGCTACACCCCTTGCTTTACCATTGCTCCGGGAAGTGAGGGGGAGCTTGCACCCCTTCCTACCATTGCTCGTGAAGTGGAGGTTGAGCAACACCCTCTTTACATTGCTCTGGAAAGTGGAAGGGGGGAGCTACACCTCTTCTTTACCATTGCTCCGAGAAGTGGAGGGGAAGCTACACCCCTTTTTTACCATTGCTCCGGGAAGTGGAGGCGGGAGCTACACCCCTTTTTAACCATTGCTTCTACCGGGAAGTGGGAGACGGGGGCAGCTACACTCCTTCTCACCATTGTTTCCTGGAATGGAGGGGGAAGCTACCACCCCTTCTTCTTTAAACCATTTTGCTATGGGAAGTGGGGGGGGAGCTACACCCCTTCTTTACCATTGCTCTGGGAAATGAAGGGCGGGAGCTACTCCCCTTCTTTACCATTGCTCCGGGAAGTGGAGGGGGGAGCTACACCCCTTCTTTACCATTGTTCCGGGAAATGGAGGAGGAGCCTACACAACTCTTTAACCATTGTTCCGAAGTTGAGGGGTTAGCTCCACCCCTTCTTTAACCATTGCTCCGGAAGTGAGGGTGGAGCTACACCCTTCTTTCCATTGCTCTGGGAAGTGGAAGGGGGGAGCTACACCCCTTCTTTACCATTGTTCCGAGAAGTGGAGGGGGAGCTACACCCTTTCTTTACCATTGCTTCGGGAAGTGGAGGGTGAGCTACACCCCTTCCTAACCATTGCTCCGGGAAGTGGAGGGGGTAGCTACACCCCTTCCTTACCATTGCTCCGGGAAGTGGAGGGGGGGAGCCTACACCCCTTCTTTACCATTGTTCCGGGAAGTGGAGGGTGGGAGCTAAACCCCTTCTTTACCATTGTTCCGGGAAGTGGTGGGTGGGAGCTGCACCCCTTCTTTACCATTGTTCCGGGAAGTGGAGAGTGGAGCTACACCCCTTCTTTACCATTGTTCCGGGAAGTGGAGGGGGAGCTACACCCCTCCTTTACCATTGTACCGGAATGGATTGTGAACTTTGCACCCTTTCTTTACCATTGCTCCGGTAAGTGGAGGGGGGAGCTACACCCATTCTTTACCATTGCTCCGGGAAGTGGAGGGGAGAGATACACCCATTCTTTACCATTGTTTCCGGAATGAGGGGGACAGCGCCCTTCTTTAACCATTGTTCCGGGAAGTGGAGGGTGGGAGCTACACCCCTTCTTTACCATTGTTCCGGGAAGTGAAGGGGGAGCTACACCCCTTCTTTACAATTGTTCCGGGAAGTGGAGGGTGGGAGCTACGCTCCTTCTTTACCATTGTTCCGGGAAGTGAAGGGGGGAGCTACACCCCTTCTTTACCATTGTTCCGGGAAGTGGAGGGGGAGAGCTACACCCCTTCTTTACCATTGCTCTGGAAAGTGGGGGGGGGGACAAGGGGGGGGGGGGGGGGGGGGGGGGGGGGGGGGGGGGGGAGGCACACCCTTTTTACCATTTATCCGGGAAGGTGGAGGTTGGGGAGTCTACACCCCTTCTTTACCATTGTTCCGGGAAGTGGATGGGGGAGCTACACCCCTTTTTTACCATTGCTCCAGGAAGTGGAAGGGGGGAGTTACACCCCTTCTTTACCATTGCTCCGAGAAGTGGAGCGGGAGCTACACCCCTTCTTTACTATTGCTCCGGGAAGTGGAGGGGGGAGTTACACCCCTTCCTAACCATTGCTCCGGGAAGTGGAGGGAGGAGCTACACCCCTTCTTTACCATTGCTCCCAGAAGTGGAGAGAGGAGCTACACCCCTTCTTTACCATTGTTCCGGGAAGTGGAGGGTGGGAGCTACACCCCTTCTTTACCATTGTTCCGGGAAGTGGATGGGGGAGCTACACCCCTTTTTTACCATTGCTCCGGGAAGTGGAGGGGGACTACACCCCTTCTTTACTAATTGATCGTGGAAAGTGAGGGTGGAGCTACACCCTTCTTTAACCATTGTTTTCCCGGGAGTGGAGGGTTAAGCTACACCCCATCTTGACCATTGCTCCGGAAGTGGAGGGGGAGCTACACCCCTTCTTTACCTTGCTGCGAGAAGTTGAGCGGGAGCTACAACCCCTTCTTTACTATTGCTCCTGGGAATGGAGGGGGTGAGTTACACCCTTTCTAACCATTGCTCCGGGAAGTGGAGGAGGAGCTACACCCCTTTGTTAACCATTGCTCTCCCCAGAAGTGGAGAGAGAGTACACCGCCCTTCTTTACCATTGCTTGCTCCAGGAAGTGGGGGAGGCTAACCCCTTCTTTACCATTGGCTCTGGGGAAATGTAGGGCGGTAGCATACTCCCCTTCTTTACCATTGCCTCGGAAGTGGAGGGGAGCTAACACACCCTTCTATACTCATTGCTGCCGGGAAATGGAGGAGGAGCAACACCCCTTCTTTACATTGTTCCGGAAGTGAGGGGTTAGCTAACACTTCTCCTTTACCATTGCTCCGGAGTGTAGGGGGAGCTACCCCCCTTCTTTACCATGTGCTCTGGAAGTGGAAGGGGGGAGCTACACCCCTTCTTTACCATTGTTCCGAGAAGTGGAGGGGGAGCTACACCCTTTCTTTACCATTGCTTCGGGAAGTGAATGGGGGGGGGTGAGCAACACCCCTTTCCTAACCAATGCTCTGGAAGTGGAGTGGGAGCTACACCCTTCTTGGACCAATGCTGCATCCAGGAGTGTAGGGGGGAGCTACACCCCTTCATTACCATTGTTCCGGGAATTGAGTGTGTTAAGCTAAACCCCTTCTTTACCATTTTCCGGGAATGGAGGGTGGGAGCTGCAAGTCCCTTCTTTGACATGTTCATGGAAGTGGAGAGTGAGCTACAACTCTTCTTTACCATTGAGTTCCGGGACGTGGAGGGGGGAGCTACCCCTAGCTTTACCATTGTTCCGGGAAGTGGATTGGAACTGCACCCTTTCTTTACCATTGCTCCGGTAAGTGGAGGGGGGAGCTACACCCATTCTTTACCATTGCTCCGGGAAGTGGAGGGGAGAGATACACCATTCTTACCATTGGTTCCGGTAAGTGGATGTGGGAGCTACACCCCTTCTTTACCATTGTTCCGGGAAGTGGAGGGTGGGAGCTACACCCCTTCTTTACCATTGTTCCGGGAAGTGAAGGGGGAGCTACACCCCTTCTTTACAATTGTTCCAGGAAGTGGAGGGTGGGAGCTACGCTCCTTCTTTACCATTGTTCCGGGAAGTGAAGGGGGAGCTACACCCCTTCTTTACCATTGTTCCGGGAAGTGGAAGGGGGGAGCTACACCCTTTTTACCATTGTATTCCGGGAAGGGGATAGTGGGGAGCCTACACCCCTCTTTACCATGTTTCCGGGAAGTGATGGGGGAAGCTAACACCCCTTTTTTACATTGCTCTATCTGGCCTGGGTAGCAGGAAGGGGGAGCTACACCCCTTCTTACCATTGCTCCGAGAATGGGAGCGGGAGCTACACCCCTTTCTTTACTAGATATATATCTCCGGGAAGTGAGGGGAGTTACACCCCTTCCTAACCATTGCTTTTGCTCCGGGAAGTGGAGTGAGGAGCTACACCCCTTCTTTTACCATTGTCCCCAGAATGGAGAGAGTAGCTACACTACACCCCTTCTTTTAAACATTGTTTCCGATGGAGGGGTGGAGCTACACCCCTTCTTTACCATTGTTCCGGGAAGTGGATGGGGGAGCTACACCCCTTTTTTACCATTGCTCCGGGAAGTGGAGGGGGAGCTACACCCCTTCTTTACTATTGTTCTGGGAAGTGGAGGGTGGGAGCTACACCCCTTCTTTACCATTGCTCCGGAAAGTGGAAGGGGGGAGCTACACCCCTTCTTTACCATTGCTGCGAGAAGTGGAGCGGGAGCTACACCCCTTCTTTACTATTGCTCCGGGAAGTGGAGGGGGGAGTTACACCCCTTCCTAACCATTGCTCCGGGAAGTGGAGGGAGGAGCTACACCCCCTTCTTTAACATAGCTCCAAGTGGAGAGAGGAGCTACACCCCTTCTTTACCATTGCTCCGGGATGTGGGGGGTGCTACACCCCTTCTTTACCATTGCTCCCGGAAATGGAGGGGGGAGCTACACCTCTTTTTTTACCATTGCTCCGGGAAGTGCAATGGGAGTTACACCCCTTCTTTACCATTGCTCCGGGAAGTGGAGGGGGAGCTACACCCCTTCTTTACCATTGTTCTGGTTCTGGGAAGACGAGGTGGTAGCTACACCCTTCTATACCATTGTTTCCGGAAGTGATGGGGAGCTGCACTCTTCTTTACCGAATGCTCTTGCTCCGGAAAGTGGAAGGGGGGAGCTACACCCCTTCTTTACCATTGCTCCGAGAAGTGGAGGGGGAGCTACACCCCTTCTTTACCATTGCTCCGGGAAGTGGAGGGGGGAGCTGCACCCCTTCCTAACCATTGCTCCGGGAAGTGAGAGGGGTGAGCACACCCCCCTTCTTTACCATTGCTCATGGAAATTGGAAGTGGGGAGGTACAACCTCATTCATTACCATTGCTCCGAGAAGTGGAGGGGAAGCTACACCCCTTTTTTACCATTGCTCCGGGAAGTGGAGGCGGGAGCTACACCCCTTTTTAACCATTGCTCCGGGAAGTGAGGGGGTCGGTACACTCCTTTCTTTAATATTGTTCCGGGAAGTGAGGGGGAGCTTACACCCCTTCCTTTATTACCATTGCTCCGAAGTGGTGGGGGAGCTGCAACCCATCTTCCTAACCTTGCTCCGTGAAGTGAGGGGGATTAGCTACACCCCTTCTTTACATTGCTCCGGAAAGTGGAATGGGGAGCTACACCTCTTCTTTAATAACCATTGCTCCTAGAAGTTGGATGGTAAAGCTACACCCCCTTTTTACCATTTGCTCCGGGAAGTGGAGGCGGGAGCTACACCCTTTATCACCATTGGCTCCGGGAATTGGGGGGGCAGCTACAACACTCCCTCATCACCATAGTCCGGGAAGTGGAGGGGGGAGCTACGCCCCTTCTTTACCATTGTTCCGGGAAGTGGAGGGTGGGAGCTACACCCCTTCTTTACCATTGTTCCGGGAAGTGAAGGGGGAGCTACACACGCTACTTTACAATTGTATCCGGAAGTGTAGGGGGAGCTACGCTCCTCTTACATTGTTTCCGGGAAGTGAAGGGGGGAGCTACACCCCTTCTTTACCATTGTTCCGGGAAGTGGAGGGGGAGAGCTACACCCCTTCTTTACCATTGCTCCGGAAAGTGGAAGGGGGGAGCTACACCCCTTTTTTACCATTGTTCCGGGAAGTGGAGGGTGGGAGCTACACCCCTTCTTTACCATTGTTTCCGGAAGTGATGGGGGAGTCTACACCCCTTTTTTACCATTGCTCCAGGAAGTGGAAGGGGGGAGCTACACCCCTTCTTTAGCATTGCTCCGAGAAGTGGAGCGGGAGCTACACCCCTTCTTTACTATTGCTCCGGGAAGTGGAGGGGGGAGTTACACCCCTTCCTAACCATTGCTCCGGGAAGTGGAGGGAGGAGCTACACCCCTTCTTTACCATTGCTCCCAGAAGTGGAGAGAGGAGCTACACCCCTTCTTTACCATTGTTCCGGGAAGTGGAGGGTGGGAGCTACACCCCTTCTTTACCATTGTTCCGGGAAGTGGATGGGGGAGCTACACCCCTTTTTTACCATTGCTCCGGGAAGTGGAGGGGGAGCTACACCCCTTCTTTACTATTGTTCTGGGAAGTGGAGGGTGGGAGCTACACCCCTTCTTTACCATTGTTCCGGGAAGTGGAGGGGGGAGCTACACCCCTTCTTTAATCATTCTCGCCGGAAAGGTGGAAGGGGGGAGCTACACCCCTTCTTTACCATTGCTGCGAGAAGTGGAGCGGGAGCTACACCCCTTCTTTACTATTGCTCCGGGAAGTGGAGGGGGGAGTTACACCCCTTCCTAACCATTGCTCCGGGAAGTGGAGGGAGGAGCTACACCCCTTCTTTACCATTGCTCCCAGAAGTGGAGAGAGGAGCTTCACCCCTTCTTTACCATTGCTCCGGGAAGTGGGGGGTGCTACACCCCTTCTTTACCATTGCTCCGGGAAATGGAGGGTGGGAGCTACTCCCCTTCTTTACCATTGCTCCGGGAAGTGGAGGGTGAGCTACACCCTTCTTTACCATTGTTCCGGGAAGTGGAGGGGGGAGCTACACCTCTTTTTTAACCATATGCAGCTCCGGAAAAAAAGTGCAGGGGGAGTTACACCCCTTCTTTACCATTTCTCACGGGAATTGGAGGGGGAGCTACAACCCCGGGGTTTTTTACCATTGTCTGGAAGTGGAGGGTGGGAGCTACAACCCCTTCTTTAAACCATTGTTCCGGGAATGGAGTGGGAGCTACACCTCTTCTTTAACAACCATTGCACCGGAAAGCGAAGGGGGATCTACAACCCTTTCTTTACCATTGCTCCGAGAAGTGGAGGGGGAGCTACACCCCTTCTTTACCATTGCTCCGGGAAGTGGAGGGGGGAGCTGCACCCCTTCCTAACCATTGCTCCGGGAAGTGGAGGGGTGAGCTACACCCCTTCTTTACCATTGCTCCGGGAAGTGGAGGGAGGGAGCTACACCCCTTCTTTACCATTGCTCCGGGAAGTGGGGGGAGCTACACCCCTTCTTTTCCATTGCTCCGGGAAATGGAGGGTGGGAGCTACTCCCCTTCTTTACCATTGCTCCGGGAAGTGGAGGGGGGAGCTACACCCCTTCTTTACCATTGTTCCGGGAAGTGGAGGGGGAGCTACACCCCCTCTTAAACCATTTTTCTGCGGGAAGTGGAGAGTGGAGCTACAACCCCTTCTTTGACCTTGGTTCCGGAATGGAGGGGGAGCTACACCCTCCTTTACCATTGTTCCGGAAGTGATTTGGAACTGCACCCTTTCTTTACCATTGCTCCGGTAAGTGGAGGGGGGAGCTACACCCATTCTTTACCATTGCTCCGGGAAGTGGAGGGGAGAGATACACCCATTCTTTACCATTGTTCCGGGAAGTGGAGGGGGGAGCTACGCCCCTTCTTTACCATTGTTCCGGGAAGTGGAGGGGAGCTACACCCCTTCTTTTACATTGTTCCGGGAAGTGAAGGGGAGCTACACCCTTCTTGCACAAATGTTCCGGGAATTGGAGGGTGGGAGCTAACGCTCCTTCTTTTTACCAGTGTTCCGGAAGTAAGGGGGAGCTACACCCCTTCTTTACCATTGTTCCGGAAAGTGGAGTGGAAATCTACACTCCCCTTCTTCCCATTGCTCAGGAAAGTGGAAGGGGGGAGCTACACCCCTTTTTTACCATTGTTCCGGGAAGTGGAGGTGGGAGCTACACCCCTTCTTTACCATTGTTCCGGGAAGTGGAGGGGGGAGCTACACCCCTTTTTTACCATTGCTCCAGGAAGTGAAGGGGTAGTTACAACCCCTTCTTTACCATTGCTGCTCCGATAAGTGGATCGGGAGCTACACCCCTTCTTTACTATTGGTCCGGGAAGTGAAGGGGGGAGTTACACCCCTTCCTAACCATTGCTCCGGGAAGTGGAGGGAGGAGCTACACCCCTTCTTTACCATTGCTCCCAGAAGTGGAGAGAGGAGCTACACCCCTTCTTTACCATTGTTCCGGGAAGTGGAGGGTGGGAGCTACACCCCTTCTTTACCATTGTTCCGGGAAGTGGATGGGGGAGCTACACCCCTTTTTTACCATTGCTCCGGGAAGTGGAGGGGGAGCTACACCCCTTCTTTACTATTGTTCTGGGAAGTGGAGGGTGGGAGCTACACCCCTTCTTTACCATTGTTCCGGGAAGTGGAGGGGGGAGCTACAAACCCATTTTCCATCTTTAACCTTGCTGCTTCCGGAAAGTGGAAAGGGGGGAGCACACCCCTGTTCTTTCCCAGTGCTGCTAGAAGTGGAGCGGAGCTACAACCGCTTCTTTACTATGCTCCGGAAGTGGAGGGGGGAGTTACAACACCCTATCCTAACCATTGCTCCGGAAGTGGAGGGAGGAGCTACACCCCTTCTTATAAACCATCTCCCAGAAGTGGAGAGAGTAGCTACAACCCTTCAATACCATTGCTCCAGAAGCTTGGGGGGGATGCTACACCCCTTTTACCATTGCTCTGCGGCAATGGAGGGCGGGAAGCTACTCCCTTCTTCAACCATTGCTCCGTGAGTGAGGGGAGCTACATCCCTTCTTCGTTACCATGCTCCGGGAAAATGGAGGAGGGAGCACCCCCCTTTATACCATTGTCCGGAAGTGAGGGGTTAGCTACACTTCCTTCTTTACCATTGCTCCGGGAAGTGGAGGGGGGAGCTACACCCCTTCTTTACCATTGCTCTGGGAAGTGGAAGGGGGGAGCTACACCCCTTCTTTACCATTGTTCCGAGAAGTGGAGGGGGAGCTACACCCTTTCTTTACCATTGCTTCGGGAAGTGAAGGGTGAGCTACACCCCTTCCTAACCATTGCTCTGGGAAGTGGAGGGGGGAGCTACACCCCTTCTTTACCATTGCTCCAGGAAGTGGAGGGGGGAGCTACACCCCTTCTTTACCATTGTTCCGGGAAGTGGAGGGTGGGAGCTAAACCCCTTCTTTACCATTGTTCCGGGAAGTGGAGGGTGGGAGCTGCACCCCTTCTTTACCATTGTTCTGGGAAGTGGAGAGTGGAGCTACACCACTTCTTTACCATTGTTCCGGGAAGTGGAGGGGGAGCTACACCCCTTCTTTACCATTGTTCCGGGAAGTGGATTGGAACTGCACCCTTTCTTTACCATTGCTCCGGTAAGTGGAGGGGGGAGCTACACCCATTCTTTACCATTGCTCCGGGAAGTGGAGGGGAGAGATACACCCATTCTTTACCATTGTTCCGGGAAGTGGAGGGGGGAGCTACACCCCTTCTTTACCATTGTTCCGGGAAGTGGAGGGTGGGAGCTACACCCCTTCTTTACCATTGTTTCGGGAAGTGAAGGGGGAGCTACACCCCTTCTTTACAATTGTTCCAGGAAGTGGAGGGTGGGAGCTACGCTCCTTCTTTACCATTGTTCCGGGAAGTGAAGGGGGAGCTACACCCCTTCTTTACCATTGTTCCGGGAAGTGGAAGGGGGGAGCTACACCCCTTTTTTACCATTGTTCCGGGAAGTGGAGAGTGGGAGCTACACCCCTTCTTTACCATTGTTCCGGGAAGTGGATGGGGGAGCTACACCCCTTTTTTACCATTGCTCCGGGAAGTGGAAGGGGGGAGCTACACCCCTTCTTTACCATTGCTCCGAGAAGTGGAGCGGGAGCTACACCCCTTCTTTACTATTGCTCCGGGAAGTGGAGGGGGAGTTACAACCCCTTCCATCCCATGCTCCGGAACGTGGAGGAGGAGCTACACCCCTTCTTTAACCATTGCTCCAGAAGTGTGAGATAGTAGCAACAACCCCATCATTACCATTGTTCCGGGAAGTGGAGGGTGGGAGCTACACCCCTTCTTTACCATTGTTCCGGGAAGTGGATGGGGGAGCTACACCCCTTTTTTACCATTGCTCCGGGAAGTGGAGGGGGAGCTACACCCCTTCTTTACCATTGTTCTGGGAAGTCGAGGGTGGGAGCTACACCCCTTCTTTACCATTGTTCCGGGAAGTGGTGGGGGAGCTGCAACCTCTTCTTTACCATTGCTCCGGAAAGTGGAAGGGGGGAGCTACACCCCTTCTTTACCATTGCTCCGAGAAGTGGAGGGGGAGCTACACCCCTTCTTTACCATTGCTCCGGGAAGTGGAGGGGGGAGCTGCACCCCTTCCTAACCATTGCTCCGGGAAGTGGAGGGGTGAGCTACACCCCTTCTTTACCATTGCTCTGGAAAGTGGAAGGGGGGAGGTACACCTCTTCTTTACCATTGCTCCGAGAAGTGGAGGGGAAGCTACACCCCTTTTTTACCATTGCTCCGGGAATTGAAGGCGGGAGCTACACCCCTTTTTAACCATTGCTCCGGGAAGTGGAGGGGGCGGCTACACTCCTTCTTTAATATTGTTCCGGGAAGTGGAGGGGGAGCTACACCCCTTCTTTACCATTGCTCCGGGAAGTGGAGGGGGGAGCTGCACCCCTTCCTAACCATTGCTCCGGGAAGTGGAGGGGGATTAGCTACACCCCTTCTTTACCATTGCTCCGGAAAGTGGAAGGGGGGAGCTACACCTCTTCTTTACCATTGCTCCGAGAAGTGGAGGGGAAGCTACACCCCTTTTTTACCATTGCTCCGGGAAGTGGAGGCGGGAGCTACACCCCTTTTTAACCATTGCTCCGGGAAGTGGAGGGGGCAGCTACACTCCTTCTTCACCATTGTTCCGGGAAGTGGAGGGGGGAGCTACGCCCCTTCTTTACCATTGTTCCGGGAAGTGGAGGGTGGGAGCTACACCCCTTCTTTACCATATTTCCGGGAAGTGAAGGGGGAGCTACACCCCTTCTTTACAATTGTTCCGGGAAGTGGAGGGTGGGAGCTACGCTCCTTCTTTACCATTGTTTCCTGGAAGTGGAAGGGGAGCTACACCCCCACTTTACCATTGTTCCGGGAAGTGGAGGGGGAGAGCTACACCCCTTCTTTACCATTGCTCCGGAAAGTGGAAGGGGGGAGCTACACCCCTTTTTTACCATTGTTCCGGGAAGTGGAGGGTGGGAGCTACACCCCTTCTTTACCATTGTTCCGGGAAGTGGATGGGGGAGCTACACCCCTTTTTTACCATTCTCCAGAATTGGAAGGGGGGTAGCTACACCCCTTCTTTAGCATTGCACCCGATAATGAGCGGGAGCTACACCCCTTCTTTACTAATTCTCCGGGGAATTGGAGGGTGGAGTTTACACCCCTCCAAACCAATGCTCTGGGAAGTGGAGGGAGGAGCTACACCCCTTCTTTACCATTGCTCCCAGAAGTGGAGAGAGGAGCTACACCCCTTCTTTACCATTGTTCCGGGAAGTGGAGGGTGGGAGCTACACCCCTTCTTTACCATTGTTCCGGGAAGTGGATGGGGGAGCTACACCCCTTTTTTACATTTGCTCCGAAGTGATGGGAGCTAACCCCTTCTTTATATTGTTTCTTTGGACTTGGAGGGTGGGAGCTACACCCCTTCTTTACCATTGTTCCGGGAAGTGGAGGGGGGAGCTACACCCCTTCTTTATCATTGCTCCGGAAAGTGGAAGGGGGGAGCTACACCCCTTCTTTACCATTGCTGCGAGAAGTGGAGCGGGAGCTACACCCCTTCTTTACTATTGCTCCGGGAAGTGGAGGGGGGAGTTACACCCCTTCCTAACCATTGCTCCGGGAAGTGGAGGGAGGAGCTACACCCCTTCTTTACCATTGCTCCCAGAAGTGGAGAGAGGAGCTTCACCCCTTCTTTACCATTGCTCCGGGAAGTGGGGGGTGCTACACCCCTTCTTTACCATTGCTCCGGGAAATGGAGGGTGGGAGCTACTCCCCTTCTTTACCATTGCTCCGGGAATGGAGGTGAGCTACACCCTTCTTTACCATTGTTCCGGAAAGTGGAGGGGGGAGCTACACCTCTTTTTTACCATTGCTCCGGGAAGTGCAGGGGGAGTTACACCCCTTCTTTACCATTGCTCCGGGAAGTGGAGGGGGGAGCTACACCCCTTTTATACCATTGTTCTGGGAAGTGGAGGTGGAGCCTAACGCCTTCTTTAACCATTGTTCCGGGAAGTGGAGGTGGGAAGCTACACCTCTTCTTTACCATTTGCTGCTCCGGAAAGTGGAAGGGGGGGAGCTACACCCTTTCTTTAAACCAATGCCCCGAAAAAAAGTGGAGGGGGAGCTACACCCCTTCTAACCATTTGCTCCGGGAAGTGGAGGGTGGGAGCTGCAACCCCTTCCTAACCATTGCTCCGGGAAGTGAGGGTGAGCATCCACCCTTCTTTAAACCAATTGCACGCGGACGTGGATGTGAGGAGACAACAAACCCCTTCTTACACCATTGCTTACCGGGAATGGGGGGAGCTACACCCCTCTTTCCATGGCACCGGGAATGTAGGGTGGTAGCTACTCCCCTTCTTTACCATTGCTCGGGAAGTGATGGGGAGCTAACCCCCTTATTTAACCATTGTTCCGGAATTAGGGGGAGCTACACCCCTTCTTTACCATTGTTCCGGAAAGTGGAATGGTGAGCTACACCCCTTCCTAACCATTTGCTCCGGAAGTGGACGGTGAGCTACACCTCTTCTTTAACTTTCTCCGAAGTGAGGATGATCTACACCCCTACATTACCAATTGCTCGGAAAGTGGGGGGGAGCTGCACCCTTCTTTACCATTGCACCGGGAAGTGGAGGTGGGGATCTACTCCCCTTCTTTACCATTGCTCTGGGAATGGGGGGATCTACACCCCTTCTTGTAACCATTGCTCCGATTAAGTGGAGGGAGCAACACCCCGTCTTTAGCGCTGCACCGGAAGTGGAGGGGGGAGCTACACCCTTCCCTAACCATAGCTCCGGTAGTGGAGGGAGCTACACCCCCTTCTTTAACCGTTGCTCCTGGAAGTGGGAGGGAGGAGCTACACCCCGTTCTTTACAATGCTCCGGGAAATGGAGGGTTGGAGCTACTCCCCATCTTTACCGTTAGCTCCGGAAGTTGCGTGGGGAGCTACACCCCTTCTTTAACCTTTGATCCGGAAGTGAGGGGAGCTACACCCCTTCTTTACCATTGTTCCGGGAAGTGGAAGGGGGAGCTACACCCCTTCCTAACCATTGCTCCGGGAAGTGGAGGGGGGAGCTACACCCTTTCTTTACCATTGCTCCGGGAAGTGGAGGGGGATCTACACCCCTTCTTTCCCTTTTCCCGGGGAATGGGGGTGGGACTATCCCCTTTTTTACCATTGCTCCGGGAAGGGGGGGGGGAGCTACACCCCTTCTTTACCATTTCTCCGGGAAGTGGAGGGAAGTGGAGGGAAGTAGGTACACCCCTTCTTTACCGTTGCTCCGGGAAGTGGAGGGTGGGAGCTACTCCCCTTCTTTACCATTTCTCCGGGAAGTGGAGGGAAGTAGGTACACCCCTTCTTTACCGTTGCTCCGGGAAGTGGAGGGTGTGAGCTACTCCCCTTCTTTACCATTTCTCCGGGAAGTGGAGGGAAGTAGGTACACCCCTTCTTTACCGTTGCTCCGGGAAGTGGAGGGTGGGAGCTACTCCCCTTCTTTACAATTTCTCCGGGAAGTGGAGGGGGGGAGGTATACCCCTTCTTTACCGTTGCTCCGGGAAGTGGAGGGAAGTAGGTACACCCCTTCTTTACCGTTGCTCCGGGAAGTGAAGGGGGGGAGGTATACCCCTTGTGTACCCCTTCCCCTGATTGGAGATAAATTTATCCAAAGGAGGAAGTTAAGAATAAAAGTGAAGCATAGAGGCAAGGAGAAACACTGTATGGAGAAAATAATGTTTCCCTGAGAACTATCCTCTGTAATGACGCTATGTTAATGGTACTAAGCTCACCCACACGGGTTATTATTATTATTATTATTATTAAAGATTAGCCAGTATTCTCCCGGCCCGGGCCTTATTCAAGTGGTGGCCCGGCCTTGGCTCCCTCTTTAGGGAGTGTCTGAGACCTAAGTCTCCCATGGGAGGAGGCACAAGTACCTCCTCATCTTTGGGACCCAACTGTCCCCAGGCCTAGCCACAAGCTAGGCCTCTCTGGTCTGCCATCCCCGCCTCAAGGGGGCGAATGGGAATGACAGTCTTATGAGCTAAAGGCTCGGGCTCAGGCACCTACCCTACCCTAGAAGGGCTGGGCATGGTGTCGATCACCCACGCGGGTTTACCCACAGATTCTTTTAATAATATTAATAATAATAATAATAATAATAATAATAATAATAATAATAATAATAATAATAGTAATAGTAATAATAATAGTAATAATAATAATAATAATAATAATAATAATAATAATAATAATAATAATAATAATAATAATAATAATAATAAAATATGTGGCTGAGCTAAAGTGGCTGTTTCAGCGTACGTGTGACGTCAGGTGCAACTGTTTGCCAGATGTCAAGGAAATGTACTCATCTAGTTGTATTCACCTAGTTGTGGTTGCAGGGGTCGATTCATAGCTACTGGCCCCGCCTTTTCACTGCCCGCTACCGGGTCACTCTCCCTGCCTCATGACCTTTATCATGCCTCTTCTTAAAGCTGTGAATGGATTCTGCCTCCACTACATCGCTTCCCAAACTATTCCACTTCCTGACTACTCTGTGACTGAAGAAATACTTCCTAACATCCCTGTGATTCATCTGAGTCTTCTACTTGCAACCGTGTTCCCTTGTTGCTGTGTCCCATCTCTGGAACATTCTGTCTCTGTCCACCTTGTCAATTCCTCTCAGTATTTTATATGTCGTTATCATGTCCCCCCTACCTCTACTGTCCTGTGTCGTCAGGTCAATTTCCCTTAACCTCTTCTCATAGGACATACCCCTTAGCTCTGGGACTAGTCTTGTTGCAAACCTTTGCACTTTCTCTAGTTTCTTTACATGCTTGGCTAGGTGTAGGTTCCAAACTGGTTCCGCATCCTCCGATATGGGCCTAACGTTCACAGTGTACAGGGTCCTGAACGATTCCTTCTTAACCAGGCTTGTATCAAAATTGAGGCGAAAAAAACATGGTTATCATGGTGCCATGAGCACAAAGCATATCCTCAAAGAGACTTCTCATCTCAATCCAACCAATCAGAAGCCTTCTGGGCAGAGTTTGAATGTGGTGTCACTTGGGTGTTGTCGACTGGTATTGGCTGGGAGCTCCAGCAGTCTTCAGTACTGTCTGAAGTGTTGAAGGTGCACCATTTCCAACCTCACTCTCTGGATATTTCACCAATTTACACCACTCCAGAATGGCCGTGAGTTACTGGATGTGTTTCCAGTGCATTATTGAATGTTTGAACCTCATTTTGAGATGCAAATTAATTGCCTGAGGCATTGAGAAGTAACAAATGAATGCACTTGAAGTTTTGTTTACCTTTTTGTATCAAATATTTATTTATTAATACATCGGACGATTCCCACCAATGCAGAGTGGCCCAAAAAATTAAAACTTTCATCATTCACTCCATCAATGTCTTGCCAGAGGGGTGCTTTACACTACAGTTTATAAAACTGCAACATTAATAGAGAAACCGGCCTGCCAGTTTCCCTGAATCTCTTCATAAATGTTATACTTTGCTCACACTCCAACAGCACGTCAAGTATTAAAAAGCATTTGTCTCCATTCATTCCTATCAAATATACTCATGCATGCTTGTTGGAAGTCCTCACACACAAAACCTCCTTTACCCACTCCCTCCAACCTTTCTTAGGCCGACCCCTACCCTGCCTTCCCTCCACTACAGATTTATACACTCTCGAAGTCATTCTGTTTCAGTCCATTCTCTCTACATGTCCGAACCACCTCAACAACCCTTCTTCGGCCCTTTGGACAACAGTTTTGGCAATCCCGCACCTCCTCCAAACTTCCAAACTACGATTTCTCTGCATTATATTCACACAACACATTGCCCTCAGACATGACATCTCCACTGCCTCCAGCCTTCTCGTCGCTGCAACATTCATCACCCATGCTTCACACCCATATAAGAGCGTTGGTAAAACTAAACTCTCATACTTTCCCCTCTTTGCTTCCAAGGACAAAGTTCTTTGTCTCCACAGATGCCTAAGTGCACCTCTCACCCTTTTTCCCTTATCAATTCTATGATTCACCCCATCTCTCATAGACCCATCTGTTGACACGTCCACTCCTAAATATCCGAATACATTCACCTCCTCCATACTCTCTCCCTCCAATCTGATATCCAATCTTTCATCACCTATTTTTTTTGTTATCCTCATAATCTTATTCTTCCCTATATTCACTTTTAATTTTCTTCTTTTACATTACCAAATTCATCCACCAACCTCTGCAACTTTTCTTCAGAATCTCCCAAGAGCACAGTGTCATCAACAAAAAGCAACTGTGACAACTCCCACTTTGTGTTTAATTCTTTATCTTTTACCTCTACACCTCTTGCCAAGACCCTCGCATTTACTTCTCTTACAGCCCCATCTATAAATATATTGAACAACCATGGTGACGTCACACATCCTTGTCTAAGGCCTACTTTTACTGAGAAATAATCTCCCTTTTTCCTGCATATTCTAACCTGAGCTTCACTATCCTCGTAAAAACTCCTCACTGCTTTCAGTAACCTACCTCCTATACCATACACCTGCAACATCTGCCACATTGCCCCCTATCCACCCTGTCATATGCCTTTTCCAAATCCATAAATATCACAAAAACCTCTTTACCCTTATCTAAATACTGTTCATCAATATGTTTCACTGTAAACACTTGGTCTACACACCCCCTACCTTTCCTAAAGCCTCCTTGTTCATCTGCTATCCTGCTCTCCGTCTTACTCTTAATTCTTTCAATAATAACTCTACCATACACTTTACCAGGTATTCTCAACAGACTTATCCCCCTATAATTTTTGCACTCTCTTTTGTCCTCTTTGCCTTTATACAAAGGAACTATGCATGCTCTTTGCCAATCCCTAGGTACCTTACCCTCTTCCATACATTTATTAAGCAATAGCACCACCCACTCCAAAACTATATCCCCACCTGCTTTTAACATTTCTATCTTTATCCCATCAATCCCAGCTGCCTTACCCCCTGTCATTCTACCCACTGCCTCACGAACTTCCCCCATACTCTCAACTGGCTCGTCCTCACTCTTACAAGATGTTATTCCTCCTTGCCCTATACACGAAATCACAGCTTCCCTATCTTCATCAACATTTAACAATTCTTCAAAATATTCCCTCCATCTTCCCGATACCTCTAACTCTCCATTTAATAACTCTCCTCTCCTGTTTTTAACTGACAAATCCATTTGTTCCTTAGGCTTCCTCAACTTGTTAATCTCACTCCAAAACTTTTTCTTATTTTCAACAAAGTTTGTTGATAACATCTCACCCACTCTCATTTGCTCTCTTTTTTTTTTACATTGCTTCACCACTCTCTTTACCTCTCCTTTTCTCTCCATATACTCTCCCCTCTTTGCATCACTTCTACTTTGTAAAAACCTCACATATGCTAACTTTTTCTCCCTTACTACTCTCTTCACATCATCATTCCACCAAATGCTCTTTTTCCCTCCTGCACCCACTTTCCTGTAACCACAAACTTCTGCTGAACACTCTAACACTACATTTTTAAACCTACCCCATACATCTTTGACCCTATTGCCTATACTCTCACTAGCCCATCTATCCTTCAATAGTTGTTTATATCTTACCCTAACTGCCTCCTCTTTTAGTTTATAAATCTTCACCTCTCTCTTACTTGATGTTTCTGTTTTCCTTGTATCCCATCTACCTTTTACTCTCACTGTAGCTACAACTAAAAAGTGATCTGATATATGTGGCCCCTCTATAAACATGTACATCCTGAAGTGTACTCAACAGTCTTATATCTACCATTACATAGTCCAACAAACTACTGTCATTATGCCCTACATTATATCTTGTATACTTATTTATCCTCTTTTTCTTAAAATATGTATTACCTATAACTAAACCCATTTCTATACAAAGTTCAGTCAAAGGGCTCCCATTATCATTTACACCTGGCACCCCAAACCTACCTACCACACCCTCTTTAAATATTTCTCCTACTTTAGCATTTAGGTCCCCTATCACAATTACTCTCTCACTTGGTTCAAAGGCTCCTATACATTTACTTAACATCTTACAAAATCTCTGTCTCCTGTACTCACAACAATGGTGATAAAAAATGTGGCAATGAAGGTATCATATTTCATGGATTAACAGATAACAAATAGACCATCTTTGTCATTGATAGCTAACGATTGCATGCTGAATCAAATTCATTGAAATATGAGTACCTTTACCTTGTAAGTTTATAAAATTTGCTCATTTGGAATGCTCATTTTGTGTTTTCTGTTCATTTCAGTCAAACATATACATCTTTTATGGATCAAAGGCTCAAAGAAAAAGGGATTACATCATGCCAGAGTTATATGATGATAGTGACACAAATGAGGAAGTGGATTCTGCAGATGAATTTGAGCCATAGCCAGATGCTTCAGCTTCAAGTGAAGATGAACATGAAGATTTGTCTTCGAGAAGTCGGCGAGTTACTGAAAAACGAAGAAATATTACAAAAACAAGTATTTGAAGTTGATGAGGTTGATGAAAGGATTGTCAACAACAAAAGGTGGATGTTGACTGTCCTTCAGTCATAAAGAATTATAATGCCCATATGGGAGGCATAGATAAGAATGATATGTTGGTGCATCTCTACAAGTCTCCACTCAAAGCAAAATGCTGGTACATGAGGCTCTTTGGATATGTCCTTGATCTTTGTTGTGTCAATGGCTGGTTGTTGTACAGGCGTGACTATGGTGCTTTGAAAGAGAAATACATGAACCTCAAGGAATTCAGGTTTTGTGTCTCCCATTCCGGAAGAAGACCAACCAAGGTAATCTCAAGGAGTCCGAGATCGTCCTCAAGTTTTTCAACTTCGCTGTCTTCTTCACGGTCTTCTTCACTTGAAGAAATTTTCAGTTATCCTGGAAAAAGGGCTCATGATGATATAAGATATGATCAAACAGTACCTCACTGGCCAGTTCCTACAAAGAGGCTTTCATGTAAACATTGCAACACCAACACCAACCAGGAATTGTTTCATGGATTTTCATACTGAACAAGATGCTTAGATACCTCTGATAAAAATGTTTGTCACAATAAATACAGAAAGGATACTTATTTGGTGCCAAATTGACATTTTTGTACCATTTTTTTCAGTTACTGTGCCTTTTGTTTAACCTAGTTGTATATTAATAAACCTTTAATGTATATATATGCCTTTTATTATCATTTATTAGTAACTGTTATGATTCATTTAGACACCGTTGTTGGGTATTGCATAAAATTTGATGCATGATCTGTCACTTACAGTTTAACCTTTGTTGGGACTCATCTCAGAAGTGATTCCACCAAAAAGGGTATTCTATGGCTCAAAAATAAATAAAATGCAAAAAATAAATGTCTTGGAATTGCTTATATTATCACAATATAGGTTGCAAATGTTGCTGTTTCTCAAATGTGATTCCTGGCCTGGTAAAGCGATGGCAGGATGTTGTTCTTAGGTTTGCTAGGCACCCATATGCTGCAGCAGTTATTTGGTTGATGTGTGCCTCAGGAGATGTGCCTGGTGTTATACTCACCCCAAGATCTCTTTCCTTGAGTGAGGTTTGTAGTCTCTGGGCCCCTATATTGTACTCCATCTGCGGTCTTCTTTGCCCTTCCCCAATCTTCATGACTTTGCACTTGGTGGGGTTGAACCCCAGGATCCAATTACTGGACCAGGCCTGCAGCCTGTCCACATCCCTTTGTAGTTCTGCCTGGTCCTCGTCCAGTTGAATTCTTCTCATCAACTTCATATCATCTGCAAACAGGAACACTTCGGAGTCTATTCGTTCCGTCATGTCGTTCACAAATACCAGAGACAGAACTGGTCCTAGGACTGACCCCTGTGGAACCCCACTCATAACAGGCGCCCACTCTGACACCTTGCCACGTACCATGACTCACTGCTGTCTTCCTGACAGGTATTCCCTGATCCACTGTAATGCCTTCCCTGTTATCCCTGCCTGATCCTCCAGTTTTTGCACTAATCTCTTGTGTGGAACTGTGTCAAACGCCTTTTTACAGTCCGAGAAAATGCAGTCTACCCACCCCTCTCTCTCTTGTCTTACTGCTGTCGCCCTGTCATAGAACTCCAGTAGATTTATGACACAGGATTTCCCGTCCCTGAAACCATGTTGGCTGTTGTTGATAAATTCATTCCTTTCTAGGTGTTCCACCACTCTTCTCCTGATAATTTTCTCCATGACTTTACATACTATACACGTCAGTGACACTGGTCTATAGCTTAGTGCTTCATGCCTGTCTTCTTTTTTAAAAATTGGGACTACATTTGCTGTCTTCCGTACCTCAAGTAATCTCCCTGTGTCAATAGATGTGTGTGTGTATATATGTGTGTGTGCATGTAACACTGCACTAGTGTGTTATATTCTAGGTAATATAAAACACTCTTTCAGTGTTGGGACAATACCAAAATTTGTGGCGATGCCCATAACTAGTTTTGTACCATAAGAACCTTAGAATACTTACCTAACCTTATTATAACAAGTGCAATTTAATTTAGCCTAATCTAACTAAACATATTTTAGATAAGTTTACAATAATTTAATAATAAACAAATGCAGTGAAATATATTTTTTTCGTTAGGTTCAGAATGATTTATGCGAAATTATTGCATACACAAATTTTCGCTTGCCTTATTCGGCAAGAAGAGTGTTGTTATTTAAGCCAGAATCGCAAGTTTTACCTATTTGGCACTACATATATATACTATAAGATCACAACAATCAGGTGATGTCACAAAATGCAAAATAACCACTGTGAAAAAAAAATAGCGAATTTCCAGGCATATTCATAATTTCTCACATTATCAAGGAAGTGTAAGAATAATAAGTTAGTTGCCCCTGACGCAGCACACTGAGCGCGGGAACATAGTGAAGAATTTGTCAGGTCACATGTTAAGTAAAATTTACCAGTGACATGTCAGGCAAAGCTTAAATTCCTCATAAATTTTATTAATTATAAATGAATCTTAATGTTTATAACCCTGAACTAATATTTATATTAAAATCAACACTATTTTTTTTTATGAAACTTGATCAGATTATATTTTTCTGAACCATAGACCTGCTTGATAATACTTTCTTGTACTTTTGAAAATGAATTGGGTAATTAAAAACTCTCACATGAATAAACAGAGCATTAGACTCTTGTCCAGTTCTAATGTTATATTTAAGTTGCTGTAATCTAAGTTCGAGGTTCCAGTTTGTCCATAATAAATTTTATTGCATTTTTAACAGGGAATCTTATAGACAC
>NC_069411.1:12188912-12259542 GCF_026875155.1 Cherax quadricarinatus | reverse complement strand
AAGTGGTGCTTCTGCAATGTAAACTGAAGTGAGGCTTCAAAAAGTGCATTCGAAGTAGCGTTTTTTTGCGTGCATTTTCTGAAGTGATGCTTCAGCTGGTTTTGTGCTCGTGCCATCATTATATTGAAGTGAGTGCTTCATACAGTGCATACTGAATGAGCGTTTTGCACGCATGGGAAGTGGGTTTTCAGTGCTTTTGCAAAATTCTCATTCGGGGCAGTCTAAGTGATACTTTATGCTGTAAAGTGCTGAAAGTGAGTGCTTCTTATGCATTCCGAAGGGGGTGCTTCAGCTTTCAGGGGAAGTGAGTGCTTCAGCATGCAGTGCGAAATGAAGGGTTCATGCAGTGCATGTGCTGAAGTGAGTGCTTCATGCAGTGCATGTGCTGAAGTGAGTGCTTCATGCAGTGTATATACTGAAGTGAGTGCTTCATACAGTGCATGTACTGAAGTGAGCGCTTTATGCAGTGCATGTGCTGAAGTGAGTGCTTCATGCTGTGTATGTGCTGAAGTGAGTGCTTCATGCAGTGTATATACTGAAGTGAGTGCTTCATACAGTGCACGTACTGAAGTGAGCGCTTTATGCAGCGCATGTGCTGAAGTGAGTGCTTCATGCAGTGCATTTGCTGAAGTGAGTGCTTCATTCGGTGCATGTGCTGAAGTGAGTACTTCATGCTGTGCATGTGCTGAAGTGAGTGCTTCATGTATTGCATGTTTCTGAAGTAGTGCTTTTTGCAGTGCATGTGCTGAAGGGGAGTGCTTTTCATGCAGTGCATGTGCTGAATGAGTGCTTCATGCAGTGCATGTGCTGAAGTGATGCTTCATGCATGCATGTGCTGAAGTGAGTGTTTTTATGCAGTGCATGTGCGAAGTGAGTGCTTTCATGCAGTGCATGTTCCGAAGTTGTGCTATGCGTGCAAGTGCTAAATGATCTTCATGCAGTGCATGTGCTGAAGTGAGTGCTTCATGCTGTGCATGTGCTGAAGTGAGTGCTTCATGCAGTGCATGTGCTGAAGTGAGCGCTTCATGCAGTGCATGTGCTGAAGTGAGTGTTTCATGCAGTGCATGTGCTGAAGTGAGAGCTTCATGCAGTGCATGTGCTGAAGTGAGTGCTTCATGCAGTGCATGTGCTGAAGTGAGTGCTTCATGCAGTGCATGTGCTGAAGTGAGTGCTTCATGCAGTGCATGTGCTGAAGTGAGTGTTTCATGCAGTGCATGTGCTGAAGTGAGTGCTTCATGCAGTGCATGTGCTGAAGTGAGTGCTTCATGCAGTGTATATGCTGAAGTTAGTGCTTCATGCAGTGTATATACTGAAGTGAGTGCTTCATTTAGTGTATGTGCTGAAGTGAGTGCTTAATGCATTGTATGTATGGAAGTGAGTGCTTCATGCGGTGTGCATGCTTAAGTGAGTGCTTTATGCACTGTATATACTGAAGTGCGTGCTTCATTAGTGCATGTCCTGAAGTGAGAGTGCTTAATGCAGGATATGTACTGAAGTGAGAGTGCTTCATGAAGTGTATGTACTGAAGTGAGTGCTTCATGCTGTGTATGTGCCGAAGTTAGTGCTTCATGCAGGTGTATATACTGAAGTGAGTGCTTCATGCAGTGTATGTACTGAAGTGAGTGCTTCATGCTGTATATTTGCTGAAGTGAGTGCTTCATGCAGTGTATATACTGAAGTGAGTGCTTCATGTAGTGTATATACTGAAGTGAGTCCTTCATGCTGTGTATATACTGAAGTGCTTCATGCAGTGTATATTCTGAAGTGAGTGCTTCATGTAGTGCATGTGCTGAAGTGAGTGCTTTATGCTGTGTATTTGCTGAAGTGAGTGCTTCATGCTGTGTATATACTGAAGTGAGTGCTTCATGCTGTGTATATACTGAAGTAAGAGCTTTATGTTGTGTATTTGCTGAAGTGAGTGCTTCATGTAGTGCATGTGCTGAAGTGAGTGCTTCATGTAGTGTATATACTGAAGTGAGTGCTTCATGTAGTGTATATACTGAAGTGAGTGCTTCATGTAGTGTATATACTGTAGTGAGTGCTTCATGTAGTGTATATACTGTAGTGAGTGCTTCATGTAGTGGTATATACTGTAGTGAGTGCTTCATGTAGTGTATATACTGTAGTGAGTGCTTCATGTAGTGTATATACTGTAGTGAGTGCTTCATGTAGTGTATATACTGAAGTGAGTGCTTCATGTAGTGTATATACTGTAGTGAGTGCTTCATGTAGTGTATATACTGTAGTGAGTGCTTCATGTAGTGAAATATACTGTAGTGAGTGCTTCATGTAGTGTATATACTGAAGTGAGTGCTTCATGTAGTGTATATACTGTAGTGAGTGCTTCATGTAGTGTATATACTGTAGTGAGTGCTTCATGTAGTGAAATATACTGAAGTGAGTGCTTCATGTAGTGTATATACTGAAGTGAGTGCTTCATGTAGTGTATATACTGTAGTGAGTGCTTCATGTAGTGTATATACTGTAGTGAGTGCTTCATGTAGTGTATATTCTGAAGTGAGTGCTTCATGTAGTGTATATACTGTAGTGAGTGCTTCATGTAGTGTATATACTGTAGTGAGTGCTTCATGCTGTATGTTACGCTGTGTGCTACAGTAAAATATTGTATAAAAAATAATGCTCCAGAGTTCCGGGATTGGACTGGAACCGAACGTGTATATTCCTGGTCAGTCAGACAGCAGCCAGGAGACAAGAGCAGATGATGTGTGTTTAGGTAGATATGGACGGGTGGTGATGAGCAAGTCATCATGTTTGGGCGGTAGTGCGAGTAGGTAATTTTAGTAAGTTTTTTAGTGTATACTATAATTTAGTTAGTGTGTAAATGATCTCATGTTTTTTAAGGCCCTAGCGTGTGCAAGAGTATGTTTTTGAGAATATTTAACGTTGTAACTAGGTTAAGTAGCCAGCAGGAAGGAGGGAGGTGTCATGAAACCTCCTTGTTTATATTTTGTGTACTGGCTAGCAGCAGTGTGCTAGTGGCTAATGTGACCTTGAGTGAAGGTGATATTGTAGTGTAGTAGACTCTAAGTTGTATATAAGTTACTATTATTATATTATATATATTTTTGCATTAGGTGAGTTTTTCTTGTCCTTCCATATACTACATTAATTATTTGCACTCGTGCTTCATAATTTGTATGAGTACATGCTGGCCCGAGAGTTGCTGTGTTTTTCAGTGTAATTTAAATGCCCCTAAACAGCAGATTGAGCAGCCATTTAGAAGCCAGGACATTTAATTTAAGTTACGATATCGAAGTCGTAATAATTACCTAGAGTACAGATGTGTTATGTTACCTAGAGTACAGGTGTGTTATCTATCTTAGGGATTTGTTTCTGTCGTTTAGGTCGTTTCTCTTTAGGATTCTTGGCCAGTTTGTCTCTTAAGGGGATTTTTTTTTAGGTTCCTCGTCAGCGTCTTTGATCTGTTTCATGCCTCTGGATCACAACAAGTTATTTTAAATGTTTGTGTGTCAATATAGGCTCACTTGGTACTATATTATGGTTGTTCTTAAATATTACTGACTGTGGAGTAAAGTATACCTGGAGGGTGTTCCCGAAGTCCACGTCCCCGATCAGGGCCTGATCAACCAGGCTGTTACTGCAGGCCACACATTGTCCAGTGTGCGGCCAGCAAAACCGTCTACCACAGCCCGGCTTATCGGGCTGTGGTTGACGGTTTTTACTGACAAAAATACATTTGAGGGTTGCGCCGAAGTTTGGTGTGTGCGCTTGGTTGGTCAGGTGAGCGTGCAGGTGATAGAGGTGACATTGAAGCTCTTACTGTCCATTAGTAATGTCGGTGTTGCTCAAGGTTGTGTGCCTCTGCCTCACCTCCTTCAAGAACTTTTCCTACTTTCTTGTACCAGGAATTCTGTTGTTGGCTTTGAATAATTTATGATTGTCTTCTCCCTCCATATTAGTGGTACACTCTTTTCCTGATTTGTGGGAATAACCCAGCCTCCAGGGTTGTACTGGGTGAGCCCAGGCTCCAGGGTTGCAGTGGGAAGAACCCAGCCTCCAGGGTTGTAGCGGGAAGAACCCAGCCTTCAGGGTTGCAGTGGGAAGAACCCAGCCTCCAGGGTTGTAGTGGGAAGAACCCAGCCTCCAGGGTTGTAGCGGGAAGAACCCAGCCTCCAGGGTTGTAGTGGGTAAAACCCAGACCATGTGAGACGACACAAGTGCTGAACATAAGCCTTGTTTATCAATCTGTCAACACAGCAAGCATGTAGGTTGATGTGTCTCGAGGACGTTTGTAATCGATAGATCACACAGGTGGTGGTCACCACAGGTCACACAAGTAGTGGGAGTGGTGGTCACCCAAGGTCACACAGTGGGAGTAGTGGTCACCCCAGTTACAGTTGGTACTGGTAGTCACCCCAAGTCACACAATTAGTGGGAGTCACCCCAGGTTACAGTTGGTGGTGGAAGTCACCCCTGGTTACACAGAGGTCACCCCAGGCCACCCAGTTGATGGAGGTAACCCCAGGCCACACAGTTGGTGATGTAGGTCACCCCAAGTCATACAGTTGGTGATGGAGGTCACACAGTTGATGGAGGTTATCCCAGGTCACACTGATGGAAGTCACCCCAGACCATACATTTGGTGGTGGTCACACAGTTGGTGATGGAGGTCACCCCAGGTCACACAGTTGGTGATGGAGGTCACCCCAGGCCACACAGTTGGTGATGGAGATCACTCCAGGTCACAGTTGGTGATGGAGGTCACCTCAGGTCACACAATTGGTGAAGGAGGTCACCCTAGGCCACATATTTGGTGATGGAAGTCACCCCAGGTCACACACTTCGTATCACCCCAGGGCATACAGTTGGTGGTCACCCCAGGTCACAAAGTTGATGGTGGTTACGCCAGGTCGTACAGTTGGTGATGGAAGTCACCCCAAGTCACACAGTTGGTCACCCTGGGTCACATTGCTCAGTGATGATTGGCTGGCTCTGCATAAACTCTATCAGTTCCTGCCTCAACGGTTTGAAAGAATAGGAAAGAGAGCCAGAGGTAGACACTTGTAGAACACATCAAGCCACTCCTGGCTTAGCTGGAGGTGAGGAGCGTTAACGGCACCTCAGTTCTCCTCTCTTCTAATAATAAGTTATTTTTTCCTCATAATCTACCTTGTCCATAATTACTGTCGCATTTGCTTTGTCTGCTTTCGTAAGGTGAAGTCTGCAACACAAAGCAAATGCTATAGTTATTATGGACAAGGTAGATTATATGGAAAAAATAAACATGATATTAGGAGATAGGGAAACTCAGGCGCCTCTTAGGACGGCGATGCAGGCTGGACCGCGCCGCCTCACACCCTCTGACGTAAACCAGACGGTACATTTAATATGTTGAAAATGGTATAAAATACCGACAAGTTGATGAGTAAGTCACATGTACAACAGTTGGGTACTTTTATTGTTGAAATATATCATGCGCTAGGCTTCATCAGTCAAATACAGAGGTGAATGTATCGTAGGCAGCAGTAGTAGTGGCGAGGTAATGATGTAATCAGTCCATCAAGCTGGAGAAGAGTTCAGCTTCTCCAGGATGAGACTGACCATCTCAACTGTTTCTCCAAGGTTGATGGACTAATTGTTACATCATCATTACCTCGCTACTACTACTACTACTGCCTGTAATACATTCACCTCCGTTTCAACAACAAAAAATACCCATCTCAAATAATAATACGCCACAATAACACCCAGATTCGTGAAGGTTGCTCCACACGCTGCCACCAAGTTTCTGTAGTGTGGACAGGATACTGGTTATACTCGGCTGCTCTGCTGGCGTTTATTGAGCACAGAAGTATTGAGTCCACCAGCCGCGTGGTGTCCACGGTGCTGTCTCACTTCCAACTGGGGCCCAAGGGTAATAGGTATAATACGAGGGGAAAGGGAAGGTGCCACAGGCATTCGCAGTCATGGCTGTGATATCACACCAGTCAACTGTCAAATAACTCATAGCAGACAATTAATAGTCGCTAGTACTGACAGTACTGGAGGTCACTACAGCTTATACAGGTGGTGGTAGTACTGGAGGTCACCACAGGTCATACAGGTAGTGGTAGTACTGGGGGTCACCACAGCTCATACAGGTAGTGGTAGCTACTGGGGGTCACCACAGCTCATACAGGTAGTGGTAGTACTGGAGGTCACCACAGCTCATACAGGTAGTGGTAGTACTGGAGGTTACTGTAGCTCACAGGCAGTTGTAGTACCGGAGGTCATATAGGTAGTAGTAGTAGTGGATGTCACCCCAGGTCATATAGGTGGTTATAGTTCGTAGGTCACCCCAGTTTAACACAAAGGTGTAATACTGGAGGTACCACAGGCATAGGTGGTATATACTGAGGTCACCCATGTGGTGGTAGTGCTGGAGGTCACCCAGTGGTACACTGGTTGGTGGTAGTACTGGAGGTCATCCCAGGTCACTGGTGGTGGTAGTACTGGAGGTCACATAGGTGATGGTAGTGCTGGAGGTAATCCCAGGTCATTGGTGATGGTAGTGCTGGAGGTCATCCCAGGTCTTGTATGGTAGTGCTGGAGGTCATCCCAGGTCATTGGTAGTGATGGTAGTGCTGGAGGTCACATAGGTGGTGGTAGTGCTGGAGGTCATTCCAGGTCACTGGTGGTGGTAGTACTGGAGGTCATCCCAGGTCACTGGTGGTGGTAGTACTGGAGGTCATCCCAGGTCACTGGTGGTGGTAGTACTGGAGGTCACATAGGTGGTGATAGTGCTGGAGGTTATCTAAGATCATTGGTGCTGGCAGTGCTTGAGGTCATCCAAGGTCACTGGTGGGGTTGCTGGAGGTCACATAGGTTGAATATGAGTGCATGAAAGGTTGAGTATGAGCGCATGAAAGGTTGAGTATGGATGAAATTAGTATGAGCGCATGAAGATGAGCCTAGTATATGAGTTGAATTGAGAGTGCATGAATGTTTTAGTGATGAAGTCAGTATGATGCCTATAAATCTACGTGAATGCACTCATAACTGAACTCTGCATGAATCATTATGCTGATCTCATGCGCTCATACTCATTCTCATCTACTTATGTATACTTCTCATGCGCTCATACTGATTCTCATGTACTTGTATACTCTCATGCGCTCATACTGACTCTCATGTACTCTTACTGACTCTCATGCGCTCATACTGACTCTCATGTACTCATATTAACTCTCATGTACTCATATTGACTCTCTCATGCGCTCATACTAACTCTCATGTACTCATACTGACTATCTCATGCGCTCATACTGACTCATGTGCTCATACTGACTCTCTGTACTCGTACTGACTCTCATGCACTCATACAGACTGTTTCATACACTCATACTGATTCTCATGCACTCATACTGACTCCCTCATGCGCTCATACTGACCCTCTCATGCACTCATACTGACTCGCGCACTCAGACTCACTCTCTCATACACTCATACTGACTCACCCACTCATACAGATTCTCTCATGCATTTATACTAACTCCCATGCACTCATACGGACTCTATCATGCACTCATACTGACTCGTGCACTCATACTGACTCATGCACTCATACTGACTCATGCACTTACACTGACTCTCATGCACTCATACTTGTCAGCATAGTTGCTGATCCCCTTATATGTGTTATGTAGATTAGCTGAGTATCATAGTACCATCCATGTGTTTATATAGAAGATCCCTAGGCCTGTGACTGTATGACGTCACAGGGTACAGCTTGAGTCAGGGTGAGACGCGCTGCCTCGCTCTCACTCGGCGTTTAGACATCCACAGGCAGTGACACTGCAGGCTGGGCCCATCCCTTCCTTACCACAGTCTGACAATATATAGTGTTACCATCCAACAAGGTGTTTACCTTCAACCCTCGTATCTCCTACCGAACCCCACACGACAAGTCAGTATGAGTACATCAGAGTTAGTATGAGTGCATGAATAGAGTATGAGCGCATGAGAGAGTCAGTATGAGTACATGAGAGTCAGTATGAGTACATGAGAGTCAGTATGAGTACATGAGAGTCAGTATGAATACATTAAAGTCAGTATGAGTGCATGAGAGTCAGTATGAGTACATGAAAGTCAGTATGAGTGCATGAGAGAGTCAGTATGAGTACATGACAGTCAGTATGAGTACATGACAGTCAGTATGAGTGCATGAGGGTCAGTATGAGTACATGAGTCAGTATGAATGCATGAGTCAGTATGAGTGCATGAGTGCGTATGAGTGCATGAGAGTATGAGTGCATGAAAGAGAATGAATGCATGAGAGAGTCAGTATGAGTGCTTGATAGAGTCAGTATGAGTTCATGTGTTAACACGAGTGCATGAGTCAGTGTGAGTGCATGAGAGAATCAGTATGAGTGCATGAGTGTCTGTATGAGAGTCAGTTTAAGTACATGAGAGTCACTTTGAGTACATGAGAGTCAGTATGAGTGCATAAGAGTCAGTGTGAATGCATTAGAGACTCAATATGAGTATGAGTGTATGAGAATCAGTATGAGTGCATGAGAGGCTGAGTCAGTCATACATGTAATGGGAGGCAGCCAGGCAGGCACATCACTCTAGGGTAAAACTCACTTAATACTAAATGGTGAAGGGGCAGGGAAATATCTAGGAGGCGAGAGAGCGGCAGGGTAAAAACTCGAGAGTATTACATGACGAAGGGCAGGGAAATTTCTGTGCAACGCAGGAAAGACTTGAGGAAAAAAAATAGTAGGGATTGTTTCATGATGAACAGGGAAATTCCTGACCGCTGTTATCACCAATAGATGTTATATGTAAACCTAGGTATATGAAGAACCCGGAAGGGCAGGGAAATATTTGACTCACCTGTGTGAAGAGGAAAGTAATAATCTCATCTTATTACACCTGTGAAATATAGAGAAATTTAGCGTGACTATCCTTAGTAGGTACATGCATGCATATGTTCATATGTATACATGCATAAATACATACATGCATACATACAGGTTCACGAGGCTATACAACAAAGAAAATCAGACACACAGGGCAGATAGGTGGTCAGTGGGAGTTGTGTATAGTTCGTGGCTGTTCGAGTGTGACCCCTGGTTCTTCTCTGGCGCCACACCACACCTGGTGTTAGTGTGTAACATCATCACACCTGGTACATGTGTGTGTATGAATAAGACACATGCGCAAGATTTGTGAATGTTTATTGTGAAGATGTTTCGCCAACCTTTGGCTTTATTAATCCAACAGAAAACAATTATTAGAGACGGTGGAAGACGTGAAGTAGTTGAAGATGATGACGGCTGAGCCTTGATGGACTCAGCACCCTCTATCAAGGTTGAAACACTGATCATCTAATTACATTTTCACGTCTTCCACCATTTATTCTCTTTATTGGCTTAATAAAACCATCGGTCGTCGTAACGTCTCCACAGTAAAGATACCTCAGTGTTGCACATGTGTCTTATTCATTTAATTGTCGGTTTTGTATAATATTAGTATATAATACTACATTTATGCAGCTACACCATGTCCTCACACATTACAAACAGCAAATAACATCATCAGAGGCGCTAACTACATATAAAAGAATTGAGTCTAGACACATCCAACAAGCATTTGCAAATCATGTATACATATACACTTGACAAACGTGGCAGTGAAGACAAGGTAAATAACCATTGGCCGATATCACATTACTACCATCAGTGAAAGAGTGCTAGCAACACTCAACAACATGTATGATCGACAAAGAGTGCTAGCAACACTCAACAATATGTATGATCGACAAAGAGTGCTAGCAACACTCAACAACATGTATGATCGACAAAGAGTGCTAGCAACACTCAACAATATGTATGATCGACAAAGAGTGCTAGCAAGACTCAACAACATGTATGATCGACAAAGAGTGCTAGCAAGACTCAACAACATGTATGATCGACAAAGAGTGCTAGCAACACTCAACAACATGTATGATCGACAAAGAGTGCTAGCAACACTCAACAACATGTATGATCGACAGCTAGTGCTAGCAACACTCAACAACATGTATGATCGACAAAGAGTGCTAGCAAGACTCAACAACATGTATGATCGACAGCTAGTGCTAGCAACACTCAACAACATGTATGATCGACAAAGAGTGCTAGCAACACTCAACAACATGTAGATCGACAGCTAGTGCTAGCAACACTCAACAACATGTATGATCGACAAAGAGTGCTAGCAAGACTCAACAACATGTATGATCGACAGCTAGTGCTAGCAACACTCAACAACATGTATGATCGACAAAGAGTGCTAGCAACACTCAACAACATGTATGATCGACAAAGAGTGCTAGCAACACTCAACAACATGTATGATCGCCAAAGAGTGCTAGCAAGATTCAACAACATGTATGATCGACAAAGAGTGCTAGCAAGACTTAACAACATGTATGATCGACAAAGAGTGCTAGCAAGATTCAACAACGCGTATGATCGACAAAGAGAGCTAGCAAGACTCATCAACATGTATGATCGACAAAGAGTGCTAGCAAGATTCAACAACGCGTATGATCGACAAAGAGGCTAGCAAGACTCATCAACATGTATGATCGACAAAGAGTGCTAGCAAGACTCAACAACATGTATGATCGACAAAGAGTGCTAGCAAGACTCAACAATATGTATGATCGACAAAGAGTGTAGCAAGACTCAACAACATGTATGATCGACAAAGAGTGCTAGCAAGACTCAACAATATGTATGATCGACAAAGAGTGCTAGCAAGACTCAATAACATGTATGATCGACAAAGAGTGCTAGCAAGACTCAACAATATGTATGATCGACAAAGAGTGCTAGCAAGACTCAATAACATGTATGATCGACAAAGAGTGCTAGCAAGACTCAACAACATGTATGATCGACAAAGAGTGCTAGCAAGACTCAACAACATGTATGATCGACAAAGAGTGCTAGCAAGACTCAACAACATGTATGATCGACAAAGAGTGCTAGCAAGACTCAACAACATGTATGATCGACAAGAGTGCTAGCAAGACTCAACAACATGTATGATCGACAAAGAGTGCTAGCAAGACTCATCAACATGTATGATCGACAAAGAGTGCTAGCAAGATTCAACAACGCGTATGATCGACAAAGAGTCTAGCAAGACTCAATAACATGATAGTCGACAAAAGGCTAGCAGAACAACACAGTGTATGCGACAAAAGTGCTAATACTCATCAAATGTATGATCGACAAGAGTGCTACAAGATTCAACACGTTATATCGACATTAGTGCAGCAACCAACACATGTATGACGACAAAGATGCAGCAAACTCAACAACATTAACGACAAAGAGTGCTAGCAAGACTCATAACATGTATGATCGACAAAGAGTGCTAGCAAGATCAACAACATTATGATCGATAAAGATCTACAAGACTCAATAACATGTATGATCGACAACAGAGTCTAGCACAACAACATGTATGATCGACAAAGAGTGCTACAAGACTCAACAATATGCATGATCACAAGAGTCTACAAGACTCAACAAATGTTGACGACAAAGAGTGCTAGCAAGACTCAACAACATGTATGATCGACAAAGAGGCTAGCAACACTCAACAACATGAATGATCGACAAAGAGGGCTAGCAAGACTCAACAACATGTATGATCGACAAAGAGGGCTAGCAAGACTCAACAATATGTATGATCGACAAAGAGTGCTAGCAAGACTCAACAACATGTATGATCGACAAAGAGGGCTAGCAACACTCAACAACATGTATGATCGACAAAGAGGGCTAGCAACACTCAACAACATGTATGATCGACAAAGAGTGCTAGCAAGACTCAACATGTATGATCGACAAAGAGGGCTAGCAACACTCAACAACATGTATGATCGACAAAGAGTGCTAGCAAGACTCAACAACATGTATGATCGACAAAGAGTGCTAAGCAAGACTCAACAACATGTATGATCGACAAAGAGGGCTAGCAACACTCAACAACACATATGATCGACAAAGTAAAATCAGCTCCTGAAGATACAATACTCGACCCAGTTATCTTTCCTGTTCTCCCAGGTTACAAAGACGAACATATAAAGTGTAACACTTTATCATACCTTGTAATGACAACAAAAATTTGTATGAGAGTGACTTGCCTGGGGCACACAGCAAGCCTTCAAGGTTATGTATTACAAATGTCTCACGGGGCTATGGATAAGAATATCTTCAACGAATGAAAATTATTAACACCTTTATTATGGATAAAATAAGAAAGCAAAACCAAAAGAGTGTAAAATCACAATAATAATAATAATAATAATAATAATAATAATAATAATAATAATAATAATAATAATAATAATAATAATAATAATAATAATAATAATAATAATAATAATAAAAGCAAAACTAAAACAGTGTGAAATCACCATAATAATAATAATAATGCTTTATTTCCACAAAATACGTAAGTTTTACAAAATAGTATGACATTAACAGTACACTTGGAAAATGTCTGGTTATGTAAACGCTTTCGGGCAATCATACTACTCAACCGAGTGGAAGAGAAATATTAGGGACCTGGAGGGTAGCTATGTGTGAAGAAGTTATGTTCCAAGATAACACCATGATGTGTTGCTATTTTAACTGCAGGAACAGTGATGGGATGGATAATATGAACCTTCAGAACAGTATATGGCAGACTAATAATGATACTCCTTAAGGCACTTGCACTCACTAAATTGAAATATTGCTGCACATTAACAGGCCTTTTAGGCAGGCAAATTTGCATGTGTATAGAAAATGCATAAATGCAGGCGAGAAAGATGTATTGTAAAATGATGCTGCAAAATACTGAAGGGACTGGTGTCAAATCTGCACGCTGCAATCATACCTTAGGAGTGAGAGACTCACAGCAGAAAGGGCAAAACACCCATGATAAAAAGCGGAAGTGCAATAAATTAAACTGATGGGGATCACACTCAGCACAAATGTTGAAGGTTTTTCAACACTTCGTATGTAAGGATAATTACTATGATATACTACAATGTTTTGTAAATATTTTATCCTTGTGCCTCCGGGTATACTCCAGGTATAATGTTTGATGATAGTGACAGCCTGCCAGGCTAGCATCAGGTACAGTCACACGTCATCATAATATTATTACATGTCCCTTTCACCACGGGAGTTTCCGGGTTGACTCAGCATGAGCTGGTAACACTGTAGTCTACACTTACATACGAAATCGTTTGTGTTGGGGGACTAGAGCACCATCATTAAAGATTTCTGCCTAGCTGCGCGATAATATATAATTTATATATATATATTATATTATATATAATATATAATATATATATATAAAATATATTATATATATATATAAATATATATATATATATTATATATGTATGTATGTATGTATGTATGTATGTATGTATACAATGGAACCTCAAATATCGATCTTAATCCGTTCCAGGAGTTAGTTCTAAATTCGAAAAGTCTGAAAAGCGAAGCAATATTTCCCATAAGAAATAATGGAAATAAAATTAATCCATTCCAGTAACCCAAAAATATTCACAAAAAAAAAAACATAGAGATTAATTATAGTTTTACATACACACAGCAAATATAGTGTTCAATTATGCATTAATAAATTTAAATGAACATATAAATTAACATTTTACTTATCTTTATTGAAGATTGGTGATGGCATCTGGAAGATAGGGAGGAGGAGAGAGGGAGTTGGGGTTAGTGTTTGGAAGGAGAATCCTCCTCCATGAGGACTTCAGGTATCAAAGCCCTCTCTGGGGTTACTTCCCTTCTCTGTCTTTTAATGCCACTAGGACCAGCTTGAGAGTCACTGGACCCCTGTCTCACAAAATAACTGTCCACAGTCCTCTGTTTCTGGTGCCTCTTTAAGATTTGCCTAAAATGGGACATGGTTCTGTCACTGAACTTGTTGCAAAGATGGCTTGTTTCAGCTTGCTCAGGGTGGTACTTCTCCACAAACATTTGGACATTATTCCACTTCTGTATTATTTCCTTCTTCACATCTATGATGTTTCTCACTTTCTTTACCACAGGGGTACCACTAACAAGTTTCTTTGGGCCCATTGTAGGTTATTTCACAGTCCCACAAGCACTAGACACAATGAAAAAATCGTAAAATGTTTGAATGAGAGTGTCGTAGGGGTTCTTAAATGGAGATATCGAGGGTTGAAGGTAGACACACTTGTTGGATGGTAACGATATATTGTCAGACTGTGATGATGGGAAATGAAGCCCAGCCTCAGTCTGTCCTAGCCTATGTCTAACGCCGACTGAGAGGGTGGCAGAGGTACGAACGTACACATGCACATCCCGTGACGTCACACAAACAGTCACAGGCCTAGGGATCTCCTATCTAAAGCACATGGATGATACTGATATGCTATACAACACAGGGATCAGCAACTATGCTGACAACTCGGTCATGTTACGTATGTCATCTCGACATACACTACTATCTATAGGCTGAACAGGCAGGCGGTTCTGGGCTGATTTTATACAATAACAAATTCATATATAACTTAGAACTAATGGATGGTATCATAATGGATGTTAACAAAATAAGTTTTACGTAATGGGTGTTAACGTTATCACTTTTAACGTAATGCATTACAAACTATAAGAACAAATCATTGTACAATATGGGATGGAAATTGATCGATCGATCTGTATTCATGCACTCTACGGATTCTGAGGAAGAATAAATATATATATATATACAAGGTGAAATTAACAGCAAAGGTATCTGGTGCACTCAGACTATTACTGTCAAATTCTCAGAATACGGAGGGAATGTGAATATGAAAAAAAAAATTCTGAAAAACTACTCAGTTAATAACAAAACAGTTGACAATTTACTTCATCTCGGACATCTAGTTATACAGACTATGTACATTTAAACCCAATTCTGCGAGGGTGAGGTTTACATATGCAGAATGGTTATCATCTCTGGGAGGATCGAATTCCTCTGCAATGGCTAACACATCCCTGACTGAGGGAGATTTGAACGAAGTATCTCAAAAGATACTTGTGGGTTTCTCATTATTTTGTCGAGTACGCAAGGAGTAACGACATTCAGGTTGATTATCTGACTGAGTATCTGAGGTAGAGGGTATAGAGTCAAGAGGATTTTCAGCATCTGTTACTTTAGTCTGGGTAGCAATATCATCAAAAATCGCATACTAATTTCATATGATCTAAATGCGATTCTTTTTACTTACCAGTACTAATTTCTCTAACCTTATATTATTTACCAGAGATATGTTCTACAACTCGATAAGGGTCCGACAAACTTTTGATCGAGCTTAGGGATTGCGGATGTTTTGTGAAATTTGTCAGCATTTTACCTCGAACCTACTTTGACTTTTGATGGCTTAGCACGGCTATTAGTTACTCTAGTAAATTCTGCTGTTGATTTATGAAGTGTTTCACGGATTCTTCAAAAACACTTTGAGCCATGCTGGTACGAGTTGCTACGAAATCATCAGGTTGTAATTAGGTTTCGGAGTGGAATATAACAACTCATAGGGTAAATGCTTGTCTACACCATCAATGATAATGTGGAGTATCACCTAAGGAAGCATTGTAAACAGAATTTATGGCACTTTGACATCTGGTATGACTTCATCCCAAGTTTCACTATTGGGGTTGATAGTGGGTCTCAGGACATCAAGTACTTTCTTATTGGTTCGTTCGGCTAACCCATTGCTGGCAGGATGCTGAGGAACAATGGTGGATTTAGAGATCTTGTATAAAGTACACAAATTTTTAAGAATCTCATTACAGAATTCACCTCCATATCTGTTACTAAGGAAATTTGCGGTGGTATGCCTGCAGATAATGCGTTCTTTAAACGCTTTAGCTACTGTCTCTGCAGTCTTATCTGCAATAGGAAAATAACTCACAAATTTTTGGTGAAATGGTCTACCATAACACACAGATGGTTTGTTGCCCTTTGGGGGGAACATTTAAAATTGGTTAACAAGTCAAAGGGGAACTCTTTCCCACAGTTCGCTAGTGGTTGGGTACACTTGGATTGGATTAGGACCATTGACATTCCCTTTATGTTGCATGCAGACACTACATTTCTTAACATACTCGGGAAAAGCAGTTTTCCATACGTGGCCAAAAGTATTTCATTCTGGCTTGTTTCACAGAACGATCCATACCAGGGTGTGCAACACCTGGTGCATCATGAACTAGCTGTAGAGCTACGTCACTAGTGACTGTGGAATTACTAACTGGTACACTCTTCTGCTTGGAGTACCCAACTCGGCTGTTCGATACAGTAATTCTTGGCTCAATACAAAGTCACTAATGGGTGCTGGTGGCTTCACAGTAAGAATAAGATCTTCCTGGAGCAGGAATTGAATCACACCAGACCACATTGGATCTATTCTTTGGGCATTTTTGACATCCTCGACAGTAAATGGAGGATCTGCCATAACTACACTAACGTGTCGCAATAAAGCATCTGTGACTACATTCAACTTGCCAGGTAAATGTTCAAAAGTGGGATTGAACTCTTGGATAGTCAAGGTCCATCTGGCTAACTTTCCAGTAGGTTGTTTGTTCTGGAATAAAGGTATCAGTGGTGCATGGTCTGTCAAGACATGAACAGGGTACTGGTAAATAATGTCTCGGAAGTGCTTTAAAGACCATACTATTGCTAAAGCTTCTTGCTCCATTACTGTGTAATTACATTCAGCCTTCGTAAGGACTCAGCTAGCAAATGCAACTGCGTTGTACTTGCCATCAGTCTTCTGAGCTAGTACGGCACCTATGCCAATAGAACTAGCATCAGTTGTTAGAAAAGAAAGGCTTAGAAAAATCTGGAATTTCAAAATAGGAGCAGATGTTAACTTTTCTTTTAGAGTTTGGAATGCTCTTTCTTGACGGAAGGTCCAAACGAAAGGAGCATCTTTCTTAAGCAATCCAGTTAGCGGAGCTGCTATTGAAGAAAAATTTGCAATGAAAGATCTGTAGAAACCTGCAGACCCCAAAGGACTTACAGCATCAGCAGTTTTGGGAGTTGGAAAATTTAGTACTGCCGTTACTTTACTTTGATCAGTCGTAACACCTCTAGGAGTGACTACGTGACCCAGAAACTTAATTTCTGACCTGAAAAATTGACATTTTGACAGTTTGATCTTTAAAAATTTGCTTCTTCAAGCTTGCCAAGTACTATATCAAGTCTTTTCAGATGTGTATCCACATCTTCGGACATGACGATTACGTCGTCTAAGTATACCATAAGTGCTTTACCTATAAGACCTCTAAAGATATTGGTCATGTGTCTAGAGAACGTGATAGGAGACGATCGTAATCCAAAAGCCATTCGTAGGAAGTGGTAATGACCTGTGGGAGTGGAGAATGCAGTTAACTCTTGGCTGTCCTCGTGAAGAGGGACTTGCCAAAACCCTTGTAACATGTCCAGGGTCGAGAAGACTTTGTTATCTCCGATATTGAATAAAAGATCACCTAGTACAGGAAGTGGGAAGCGATCTGGAATAGTTTTCGCATTTAACTTTTCCCAAAGTCAATCACCGGGCGCCAAGTGCCGTCCTTTAGGCACTAGGATCAAGGGCACATTCCAGGGTGAATTGCTATGTGCAATAACTCCATCATTGAGCATCTGATTGATCAGTTCTTCTGCGACAGCAACTTGGGAATGGGGCATTTCTGTACACAGGTTTTATAGATAGTCTAGTACCAGGTTCAAGTGGAATACGATGGGACAATAAGTTCATTATACCCATCTTCTCACCTGGTAGGGCAATGGCGTTACGACGTTTGTTCAACAAAGTCAACAAACGCTTGGGCTTTGTCTGGGAAGTCAGTGGGAGCTAAGTCTTTCTCCTCAACTGGTGGAAAGGATTGGTCCAGCAGAGTGGAAAGAGTTCTCCACTGTTGAAATAGCACTGACCCACTGGTCAGGTGGCATGTCATCCTGTACTTGAACAGGGTAAGGATAGTGAACTAGGTCAACGAGATTGGTATTTGCTCTGAGACGAACACTGTGACCCAAAGTGTTGCAAGGAGTAAATGGATCTTACTGTCTCTTACCCAATGTGTAAGGAAGGTTCAACAAATAAAACCCCTTTACCTTGCAGGGAAACACTGTCAACTAGGACGTTTATCACCATCTGGAACATTAGGAACAACAACAGACACTCTAGTGAGAGCACTAGCCGCAACAGAGACGTCTTTCTGCAGACGGCATGTGACATCAACAAGAGATTGCATTACTAATTTCAAGTAATTGTTTTCCGACAAGGCGTCCCCTGTGGAGAAACTACTACTTGGACTAGCAGACATTGCAGGGATAGGCAAAGCACTCAAAGCAGTCTGAGCATCCTCGGACACTTGAGGCAATACACTATCTTGCATATCTGAAGGTATAGGTGGAACACAGATGGGAGTGACAGAGTTACCAGTGCCTGACCGCTTGGGTATGCTACTGGAGAATGTAAGGACTTAATTCGTACAACATACTCTGCAGCAGTATGGCAGATTTCTGATCCAAGCTGGTAACCCCAGAATGGAACGATCAAGTCGTCAATTTGGGCATGCCATCGGTATGGGTCGAGCACAATGCGTAAGTCTCGCATGGAAGCAAATCCCAGTAGAAGGTCACCAGGGAAAGTAATCTGGTTAACAACAAGAAAAGCAGCAGTAAAGTCTCTTCCTTGGATAGTAAAGGTGAGCGAAGTCTGACCTCGGACTCGCAGAAGGGAACCAGCTACTCCACTAAGGGAGGTTACAGTAGTTGGTTCAATGAGGAGGACACGGCGTAACTGCTTCTTTTTAAACAAGCTAGACCTAATGATATTAACTTGCACACCAGAGTCCATGAACACATGAATGGGCGCATTATGGACAGAAGCTTGTACTAAAGGACCAATCGTTTCGTTAGGAGTTATATGCAAACAGAAAGGTGGGTTGTCATCGGAGAAGGCATTTTCTACTTCATCCCCAAATTCCTCTACGTCAGAGACGTGTGAAGCAGCATCAACAACAGGGTTGTCATTCTCAAGACTGGCTAAGGCTTCATAGGAATTTTGAACTGGGATGGTGTACTCATTATCACCTACTACTGTCACGACTGGACGAGTAGACTTGGGTGCTCGGATTCCCCCGAATTGGAAGAATGAGCCTGGTTCTGGTTAGTTTGTGAACCACGACGTCTGTTTCCTCTCCTGGCTCTGCAGTTGGAACAGCCACGGAAAGATCTAGAGTACTGCAGGTTGTAGAGAGCATTGCACTCAGATGTGTCATGTCCATAAATTCTATGATAAGTACAGTAAGGAAGATCTGACTGGTACTCATCATCAGTACGACGCTTCTTAGGGTGACTATCATGACAATTAATAGCAATATGGCCACGGTAACCACAATTGCAGCAAGTTCTTTGACTGTGGATACTGTACTACTTGGGTGCTAGGGGAATAAAAGGCTCTTAACACTATTTTGGATGGGGACGCGAGTGATTAAGGTGGGGAGTTTTGGTATAGCCAAACTAAGGAGGACGGGGAGTAACAAATGTGGCATAGATTTACAAAAGGGGAAGGTTCCCTGGGGACAAAAATTTCGTACAGATGAGAGCGCGAGGGGCCCCAAGTAACATCTAGGGGACTTAAATTTGAAACACTACATAGATGTCGGGGGCATTATTTTTTTTAATAACCCCAAATCGGCTAATTTGGAAAAACCCCTAAAGGGGCTGGTTTATCACTATATTTAAGGATTTGGGAATTTTTGACCTGTTTTTAACGAAGAGGACATGGTTTATAAGATGAAGAAAACTAAACTAATGACCCCTTCGGGTCTCGAACTTTGCAAACAAATTTCTTTAGAACGACAAACGGATCATTTCCGCACTTTCAAGATAATTATAATTTACTGGTTCATAATTTTGCCACCTGGTTAGATCTTAAAGCCTTCATACAAAAAAGTTGAATACATGTGAAGCGCGGAAACGTGCTAGACTCTCCTTTCCGATACTGATTAAAAAACTCTCAGATGGAAGACCATAAACTGAAGCCAGTCGGGCTCGAACAGGGGAAAACAACCTTCTAGTGTCGATACCATTGAACAATGGCTACATCATACAGACACGAAAAAATTTACGCGGGCTAAAGTCGAGTATTTCTACGTTTGATAAGATTTACTCGAATTTGGGCTGACCTTAAGGTTGTACTACACTTTGGCTGAGGCATTGCTTGAGAAAACTTGAGACATATTTGCAAAATGAAAAACAAGAATTTAAGAAACAAAAAAAACGTAACTGGGAACACACAACACAGTGAACTTAAAGGGAAAAAAAAATGCTTAACTTTTTCTGCATAAGAAATTTAAAAAAATTACAGTCCACAGAATAAAAAACTCACCACAAGGAAAAATGCTTATCTAACAAACAACACTTTGAAAATCAAGAAAACTTGTACTTTACTCAAACCCAATTTGCCAATTTATTTTAAAATTTGAATGAAGGGCACAGTGATTGTCTTTACTCTCAATGCAACGGGGAAATACCAAAAAAATGATAAAATGGACTCAATAAAGCTTGTGAAAAATAAAAAAAACGGGGACACAATTTGCTAATAAAAAAAAATGGCGCAGAAAGAAAAAAAAATTTTATGCACGAAAAAGCATATGAAACTCACTAAAATAAACTGTACAATATTAAAAATAATTGCTTCAAAAATACTGCACAACACTGCATAAAATTTCTGCAAAAAAAACTTTAATGCAACACAATATTTCACAAGAATTATTGAAAAAAGGTTAATGTGCAATCAAAAAAAATTTAAAACACACACAAAAAAAAAAATATAAAGGAATGAACAAGGGAACATTTTAACTCTTAACTGCACTTAAACAACACTTAACAACAAAAGAACAATTTCTCTAAAAGAAGAACAAAAAAATTTGCACAAAAGGGGTTAATTTGTTCAATAAACATGAAAAAAAATAGTCTAAAACACAAAACAAAAAAGTTTGAACACTTACATGATGCAACCCAAAAACCCCAAAAATAAAAAACCCAAACAAATTTTCTTCAATGAAACTTAATGGGAAAAATTTTGTAAAAGATTTTTTGCTTCACAAAATAAGGCACTGTCGTGAAAAAAAACAAATTTAACACTGGCTAAATAAAAAATATAACACAAAATGTTCAACACACAAGAAAAAAAAAAAATTCACAAATGCGGGCGAAAAAAAATGTATATAACTGAGACAACACTGAGTTGTGTCAGGGCACAACAAATAAATTACTGAATTCATGCACTGAAAACGAGAACCTATGTGATTTGAAGTGTAAACACAAGTTTTTATCTGCCATAGTTCACTCACAACAAAAGGGAAAAAAACAAAATACTTACTTCAAAGTATAAAAAAAGACACACAACCAAAAGACAAAGATAATCACAAAATTAACATGATTAAAAGGGGAAAAAAAAAAATTATTGCAACAAACCGATCTGGGCGAGAGTCACGAAAAGTCACTAAGAAAATCACTGAACACAAAGAAATGTCTCAACACTCGCAAAAATCTCTATGAACAATATATCGCTGTACACTTTGGTTAGAATGAGGAGAGGTGGAAGGTTGGGGGATTGTTTATGTCGTCTTGCTGCGTCCTCTTACAAAAGTGATCGTAGAATTTTTTTACACGACGATAGACTTCACACAGGAGGGTTTAACGGGGCGCAAAAAACACTCTACCTTTAAAAACCCCCCATTGGGCCCTTTAAAAACGGGGCTATAACCCCTAGTATGTACCAAACCTGGTAGAGGGTTTGGGGGAGTACCACAACACAGTGAGAGGGTTGGTTGGGGGGTTAACGGGGAAGACCGCACGGGGAACACATGGGTGAGTGGGTGGGTGGCCTAGGTTTTAATGGCGTAACCCCACTGGCAGCCACACTGCCGCGAAAAATTTAACTGTTCTTTAAAAAACAACCCGGGAAAAACCACAACAACCACAAGGATGAAAAAACGCACTCAAATTTGCTTGGGGCTTAATCACAACGATGAAGACTACCACTGGGTGCTTGAGTACTGGGGAAAACACCGGGGAATTTTCCCAGCTGGGGTTACTTAAACCCCTTTACACAAATACTTATATTTTCATGATGAGCACAGCAGGGGTGGAAGCTGCTTGGCAACAAAAGAACTGGATGGAATGACTAGGCTGACTGGGCTCCCCACCAAACTGGCGGCTTTTTTTGCAAACCGTAACCCCTCGGGGGTGACAAAAACAATAAACACTAAAAAAAAACGACCCTGAATAATGTGTGGCGGGAAGGGTTGGCAGGGGAACTGGCTGAATACTGCTGGGGTTAAACCCTTTTCGGCAGACCTAAAACAAAATGGCAGGGTCGGTCGAAATTTTTTCTCCAGAAACATTAATCTGACGTCAGAATTTCAGGGCCCCCCGTTGCCACCATTTGTCATAGGGTTCTAAAAGGAATATTGGGGTTTTAAGGAGACACACTTGTTTGGGTGGAAAAGATATTTTGTCGACTTTATATGGGAAATGGGCCCAGCCTCGCCTGTCCTAGCCGTGTCAAACGCCAAAGGGGGGCAGAGGAAACCATACACACGCATCCCCCGACCCACCCAAACAGGCACCTAGGGATCGCCTACAAAGCACATGATGATACTGATATCTTACAACACGGGGCAGCAACTTGCGACAAGAGTGCAGGGAGCATTTACCAAGCATCAACAAATCAGACTGGCTCACGCACCTGCATGGGGGGTAACAGAGAGGGGGGCCGAAGGTCTGGTACCCGTGGTTCGAAATAGGGGGAGTCGATAATAGGGGCAAAAGCTGGGTTTAAAAAAAGGGGTTTATTTTTTGAAGAGTTCGATAAGTTGATACATTCAAAATTTGAGGTTCGAATATAAAAATATATATATTATATATATAAATATATATATTTTATATAAAATATTATTATATATATATAATATAAATTATATAATTATATAATATATATAAATATAAATAAAAATATAATATTATATATATATATATATATAAATATATATATAAATATATAAATATATATATATATATATATATATATATATATATATATATATAATATATATATATAATATATGTCGTGCCTAATAGGTAAAACGGGTCAATTAGGAAAAACTCATTTAAAATTAAGTCTTTTCTAAAATTTTCTTTTAAACATTTAAAGATATTTTTTTGTCATTCATGTTAATATAAAAATTAATGATTTTGTATCAAAAGAAGATTAGGAAATTTACCTAACCTTATTATAATAAGCACAATATGTTTTATATAAGTTTAGTGTAATTTAATAATAAACGCAATGAAATATATTTTTTTTCTTTAGATTCAGAATTATTTTTGTGAAATTATTGCATACACAAATTTTCTTTTTTCCTGTTCGGCAAGAAGTGCGTTGCTATTTAAGCCAAAATCGCAAGTTTTACTTATTTAGCACGACGAAATATATATATATATATATATATATATATATAATATATATATATATATATATATATATATATATAAAATATATATATATATATATATATAATATATATATATATTATTTATTTATTTATTTATTTATTATTTTTTTTATTAACACATCGGCCGTCTCCCACCAAGGCAGGGTGGCCCGAAAAAGAAAAACTTTCATCATTCACTCCATCACTGTCTTGCCAGGCATGCTTACAGTACAGTTATAAAACTGAAAACATTAACACCCCTCCTTCAGAGTGCTGGCGCTGTACTTCCCATCTCCAGGAATCAAGTCCAGTCTGCTGGTTTCCCTAAATCCCCTTCATAAATGTTACCTTGCTTACACTCCAACAGCACATCAAGTTCTAAAACCATTTGCTCCTATCTAACATGCTCACGCACGCTTGCTGGAAGTCCAAGCCCTTTGCACACAAAACCTCCTTTACCCCCTCCCTTCAACCTTTCCTAAGCTGACCCTTACCCTGTCTTCCCTCCACTACAGATTTATACACTCTCGAAGTCATTCTATTTCGTTCCACCATCTCTACATGTCCAAACCATCTCAATAACCCTTCCTCAGCTCTCTGGATAATAGTTTTGGTAATCCCGCACCTCCTCCTGATCTCCAAACTACGGATTCTCTGCATTATATTGACACCACACATTGCCCTCAGACATAACATCTCAACTGCCTTCAGCCTTCTCCTTGTTGCAACATTCACCACTCATGCTTCACACCCATACAAGAGCATTGGTATAACTATACTCTCATACATTCCCCTCTTTGCTTTCCTGGATAAAGTTCTTTGTCTCCACAGACTCCTCAGTGCACCACTCACCTTTTTCCCCTCGTCAGTTCTGTGATTCACCTCAGTATATATATATATATATATATATATATATATATATATATATATATATATATATAAATATATATATATATATATATATATATAAAATATAAATATATATATATAAATATATATATATATATATATATATATATATATGTGTGTGTGTGTGTGTGTGTGTGTGTGTGTGTGTGTGTATGCAAACAATCGCAGACAGACCAGCTTAACAATGCAAGACAAGCCAAGGGAGGGGGTGGAAATCTTTAGCTTAAATACTTTCACACTTCTCGGTGCATCATCAGGAGCTATGCAATGTTGCAAGGCAGCAGCTGAAGGATTGAGGGAAAGCTTTTTCACATAGTGCAGATGGTTGACACCAACCGCAGTCTGAATTTGAGGCAACTGCCTATGTGCCACCCTCCCTACGACCCTCTACGTTCTCCCCCCCCCCCCACATGGGGAAGGAGATGGCGTCTGAGTTTTCAACAGTCAAGGAATAGGAAATTAGAAAATACAATAGCCACACCAAGCTTCTTCTAGTCTCCTAAAACAGGTCAAGTGGCTTGAGAAATTTATACGTACGGATTTCTATTATTCTCTGTAACCCCTTATTTGATAAAAGAAAAGTAATGAATGTACTCTTTGTTTGTTTAAAAGCCATAGCCTGGGGTTCTGGAATGTTCCCCAGGATACTCAGAAGTATCTCTTCATATATTCCTAAATATAATTCTAAATATTATCTACCAGTCTTCTCAATATAGATTAATATGCCTTATTTAGGAATACTCTTTGCCTTTCTGATAATATTTCTATGATCCAAATTTTCTCATCAAATATCCTTTAACCCCAATACCTATGCTACCACTTAATCTTGTGTACCTGTCCACGTATCTTCAACCACGTCAGTTTCTGCAACCACCCATCAGGGTGGGCTGATTACCAGATTATTGTACCCAACAGTTCAGTCATAGAAAGAAACATAACTGAATCTTCTCTCCTAAAACATGACAGGAACACCGTATATAACTCATATTATGCATTATACAAGCTCAATAGCTATTTAATAGAGTCTGTTGTACACAGTCATAAACAACAATACTACACAAAACCACAGGATTGCTCATCATGCCAGGTGGCTTCATGATGGAATGGTGGTGCTTGACCAGTGTCTCTGCACCAAATTCATACTACGTATGTCGAGAATGATGACACTGTAAAACCTATTTAGCTGTTACTGTACCATACGTGGACAGGTACACAAGATTAAGTGGTAACATAGATAGTGAGGTTAAAGGATATTTGAGAAGAAAATCTGGATCATAGAAATATTATCGGAAAAGCATAGAAGATTCCCAAATAAGGCATATTAATAGATACTGAGAAGACGGGTAGACAATATTTTAGGAATATATGAAAAGATGCTTCTGAGTACCCCTGACAACATTCTAAAACCCCTATTATACACAACCTTAAATGCTACACAAAATCACAGGATTGCTCATTATGCCAGGTAGTTTCTTGGTAACGCTCGACCAGTGTCTGCGCACCAGACTCACATGAACTACGTCTGTCGTGGATGGTAGCATACTGTATAACCCGTTTAGCTGTTACTGTACCATACGTGAACAGGTGCACAAGATTAAGTAATAGCATAGATAGTGCGGTCAAAGGATATTCGAAAAAGAAAATTAGGATAATGGAAATATTATTGGAAAGGTATAGAAGATACCCAAATAAGACATATTAATCTATACTGAGAAGACTGGTAGACAATATTTAGGAATATATTTAGGAGGATTTAGGAATATATGAAGAGATTCTTCTGAGTATCCTGGGGAACATTCCTGAATCCTAGACTATGGCTTTTAAACGAACAAAGAGCACATTCATTTCTCTTCTTTTATCATTTAAGGTGTTTACAAAGAATATTAGGAATCCATATATATATTATCCACTGTGAAACGTATTTTCTCAAGCCACATGACCTGTTCTTGTGATGTAGTCCACTGTGCTTTTGAGGTCGATAAGGGACACCTAATTTAACCAATTAAATGGTTAAATTAGGTGTCCCTTAGCGACCTCAAAAGCACAGTGGACTACATCACTTTCAAGGAGACTAGAAGAAGCTTGGGGCTGGCTATGGTATTTTCTAATTTCCCATTCCTTGCCGTCTGCTGCCCCATGTGGGCGGGGGGAGACGTGGAGGGTCGCAGGGCGGGTGGCACACACACCGCTACCTCACATTCACCTGCACTGCACTACTCTGTAAAAAAACTTCCCCTCAATCCTTCAGTTGCTGCCTTGCAACACTGCATAGCTCCTGATGTTGCACTGAGAAGTGTGAAAGTACTTGAGCTAACGATTTCCACCTCTGTGTATGTACTGTGTATGTACTGCATACACAAATTTTTGCTTGCCTTATTCGGCAAGAAAAGCGTTTGCTATTTAAGCCAAAAAATCGCAAGTTTTATGTATTCTCACGATAATATATAAAATATATATAATATAATATATATATATATAAATATATAATATATATATATATATATAATATATATATAATATATATATGTGTGCCCGAATATGTAAACGGGTCAATTAGCAAGAACTTATTTAAAATTAACCCCTTTTCTAACATTTTCTTTTATACATTTAAAGATATATTTTTTTTTCATTAATGTTAATGTAAAAATTTCAATTTTGCTCCAAAAAAAATCTTAAAAACTTTCCTAACCTATTTTTAAAAAAAACAATTTATTTTTCCTAACCCAAATAAATATACTTAGATTTGTTTTCAATAATTTAATACTAAACAAACACAGTGAAATATTTTTTTTTTTTGGTTCGAAAAATTTTGGCGAAAATTTTTGCTACACAAATTTCACTTGTCCGTATGGCAGATGACGTTCTATTTAAACCAAATCGCAAGTTCCCTTTCGCACGACATATTTAAAATTTTAAAATTTTTTAAAATATATATATATAAATATATATATTTAAATATATATAAATTTTATAAAAAATATAATATAATTGTTAGGTAAGACCAAAGCAACAGTTTGGATTTTATTCGAAACGTTTCGCCTACACGTGCTTTTTTCGCGAGAAGGAAAATTTATAGAAGCAGAAGACAGTGAAGACGAGTAATCAGTCCCTCCCCGTGAAGTTTTGGGTGGCAGTCCCTCAGTCTGGGAAGAGATTGTTCCAATCTGAAACAATTGGATTGAATGACAGGAGGAGACTTTTATACCACCAGGAGGTGAGATGTAGGCCCAGAGGGTAAGAATGTAGTGTTGGGAGTCAGGTCCCTTCAAATCAAGCCATCTCACTTTTAAAGTAGTCCAAGTTTTCCATGTCTGTACCAAGATACCCCTTGTGTTGCAGTGTCTGACAGAGTGAACATTAAAATGGTATAAAAAACCGAAGGTGTTAGGTAAGACACATATGCTCCATCCTAACACTTCAACTCCCTATTGTTTCAGACGGGGAAAAACTCTTCTCAAACTGAGGGACTGACCACCCAAAACTTCAAGGGGGATGGACTGAATTTTACGTCTTTAAGATCTTTTGCGTTACAATCAAAAAACATCAGGGTTTGCTAAATTTCAGAAAAAAAAGGGGGATGTCCAGCAAGTACGTTTCCCACAGGACCGTCTTCATGAGTGAGGGAGGGAGAGAGGAGGTACAAATGGGGCCCCCGGGACAAATGCCCACAGCCAAGGATTATATTATAGTGCAGTTTTTTGATGGTTGAAGTTTGCACCCTCCCCGCCCTCCCCACAGGTTTGCACCCTCCCCGCCCCCCACAAGTTATGTACCTCCCGCCCCCACAAGTTAAAACCCCTCCCGCCCCCCTGGAAGTTATGGGAAATTCTCTGTATATGGAAGTTAGGAATTCTCTGCTCATTGGAAAATTATGGAACTTTTCTGCTCATATGGAAGTTATGGAAACTTTTGCTCATCATGAAGTTATGGAACTTCTCTGCTCATCTGGAAGTTATGGGAAATTTTCTCCACATAACAAGGGAAATTTTTGCTCATCATGGAATTATGGAACTTTTCTGCCTCAGGAAGTTTTGGACTTTTCCCGCTCATTATGGAAGTTATGGAACTTCTCTGCTCATCATGGAATTATGGGAAATTTTCTGCCATCTGGAAGTTATGGAACTTCTCTGCTCATCATGGAAGTTATGGAACTTCTCTGCTCATCATGGAAGTTATGGAACTTTTCTGCTCATCATGGAAGTTATGGAACTTTTCTGCTCATCATGGAAATTAGGGAAATTTTCTGCTCATCAGGAAGTTTGGAATTCCTCTCATCATGGAAGTTATGGAAATTTTCTGCTCATCAGGAATTTTGGAAATTTTTCTGTCATCATGGAAATTAGGAACTTTTCTGCTCAAGGAAGTTATGGAACTTCTCTGCTCATCAGGAAGTTAGGAATTTTTTGCCACAGGAAGTTATGGAACTTTTTTGCTCATCATGGAAGTTATGGGAAATTTCCCTGCTCACAGGAAGTTTTGGAACTTTTTTGTCATCATGGGTATTAGGAACTTCTCTCTCTTTATGGAATTATGAACTTTTTTGCTGATCATGGAAGTTTTGGGAAATTTTTGCTCATCATGGAAGTTATGGAACTTTTCTGCTCATCAGGAAATTAGGGAAATTCTTGCTCACTGGAAGTTATGGGAAATTTTTGCTCATCATGGAATTATGGAACTTTTCGCTGATCATGGAAGTTATGGACTTTTTGCTCATATGGAATTAGGGAACTTTCTGCTCATCATGGAAGTTATAATTCCTTTTCACATGGAAGTTATGGAATTCTCTGCTCATCATGGAAATTATGGGGCTTTTTGCTCATCATGGGAAATTTTGGAACTCTTGCTCATCATGGATATTATGGAATTCTCTGCTCATCATGGGGTTATGGAATTTTCTCTCATTATGGAATTATGGAAATTTTTGCTATCATGGGAAATTATGGAAATTTTCTGCTCATCATGGAAGTTTTAACTTTTCTTTCTCTCATGGAAGTTATGGAACTTCTCGCTCCATGGAAGTTTTGGAACTTCTCCTTCATATGGGAAATTAGGAACTTTTTTTTGCTCACATGGAAGTTATGGAACTTCTCTGCTCATCATGGAATTATGGAACTTTTTTGCTCATCTGGGGTTATGAACTTTTCTGCTCTCAGGAAGTTATGGAACTTTTCTGCTCACATGGAAGTTATGGAACTCTCCTCACATGGAAGTTATGGGAAATTTTTCTGCTCTTCATGGAATTTTGGACTTCTCTGCTCTTTATGGAAGTTATGGAACCTCTGCCACATGGTATTATGGAACTTCTCTGCTCTTCATGAAGTTATGGCTTCTCTCCTTCATGGAAGTTATGGGAAATTTTCTCCACATGGAAGTTATGGAACTTCTCTGTCTCTGGAATTATGGGCTTTTTTTCTCTTCATGGAGTTTTGGGAAATTCTCGTCATCATGGATATTATGGGAAATTTTTTTTTCTCACATGGAAGTTTTGGAACTTTTCTCTCTCAGGGGGGTTTGGGAAATTCTCCTCTTCGTGGAAGTTATGGCTTCTTGCTCATCATGAATTTTGGAACTTCTTCCTCATGGAAGTTATGGAACTTTTTTCTCTTCTGGAAGTTATGGGAAATTTTCTGCTCTTCAGGAAGTTATGGAATTCTCTGCTCATCAGGAAGTTATGGAAATTCTCTGTCTCAGGAAGTTATGGACTTTTTGTCATCATGGAAGTTTATGGAACTTCTCTGCTCATCATGGGAATTATGGAACTTCTCTCCATCTGGAAGTTATGGGAATTCTTGCTCACAGGAATTATGGAACTTTTCTGTCTCATGGATATTTTGGAACTTCCTCCCATGGAAGTTATGGAAAATTTCTGCTCATTTTTGGAAGTTATGGAACTTTTCTGTCATCATGGAAGTTATGGAACTTTTTTGCTCACATGGAATTATGGAACTTTTTTTTGCCATCATGGAAGTTTGGAACTTCTCTGCTCATCATGGAAATTAGGAATTTTTGCTATCGGGAAATTATGGAAACTTTTTTGCTCACATGGAATTAGGAACTTTTTCTGCTCATAAAGGAAGTTAGGGAAATTTTCTGCTCATCATGGAAATTATGGAAATTTTTTTGCTCATCATGGAAGTTATGGAACTTTTCTGCTCACATGGGGTTATGGAACTTCTTGCTCATCATGGGAAATTATGGAACTTCTCTCTCTTCATGGGGAATTATGGGAAATTCTCTGCTCTTCATGGAAGTTATGGAAATTTTTCTTAAAAGGATATTATGGAACTTCTTGCTCTTAGGAATTATGGAACTTCTCTGCTCTTCATGGAAGTTATGAACTTTTCTGCTCATCATGGAAATTATGGAACTTCTCTCTCATCATGGAAGTTTTTTGGAAAATTTTCTGCCTTCATGGGAAATTATGGAAATTCTCTGCTCATCATGGATATTATGGAAATTTTTTTCTCTGTCATATGGAAGTTATGGGAAATTTTTTTGCTCTTTATGGAAGTTATGGAACTTCTCTTCTCTTTGTGGAAGTTTTGGAACTTTTCTGCTCATCAGGAAGTTATGGAAAATTCTCTGCTCACATGGGAAATTATGGAAATTTTTGCTCTTCATGGAAGTTTGGAACTTTTCTGCTCTTCATGGGAAATTATGGAACTTTTCTGCTCACATGGAATTAGGAACTTCTCGCTCACATGGGAAATTATGGAACTTTTTGCTCATATGGAAGTATGGAACTTCTCTGCTCATAAAGGAAGTTTTGGGAAATTTTTTGCTCTTCATGGAAGTTATGGAACTTTTCTGCTCATCATGGAAGTTATGGAACTTCTCTGCTCATCATGGAAGTTATGGAACTTTTCTGCTCATCATGGAAGTTATGGAACTTCTCTGCTCATCATGGAAGTTATGGAACTTTTCTGCTCATCATGGAATTTTTGGAAAAATTTTTGCCATCGGAAATTATGGGGTTCTCTCCATCAGGAAGTTAGGGAATTCCCCTCCCCCCCCTCATGGAAAATTATGGAACTTTTTTGCCTTCAGGAAGTTATGGAAATTCTTGCCATCATGGAAATTTTGGAACTTTTCTGCTCTCATGGAATTATGGGAAATTCTTGCTCATCATGGAATTATGGAACTTTTTCTCTCTTCAGGAATTTTTGGGAACTTCTCTGCTATAGGAAGTTAGGGAAATTTTCTGCTCTTCAGGAAGTTAGGAAATTCTTGCCCTATGGGGAAATTAGAACTTTCTGCTCATCATGGAATTTTTGGAACTTTTCTGCTACTGGGAAATTATGGGAAATTTTCTGCTCATCATGGAATTATGGAAAATTTCCGTCTCAGGAATTATGGAAATTCCGCTCATCATGGAAGTTATGAACTTTCTCTCATCATGAAGTTATGGAATCTCCCGCTCATCATGGAAGTTATGGAACTTTTTGCTCATCATGGAATTATGGAAAATTCCGCCATCATGGAAGTTAGGAACTTTTCTGCTCTTCATGGAAAATTATGAACTTCTCTGCTCATCATGGAAATTTGGGAAATTCTCTGCTCTCATGGAATTATGGAACTTTTCTGCTCTCAGGGAATTATGGAACTTCCTTTTCTCATCATGGAATTTTTGGAACTTTTCTGCTCTCATGGAAGTTATGGGGAAATTTTCGCTCTCATGGGAAATATGGAACTTCTCTGCTCATCATGGAAGTTATGGAACTTTTCTGCTCTTCATGGAAGTTATGGAACTTTTCTGCTCATCATGGAAGTTATGGAACTTCTCTGCTCATCATGGATATTATGGAACTTCTCTGCTCATCATGGAAGTTATGGAACTTTTCTGCTCTTCATGGAAGTTATGGAACTTTTCTGCTCATCATGGAAGTTATGGAACTTCTCTGCTCATCATGGAAGTTATGGAACTTTTCTGCTCTTCATGGAAGTTATGGAACTTCTCTGCTCCTGTGATGTAAATGGTTTAGAAAACCGACAAGTTGAAGAATGGGACACTTGTGCACCGTTTGAGAATCTTTATTCTGGAAACGTTTCACCAACCAGTGACTTCTTCAGTCCAATACAGAGAGAACGGTGGAAAATGAGGAGTTTCAGGTAATCAGTTCCTCAGCCTGGCGTCGATGTGTTCAATTCATCAGTCTTGATTAATGGATTTGTGACTTGTTGCAGCTTTAATATTGTGAGTTAGTTGTGACTTGTTACAGCCTTAATATTGTGGGTTAGTTGTGACTTGTTGCAGCCTTAATATTGTGAGTTAGTTGTGACTTGTTGCAACTTTAATATTGTGGGTTAGTTGTGACCTGTTGCAACTTTAATATTGTGGGTTAGTTGTGACCTGTTGCAACTTTAATATTGTGGGTTAGTTGTGACTTGTTGCAGCTTTAATATTGTGGGTTAGTTGTGACTTGTTGCAGCTTTAATATTGTGAGTTAGTTGTGACTTGTTGCAACTTTAATATTGTGGGTTAGTTGTGACCTGTTGCAACTTTAATATTGTGGGTTAGTTGTGACCTGTTGCAACTTTAATATTGTGGGTTAGTTGTGACTTGTTGCAGCTTTAATATTGTGGGTTAGTTGTGACTTGTTACAGCCTTAATATTGTGGGTTAGTTGTGACTTGTTGCAGCCTTAATGTTGTAGGTTAGTTGTGACTTGTTGCAGCCTTAATGTTGTGGGTTAGTTGTGACTTGTTGTAGCCACAATATTGAGGATTAATTGTGATTTGTTAAAGCCAAGGTATTGAGAGTTATATATGATTTAGTCAAGCCACGGTACAAGGAATTAGTTGTGACTTGCTTAAACAAACAAAGAATTTTACTTCTATAAAGTGGAGTATAATATCCAAATGATATTCTAGCAATTGACCTGAATAATGTATTTTATAGAAAACCCTTTCTTATGAAGAACATTTTGTTCAGCTTAAAGATTAACTTATAATTGCTAGACAGTGAGATAGATATAATAGTTTACTAGAATGCTATACAGTAGTTTGCTATATTTAATATTTAAGTCTCAAGACAGTTTGCTACATGAGATCTTATGTAACAATTTGGTACAACATTTATGTCGGAAACACTGAGATAGAAGATACTTGTATATTTAGTTAATACATATGTTGAAACAGGTTGGTAATAGTGTGGATAATAGTGTCAGTAATAATATAACCGGGATCAACAGTGTTGCTGTTGATATATCGAGTCTGAACATAATTTGCCTAAGAAAGTTTAAATCAGATTTAGGAGGTGTTTTTTTTTTATTTTATTATTGAAATAGGCGACTTTTATTTTGACCTATTCTCATCAATTTATGACTTACTGACACTTAACAAATTATTCACCCTTACTGAGTCCTCTTATCACGAAATTTGTTATAGGCCTGAGGAAAACTGTTGTGTAGCAATGACGCCACTTATGGTTTGGTGTGTAAGAAGCAGTGCAGCGTATCCTGCTTCATTAGTCTTGCCAGTCAACTCTGCAGTCACGGTGAAAGTCGAACAGTCAGTGAGGTATAACCTTACTCACGGTGTGTTGCAACCTGTCCTTCCATGTGCATGTGACACACAATAACACTTTCATAACAGCGAACAAATTACATAGCTCAAGTCTCGATCACGCACAAACGTGGATAGTAGCCCAGTGAAAGCGGCCCACAACCGCAGGACCAGTTTTCAGTCCTGGGAGAGTAAGGACGGTGGGCAAGTCTCCATAAGTTTCCATACACCTGGTGACCTTCTTCACCTACCAGTAAAGAGGTACCTGGGTGTTAGTCTGTTGTTGGTTGCATTCTGAGGGATGTGTATCTAAGATAGAGCTGAGTTGTGTCAGCTGAGACAAACACGCACTTCATACCAAGAAAAAAGGGAAACATCGAAGACAAAAAGCCATTGGTTCAACCAGAGATGCAGAGTGGGGGGCGGGGGGGGGAAGGAAGCATAAAAGCATGAAAAAACTACTGGAAGCAAAAGACAGAAGAGAATAATGAAGTGAGCAGATTAGTCAGAAATGAATATGTAAGGATAGAGACTGAGCGACAATGCGAGAACAACATAACTGTCGGGCCAAATTTGAAACAAAACTGCTTCACAGTTACGTCAGTGCCAACCATATAACTAGAAGCTCACATCAACCGAATAACCTCTGCAGCTAATTCTCGCCTGGCAAATCTACCGTCGAGTGGCCTTCAGAAATCTCAAAACCAGGGGTTTTTTCTTTCCGGGCCTTCTATACTACATATATCAGGTCCCAATCTTGGGAATAGCAGCACCCTCTCCTGAAGAAGCATGTTAAGAAAGTGAAGAAAGTGCAGAAGTACGCAACGAAACTAGTTCCAGTGCTAAGAGTATGAACTACGACAAGAGGCTAAAGGAGTTTAATCTAACGACAATGGATAACAGAAGGGGCCAAGGGGAAAAGGGGGGGGTGGGACATAGTAACAACAGACAAAATACTTCAGGAATTGTTAGAGTCACGACAAAGACAGGCTGTTTGAGAAGTGGGAAACAGGTACTCGGGAACACAGCTGGACGTTCAAGACACAAATGAATCGTTGGGATGTTACAAGTATGTGTATGATCTCAGGGTGGTCGGGAAGTGCGATGACCTCACCGAAGAAGTAGTGGAGGCAGATTCCATACATAGTTTTAAGAGTAGGTACGAGGCTAGGAGAAAATGGATCTGGCAAGCGGCAAGTTTAGAGGCGGACCCAGGAGGTAGGACTCAACCCCTGAATTAAGACTGTATGGCTCCTAGTGATCACCAGGCAACAATTTTCTAATCAGTATAATAAGAATTGAGAGATATACATGTAGCTATGTCTTATTATTATTATTATTATTATTATTATTATTATTATGATTCTTATTATTATTATTATATGGGAAAAATGCAAAAGCGTTTAGCAGTTTTACACCGCCTGGGGAAATGTGTTTGATCTTAAAGAAGAGAAATATTTCATTCTTTGGATCAAAGCATAGGTCAACCTCTTGAAAGTGGTATGGTTACTGAGAGTGTTGTGGTGATGGTGTTAAGTGTTTGGTGGTGATGGTGTTAAGTGTTGTGGTGCTGGTGTTAAGTGTTGTGGTGATGGTGTTATGTGTTGATGGTCGGTAGGTGTTAGTGTTGTGGTGATGGTGTTAAGTGTTGTGGTGATGGTGTTAGTGTTGTTAGGTGCGTGTTAAGTGTTGTGTGGTGGTGTTAAAGTGTTGTAGGTGATGGCTGTTAAGTTGTTGTGGTGATGGTTGTTTGTGTTAAGTGTTGTGGTTGATGGTGTTTAAGTGTTGGTTGGTGATGGTGTTAAGTGTTGTGGTGGATGGTGTTAGTGTTGTGGTGGTGGTTGTTAGTGTTGTGGTGAGGGGTTAAGTGTTGTGGTGATGGTGTTAAGTGTTGTGGTGATGGTGTTAAGTGTTGTGGTGATGGTGTTAAGTGTTGTGGTGGTGGTGTTAAGTGTTGTGGTGATGGGTGTTAAAATGTGGTGGTGATGGTGTTGTTAGTGTTTGTTTGGTTGGTGGTGTTAAGTGTTGTGGTGATGGTGTTAAGTGTTGTGGTGATGGTGTTAAGTGTTGTGGTGGTGGTGTTAAGTGTTGTGGTGATGGTGTAAATGTTGTGGTTTGGTGATGGTGTTAGTGTTTTGTGGTGATTGTGTTGATAAGTGTTGTTGGTGGTGGTGTTAAGTGTTGTGGTGGTGGTTGTTAAGGTGTTGTGGTGATGGTCGTTTAGTGTTGTGGTGGTGGTGTTAAGTGTCTGGGTGATGGTGTTAAGTGTTGTGGTTGATGGTGTTAAGTGTTGATGGTGGTGTTAAGTGTTGTGGTGGCGTGGTTGTTAAGTGTTGTGGTGATCGGTGTTAAGTGTTGTGGTGATGTGGTAAGTGTTGTGGTGATGGTGTTAAGTGTTGTGGTTGATGGTGTTAAGTGTTGTGGTGGTGTGTTAAGATGTTGTGGTTGGTGGTGTAAGTGTTGTGGTGATGGTGTTTAAGTGTTGTTTTGTGATTTTTGTAAAAGAGTATTTGGAGTGATGGATAAAAGTAGATGTGGTAGATGGTGTTAAGAGTTGTGTGAGTCTTTTTATCATATTAATTGGATATTATAACCGATAAGTTTATGTATTTATAACACTAGTTGATGATCATTAAAACTTGATATTATGAGCATTATAACCGATGTACGAGGAGCAGGAGATCCGATAAGATTGAACAGTATTAACCTGATAATATTAGGATATAACCTAATAAGATGATGTCTTGATAACCCAGAATATTGATCTGTGATACCGTATAAGATTATTTATTTTATAACCTATAATATTATCATTATAACCTATAATATTATCATTATAAACTAATAATTATTATTATATAACGCTATAAGATTTATCAACTTTTAAACCCCATAATAAGTATCATTAAACCTATAATATTATTTTTAGAACCTATAATATTCTCATTATAACCGATAATATTATTATTATAACGCTAGAATATTATCATTATAACCTATAATATACATTATAACCTATAATATTATTATTATAACCTATAGATATATTATTATTAACCTATAATATTATCATTATCACCTATAATATTATCCATATAAAAACTATAATATTAATTATTCTAACCGATAATATTATCATTTAACCTAATAATATTATCATTATAAACCTTAATATTATTAATAAACTATAAGATTATTAGTTATAAACCTATAAATATTATTCATTATAACCTATAATATGATTATTATAAAAATATAAAATATTGACTATTATTAAAAACACTATAAATATTATCATTATAATCCTAAATATTATCATTATAACCTATAATATATTTATTATGAACCGATAATATTATCATTATAACCTATAATATTATCCATTATAACCTATAATATTATCCAGTATGAAAACCTGTATAAATATTATCATTATAACCTATAAATATTATTCTTATAAACCTATCAATATTATTATATAACCTATAATATTATCATTATAACCTATAATATTATCAATTTAACCTATAAAGAATTATCATATACCTATAATATATTATAGAACCTTAAATATTATTTATATATAACCTATAATAATTATAATTATAACCTATAAATATATATTATAACACTAGTAATATTATCATTATAACGATAATATTATCATTATACACCTGATAATATTATCATTATAACCTATAGATATTATTAGTATAACCTATAAATATTATCATTATAAACTATTAATATTATTATTATAACCTTATAATATTAGATTATAACCTATAAAATATTATCATTATAACCGTGTTGTGGTGGTGGATAAACCTTAATATTACATTATAAACCTATAAGTATTATTATTAGTAACCTATAATATTATCATTATAACTTATAAACCGATAATATTTCATTATAACCTAATATATTATCATTTATAACCTATAATATTATCATTATAACCTATATATATCATTATAAACCTATAATATTTGACTTATAAACCAATAATATTATCATTATAGCCTATGAATATTATCATTATAACCTAGAATATTAGTATTATAACCTATAAATATTATCATTAGAACCTATAATATTATTATTATAACCTATAATATTATCATTATAACCTATATATATTATTATTTATAACTTTTTTTTTTTTTTTTTTTTTTTTGGGGGGGGGGGGGGTTTTTTTTTTTTTTTTTGGGGGTTTTTTTTGGGGGTTTTTTTTTTTATTTTTTTTTTTTTTTTTTTTTTTTTTATTTTTTTTTTTTTTGGGGGGGTTTTTTTTTTGGGGGGTTTTTTTTTTTTGGGGGGGGTGGGGGTTTTTTTTTTTTTTTTTTTTTTTTTTTTTTTTTTTGGGGGGTTTTTTTGGGGGGGGGTTTTTTTTTTTTGGGGGTTTTTTTTTTTTGGGGGGGGGGGTTTTTTTTGGGTTTTTTTTTTTTTTTTTTTTTTTTTTTTTTTTTTTTTTTTTTTGGGGGGGTTATGGGTTTTTTTTTTTTTTTTAAATTTTTTAAATTGTATGGGGTTTAATTTTTTTTATTTTTATATGTTTTTTTAATTGGTTATTATTAATTTTTTTTATTTTTTTAGTTTTATTTTATGGGTATTATTTTTTTTATTTTTAATTTAATTATGGGGTTTTGGGGGTTTAATTTTTTTTTTGATTTTTAATTTTTTTTTTTAAATTTTTTAATTAATTTTTTTTTAATGTTTATTTTTTTGATTTAAATTTTGTATTTTAAATTTTTTTATCTTTTTTTTAATGTTTTTTGGGAAAAATTTTAAATTTTATATTTATTTAATTTTTTAATTTTAATTTTTTTTAAATTTTTTTTTTATTTTGGGGGGTTTTTTTTTAATTTTAAGTTTGTGGTGGTGGTAATTAATTATTTAATTAAGATTTTTGAATTAATTTTAATTTTTAATTTGTATTTTTTAATTAAATATTTATTTTTATATATTTTTTAAAAATTATTTTTTTAATTTGTTAAATATAATATTTTTGGTAGTATAATTTTTTTTGATTTTAGTTTTTATAAAATTTTATTGAATATTTTGTTTTTTTTAATTTTATTTTATTTTTTTTTTTTTTTTTTATGTTTTTTTTATTTATTTATTTTAATTTTTTTTTTAATTTTTTGTTTATTTGTTGGTGTGTGTTTTTTTTTTATTTTTTTTTTTTTTTATACCTTAATTTTTATATAAACCATAATTGTTTCGGTTTAACCTATTTTCTTTCCTATAAATTACTGACCTTATCTTCTTTTTACTTAAAAATTTTTTAAAATAAATTTTTTTCCTATAAATTTTCATTTAACCTATTATTTTTAAAAACCTATAGAATATATTATAACCTAACTGTTATCTTTAAACCCTTTTTTATCATTTACCTTTTTTCTATAACCTATATTTTTTTAAAACCCGTTTTTCCCCAAATATTGTATTTTATTATTCCTATAATTTTTCATTTACCTATATTTATTTATCCTAATAATTATTTAACCTTATAATTTTTAAACCATTTTATTTTTATAACCTTAAAATTTTTAATAACCTTAAAAATTTCTTTTATCCTATATTATCCCTTAACCTATTAATATCTTATAACATTATTTTAAATTTAAAAATTTTTTTAAAAAAATATAAATTTTATTTTTTTAAAAATTTTTTTTTAATTTTTTTTTTAATTTTAAACTTTTTTTTAACCAACAACAAAACCCCCAAAAAATCCCAAAAACCCAAAAAACCCCTAAAAAAAAAAACCCCCCCCACAAAAAGTAAAAAAAAACCCCCAATTAAAAAAAATTCCAACCAAAAACGAACCCTCCCCTTGAAGAAAGTTTAACCCCTTAAACACTTAAAGAACAAAAGATTATTCGGTGGGGGTTTGTGTGTGGTTTGTGTGTGTTTTGTGCGGTTGTTGTGGTTGTGTGGTGGTTTTGGGTGTGTGAGTGTGGTGGTGTTGTTGTGGGGGTTTGTGTGTGTGGTGTGCGTTACTCACCAAATTTGACTCACCCAATTGGGTTGCGGGGGCGAGACTACTCCTGGCCCCCCTCTTCACTGAGCTACGGGATCCTCTCTCCCTGCTTCCTGACTTTGTCAAACCTCTTTTTAAAACTATTTTTTTTCCTGCCCCCACTACTTTCACTTGCTGGGCTATTCCATTTGCGACAACTCTATGACGAAAAATACTTCCTAACTCCCGTGACTCGTCTGAGTCTTCATTCATTGTGACCCTTGCCCTGTGTCCCCTTCGGAAAATCCTACTCTGTCCACCTTTTTATTCCCCGCAGTATTTGTAGTCGTTATCATGTCTCCCCTGACCCTTTTGTCCCCCATGCGTCAGTCCGATTTCCCCCTTTAACCTTTCCCCGTACGACATTCCCTTTAGCTCTGGGGCAGCCCTTTTTGCAAACCTTTGTACTTTTTCTAACTTCTTGAGTGCTTTTACCCGGTTGGGGGTTTCCGACTGGTGTGATACTCCCGTATGGGCCTAACATACACAGTGTACAGTGTTTGAACGATTCCTTATTAAAGGTATGGGAACGCTATTCTCAGGTTTGCCGGGCGCCGTATGTGCAGGGTTATTTAGTTGATGTGTGCCTCCGGTGATGTCTGGGTGTATGGTCACCCCAAGGTTTTTCTCCCTGAGTGGGGTCTGTATCTTTGTCCACCGCCTATACTCTTCTGCGGTCTTTTTTCCCCCTCCCCAACTTCATGATTTTTGCTTTTGGCTGGTTAAATTCGAGAACCCATTCGGACCACATGTCCCCCTTCCAGGTCTCTTTGCAGTCCTCCCTCATCCCGCCGTTTTTAATTCTTCTCATCAATTTCCGTATCGCGAACGGGGACATTTCAAGTCTTTTCCCTTCCATATTCGTTCACATATATCAAAAATACATGGCCCTGAACTGACCCCTGGGGGACCCCGCTCGTAACAGGCGCCCACTGGATACCTCTTCACGTACCTGACTTTTTGCCCCCCTGCAGGATTCCCTTATCCTTGATGTCCTTCCTTTTAGTGTCCCTGACCTCCAGCTTCTGCCTAATCTCTTGTGGGAACCGGTAAAGGCCTTCCTGAGTCTAGGAAAACCAATCTACCCAACCCTCTCCTCATGTCTTACTTCTTTTCCCTTGTCAAAAAAATCCCGGAGGTTTGTGATACAAGATTGCCTCCATAACCCAGCTGGTTTCTTTTAAATCTTGTTCCTTTTCCCAGGTGTCGACCATCCCCTCCTGTAATCTTTCCCCATGACTTTGCACACAATCAGTCAAGACACGGGTTTGTTTTAGTGCCCTTTTTTCTTTTTCCTTTCTTAAATAGGGGACCTTTAGCTGCTTCCTTTCTCAGGTATTTGCCCAGTTTCAAGGGATGTGTTGAAGATTGTGGAAAGGGGCACACACAGCATCTTGCTCCTTTTAAGGCCCCTGGGAATGTTGTCCGGTCCCATCCCCTTTTGAGGTGTCAAAGGACTTAAGAGCTTCTTCACCTCCCCCATTTGTTCGAATTCATCCAACACTTGTTGGTAATTCCCTTTGATTTTCCCTTCTTTTCTGTCTTCCCCAGCCCTTCCTTCTCTACTGAAAAAATTTCCTTAAAATTCCTGTTCGCTCCTCACATACTTCCTGATAAATTTTTTGTGAGTTCTCCACCTTCTGCCCTTTAAATCTGATCACCGGGTCTTTGACTGTTGCCCCTTCCCTCCGATTGGTAAAAAACAGTTTGGGTCTGTCTTTTTCTCGATCATGTCATTTTTATACGTCCCCTGGGCTCCCTCCTTACCTGGCGTAACCCTTCCTGGCTCTGCACTGATCTCCCTATTTCGTGTTTTCTCCTTCTGCTTTTTTCATTCTCTATTGCACTTTGTTTTTTCCTCCTTCCCGTCGGGTGAACCAGGGGCTTGTTCTGGTCTTCCGTTGTTACTGTTCCCCTTTGGGGAATGAACCTTTCCACTGCCTCCTTGCTTTTTTGTTGCTACATATTCCATCTTTTCATTACGGTTTTCCCCTCCCAGTTCCCCCCCCTGATGGACCTCCCCAGGAAGTTCTTCAACCCTATGTAGCCCCCCCTCTTTTTATAGTCAGGTTTTTCCCTTTCTACTCCTTTATTCTCCCCCACTTGCAGCCTACTAGTATTCAAAGCACAAACCAGGGGTCGCTAGCCCAGGGACTCTCATTTATGCCCTAAAAGTCGAGCGCCCAGGTGAACCCGGGCCAATCTTGCTGGTTCCCTCCCCTCTCACTCTGGTAGGTCCTTAACATTTGGTGCATGAGGTTTTCCCACACCACGTCCAACTCCGGGCTCCCATGTTTGGGGCCCCCCCATGTGGCTCCGGGTTTTCCCATCAATCTCCCTGTGGTTGAAATCCCCATAACCAGCAATTTTGCTTGCTGGAGTGAGCTCTTTTGCCACCTCACAAGTGTGTCCACCATTGCTCTGTTGCTCTCTTCATTTTTCCTCTTTTGGGCCTCCTGCGTTCTGTGGGGGTTTATACATCACTGCAAGCCCACTTTTTTTTCCCCAGACTGAATGTACCGCTATGTAGTCTTTTTCTCCCGTCTCATCTATTCCTTCCATTTTCTCTAATTTCCATCTGTTTTTACGAGCAGAGCAACCCCACCTCCCCCCTGCCCCTTCTTTTCTTTCCTCATGATCTGGTATCCTTGGTGGGAAGATTGATCTGTTATTGTCTCCATGAGTTTTTTTTTCTGTAACTGCTATGATGTCTGGGGACTTCTCTTGATTCTTTCTTGCCATTCCTCATGTTTATTCGTTAAATTTCCATCTGCATTTGTGTACCAAACCTTCAACTTCTGTTCTAATACTGTAACTCATTCGCCGCTTGACCTGCGCAGAGTGCGGACGTGTGACTACTGCCCTCTGCTGGCCATTGGAGAAGACATATTTTCACAACATGGCGCAGTCTGTGAGAAGGCGTTTGCACACAGTGTGCATTGAATTATTGCGTGGTGCAATAACGCCCAGTCTGCGCAAGTGTTTTTTACCGCAAATTATCCGTGACACCTATGGTGTTTGCGGATCAAGAACTGTATGGTGTGGCAAAAAATTTGGGCCTACGTATTTTCGTCAAGCTGAGTTCAGCGGGAAAGTTTGAACGGCTGGTTGACAAGTACCAGGACAGGACGTGGATGTTAATTCAGCGATATTGTGTTCGCCTAATCGACGTGTCGAAGCATTACACATGGGTGAAAATCCAAAATGTGCCATTTGAGGCGGACGAAAATGACTGGGGGAATGTTTTTGAACAGTATGGACCTGTAACACCTGGCTATGGCTGGTAAATGGCGGATGGGGCGTATGCCGCAACCCGGAGGGTTTACGTTCACGATCAAGATGGAGTTGGGGCATGCCATCCCTTTTACTCATACTGGACGCATTTAGGACACAGGTAATGGTGTACTACCTGGGCAGCAGAAGACTGTAGGTTATGTGGTGCATATGACCATAGGGGCGGCCCGTGTGGGAGATGGCAGCGGAAAAAGGACCTGGGTAGTGAGAAGGTGAAAGAGCCAGAACCAGGGGTGGGTCATCTGAGGGGCACCTGTACATAAATGGCACTTCCTGGAGTGAGGAAGTGGAGCGTGAGCTGCCACGGTGGGTACCAGCCCATCACTGTCACAGTTGGGGGGAAGTGAGGCATCTGCATGGAGAACGGGAAGACTGTGCAGATTGGTGACGTGGGGGTAGAGGAAGGCCTACTGGAGACGTGCAGGAAAATCCTTTGAGAAGCAAGTTGCTGAGGATAACTTAAGCAGGGTGAGGAGTACTTTTCAGATTGAAGATGAGCAACTTGGAAGATTGGCGAACATGGCAGATGACTCGCCAGGATTTGGTGGAAGTAATTGAGGTGACTGCTGAATTCACAGGGAGGCATCCAGTGAGTTGGAAATGGATGCAGAGTGTGTCAACCGTTAAGAGGGCGGCGACATATTCTGACTCTGATAAAGTTTTTAAACCCCGGCACAGAGCCCGGGGGAAAAAGCCATGGGTTGATGTGGGCGGGGGAGCACTAAAGGTACGTCTGATCAGGTGTTGGATAAGGGGAAGCCACCAGTGGGCAGTGGAGAGAAAAGTGAACGCAGCAGACACACTGAAAGCGGTCAGTGAAAGGTGAAAAGGGGCAGAGGGTAAAAATCACATAAGTAGGTTCCGGTGCATAAACAGTGAATATTAATGATTGGGGTGCGAGTGAGAAGCGTCTGTGGGTAAAGGGATTTTTAAGACGTTATGCTATAGACATTGTTTTTGTGCAGGAACATAATTTCAATTTTGGAAAGGAATTGGAGGTGGATGGTACAGAGTGTTTGTGATGTATTCGGAGCGAATGAAGGGGGGGTGGAATCCTGATCCGAGAGACGACCCCGTTTGTTGTTCTTAGGAGTGAAGGGGGGGGGGGGTTCGTGTGTTAAGAATTAGATGGGTGGTGGAGAGGTAGCGGAGGGCAGTCATTTGTGTGTATGTGCCGGCTGAGAATGATGTAAGGGTAAAAAATGAATTTGTGAATTAACGTATTGGTATATTATTTGCGGTCATTACCGTCTGTGACAATAGTTGGTGGCGACTGGAACTGTGTGGTGCGCAGGAAGGATGTGGAACCGGAGGGGCAGGGTGTTTTTTGGGCAGGTTTAGGGATCTATTGAGGGGTTTGTGGGATTGAGGGATATAGTTGATGGAGGGGATTGCGAGATAGAGCACACTTTTCATAGAAAGGGATATGCTGCACGATTAGATAGTTGTATGTGACAAGGGGAGTGAGGGTGACGCGGGTGCAGACGGTGAATGTCGTTTATTCAGATCATAGGGCGGTTTTATGCTGATTTAAATTGGGACGGTTTGCCTAAGAGATATTTGGGGTACTGGAAGCTGAATGTACGTACTACTGGGTGAGGGGGTGGAGGAGGGGATTTTGAAAGTTGTGGGAGGACTTATGGGGTGGGGGTAAGAGTGCAAGCGATTTATTGGGGTGGTGGGATGGGGTTGCAAAGACGAGGATCAGGCAATACAAATGTGCGAAGGGGGAAAGAATGGGGCATGGATGACATTTGGGCTTCAACAGTATTTAGAGGGGCGGTTTGCAGGGTTGTTATCAGAGGGGTGCTGTGACAGGTGTGTATCCAATGGAGGAAATTGAAGCATTAAAGTGGCAGATAAGGATATGCACAATGAGAATTTGATTGAGGCGAGGGTGCAAGGGGGGTTAGAGGAGGCGATTTGGGGTGCCCAGGCCGTCAGCCTGTGTGTTACGGGGTCAGCGGAGACGCGGGTTGGCAATGGAAATTGATAAGCTGGTAGTACACGAGGACTTAGGTGGGTATACGAAGGGTCAGGATTGAGAACTACTGAGGGTATGAGTGGTTTTATGGATATTTGGGTTTTGGGAAAAATATTTGAGGAGTGTAGGAGTGAACGGTGAGGATTTAGAGAGATTGGGAGAGAATGTATCTTGTTGTGCTGAGTGGAAGTGATCGTATGGCTTTGGGTGGGGATATTGAAGAGGGGAGGTATGGAGAGCTTTGGAAAATTTTGGGCGAGAGGTAAAGCGCCAGGTATAGATGGGTTACCTTGTGAATTCTATGTGAAGAATTTGGAGTGTGTTGAAGGATTTTTTAGTGAACCTGATGAATGTGATGAAAAGTGAGGGGAGGATGGGCGAGTTGCAGCGTACTGCAGTAGTAGTATTGATTCCAAAAGGGGAAGGCCCTACTACAGTGCCAGAACTACAGGGCGTTGTCGTTGTTATGTGCTGATTATAAGATATTCGCAAAAATCTTGGGAACAGGCTGAAGTGCGTGATAGATAGAGTTGTTGCGAGAGGTCAGTAAGGGGTGCCTGGAAGGACGATGTATGAGGGACATGGAATAATAAAAGATTTTGTGGAAAGTATGGAGGGGAATGAAAGGGGGGGGGGTGTCTTAGCATTGGACTGGCAGGCTGCGTATGATTGCGTAAACGAAAGGCACTGTGGCATATCTTACGGAGGGAGGGTTTTGGGAAGAGATGGTACTTGGATTGAGACTTTGTATAATAGGGGAGGTGTACGTGTGTAGGTGAATGGAAATTGTGAGTGGGTTTCAATGGGTAGAGGCATAAGGCAGGGTTGTCCTCTGTCTCAACTGTATTTGCTTGTATACAGGGCCCTTTTTATAGGGCAGTGGGGCGATGTTTAGGGGAGGTACGTGGTGGGGGAGAATGGGGGGATGGGAATAATAGGGTATGTGGATGATACAACAATTCAATGAGCAGGGAGGAAAGTTTACATGAGGTGGAGGATGTAATTGGTGGTTTTGAAGGTGTTACAGGTTAAAAAAAGTGAATTGGAGAAATCCCAAATTATTGTCTTTGGAATTTGGGTAGGGGGGGGCGATGGACACAGCTGTGCGTTGGTGTGTGGTGGATAGACTAAAGGTGTGTGGGAAAAATTTAATATGGGAAATGCCGGGAGGGACGGATGCTTAATTCTGGAGGACAGTGGATAGGGTTTTGGTAGGTAAATTTTTGAGCCCTTGCATTTTTACGATACATCAATCGTATAGTGGGGAATTGATGTTAAAGTATGTTGGCATGTGCAGCATATAAAACCTTGGGAGGACCGACATTAATAGAATGCTAAAAAGGTTTTTCGATTAATATGGGTTCTGGGTTGATTGGTTGGGTAGAAGTTTGTTGTTATGCTAACCGTCGACAAAAGGTGATTGGGTTTAATGATTATAAATAAGGGTTTAAATTGATATATTTGAAGAGGGGGTTCTCCGAGTGGAAGGTCGTGTGGGGAAGGGCGTGCAAGATTTTATTGAGGAGGCACGCAGGTGGTGGGTAGGATCAGAGATGAGAGAGTGTGTGAGGATGTGCTGCGAGCTTTATTGTATGTTAGAAATCCGTCTAGGTACGGGGAAGGGTTTCTGGAGCGTGCTGTAGGGTGAGGGTGATTGCAAATGTTGAGGCATAATACCCAATGTTATGCATGGGGAGACATTTGGGTAAGGTTGCGGTTGGTGCGCTCAGACCAAGAGTAGAGAGGTAATGTTTCGTTTCCTTCATGGAATATTGCCGTCTGGTGTGGTGCTTCGGGAGAGAGGGGTTTATGGTGGAGGACGTATGTAGGGTGTGTTGGGATAGGGAGACAGCTTTTCATGTAGTATAATTTTTGTAAAAATTTGGAGTGTATACGGGAGTGGATGGGTGGGATTTGAGGAGGGGGGGGGGGGGGAGGGATATCGGTATTAAGGGCATTGAGTTTAGATGTGGGAGGTGTGGAAGAGTCTGTGCAGCGTGCTTTGGTGTACATCATAAAATGATTTTTTTCGTATCATGGGGCCCTGAGGGGTAATGGGGATTGGATGGGTGCGAAAGAAGGTATTGGCTGCAACAATGTACAAAACACTTAGTCGTAATATGGGGGTATATGGAAGTAGATGGGAAAGGTTTTTCCTGAAGGATATCGAAGTATGAATGTCAGAGGTTTGTTGGCGTGAGTAAGGAAAAAAAAAAAAAAAAAAAAAAAAAAAAAAAAAAAAAAAAAAAGGGGGGGGGGATGTTTTCGGATTTCAGGGGTTGCATCGGGCTCGTCTCAGAATTTGGGAATGTATGAGGAGTTCCGTGATATGGTGTGAAATGGGGAGCGTAGTTGGGAGTGTGTTTTAAGTAAGTTTGTGGGGGTTTTAAGGGAAAAAATTACGTTTTTTATATGGTTATGGAAATGAGCAATATTTGTGTGCATGTGAAAAGTATACTGTCATACTCAGAATGGTATACTGATGTATGTTATGGATAAGTTTAAATTTGGAATATGTTGTAATGTATTATCAGGATTGGTGGTTGTATTAAAGCAAAGGACATGCGGGCGTGATAAATATGTCTGTGTACCAAATGTACTGCTAATAATGAGATAATGTAATGTGTGTGATTTTTATCATACATCAAGTGTATATAGCAGTATGTAAGAGAGAATTTCATGTACTCAGTATGGGTTTTTATATTGGTATTTGGTGAAGTTCAATGAATATTAATGACGAGTGTTGGGTATATAAGGATGTGTTGATGTACAATGTGTCAAGTAGGGTTAGGATGGTGAGGCAAGAACTGCTGAGGTCTGTAGAATAAGAATATAGTCTTGTTTAAGTTAATGTTTAATAGTAATGACTATGTATATTTCATTATATAGTAGAAGAAGTTTGTTATTTAAAACTGGAAATTATATTTGAAAAATATTACTAAATATACGTGATTGTGTAATTTCGCTTGTGGTGATGAATGTGGTGTATGGACGTGAGGTGGGATGAATGTAGTGTATGGAAGTGAGGTGGGATGAATGTAGTGTATGGAAGTGAGGTGGTAATCATTTGTTATATTGTACTGTGTTTAGTTTTTTTTGTGGTGAGGTTTGGAATTATTTTCAAACCTTTATTTGTTTCGTAATTATTGAGGTGTTTTCGTATATTATTGATATGAAGTTTAATATACAACAATAATAAGTGGTGTAAAGAATTTTTGGATAATTGAGAATGTCTTCGTACATACAATTTTATGTAAATGGTCAATACCTGTGACATTCTTTGGGTTATATTGCATATTGTGTTTATGGCTGCAATTTTGGATGTAATAAACCCACCCGTATATGAAGCTGTGGGCTGTCTTATTTAGTTCTTATGTATAAGTTTAGTGCTACGGTAGGGGAAAGTGGAGTTTTCTTTTGTTATATATAATGGGAAAATGTTTTATTTGCTTACATTGTCTACATGTATAACAGTATTTGCGTTTTTCAATAAAATATAAAAAAAAAAAATTGTTAGGATCCTTAAGGTATTTCTTAGAACGGTGCATGTAAATAATTTTTGTCTGCACTGGCTTTATTAATTATGTAAGAGGAGGAGTTTTGTAGGACATGTTGTTGGATGTGTAGCTGGTGGTAATATGGCTTCAGCTATAGTGTTATTTAAGTACGTGGATTTGATTTGTTTTATAGTATTTAATGGTTAACATGTCTTTGGTTATGTGACGTATGAATAGCATATATGTATATGTGTATTGTGTTTTTTAAATAAAATATAAAAAAAATACTGTAACTGTGGTGCGGGGGGTGGAAACAGAGGGATCGGTGTGTGATGGTTGGTTTGGATTGTTCAGTTGCCTTGGGGGTGTCGTTGGCTGGAGTCCTTCTGCAGGTGTTTCTGGGGGGTGCGCTTGTCCTTCCATTTGATCCTGGGTCATTCTGCTCTCCTTTTTCATTTCCTCCCATTTCTCCTTTCGTTTTTGAACTCTCTCTTTCATTGTCTCCTGTGTGTGTGTGTGTGTGTGCGTGCGTGCGTGTGTGTGTGTGTGTGTGTGTGTGTGTGTGTGTGTGTGTGTGTGTGTGTGTGTGTTGTGCGTGTGTGTTTGTGTGTGTGTGTGTGTGTGTGTGTGTGTGTGTGTGTGTGTGCGTGTGTGTGTGTGTGCAGCACCATCTGCATATATACACTGTTGTTCCAATATCTTCGCGTTAAGTAAAAATACGCTTATCAGAATATACTATGTACAATATCTACTAATTCTACGTTGTTAGTTAATACGTCTAAAGACTTCGTTATGAGAACGTTATCTGTTTTAATAACTTTTCTTAGAGTAAATAAAATAAATTTTGATTGTGTACAGTGCAGTGACACAGCTTGTACCGACCCAGAGATCAGAACATGTATCAAACCGTACACTCTGGAAACAACAGTTAAGTTTAAGGTATTACGGATTTCAACTTTAATGATAATGTTATTGATTCTCCAGAAATAATTTTTAAAGGGGTGGACCGGTAAGCCAGCGGAAGGCCTCGGTCAGATGACCAAAAGCTCCAACAGCGGATCATCATCTGATTAAGACCCGCTCCAGGAATTATTTGTCCTGTTTCCTGACGGACCTTACCTAACCCGGAAATAAATCACCAGAATAATGTAACTTTCACATTGGTACTACACTGGTAGATTATACCGTCAGTAAGACACACAATGATGGTTATAGCATTTTATTGTGTTTCTGCCAGTTGTCACTCTGTGATGTAAACACAGCATGGTAGCCACACAAACCTTCTGTCAGGTAAGATAATTATTTGTTAGACTGGAGAAGAGTGTTATGTTCTGGCTTCCTACTTCACTACATCACTGACACGCTTAACTGAAGAGGAAGAAGTGAGATTATGATTCAGTACTGGTGGTACAACCTGATGGATCTGTACAGTACTGGTGATACAACCTGATGGATCTGTACAGTACTGGTGATACAACCTGATGGATCTGTACAGTACTGGTGATACAACCTGATGGATCTGTACAGTACTGGTGATACAACTTGATGGATCTGTACAGTACTGGTGATACAACCTGATGGATCTGTACAGTACTGGTGATACAACCTGATGGATCTATACAGTATTGGTGATACCAGCTGGTGGGTCTGCATCGTGCTGGCTGTACCAGTTGGTGGGTGTGCATCGTGCTGGCTGTACCAGTTGGTGGGTCTGCATCGTGCTGGTGGTACCAGCTGGTGGGTCTGCATCGTGCTGGCTGTACCAGTTGGTGGGTCTGTGTGGCAGGCAAAGAGTACGTAACCTTTATTCGGCGCACGTACACACCCTCATTTACAGGCTATCTCCCCCAACCAGCGAACCAGGTTGCTAAGAGTTGATGATGGGGCCCCGTCGTTCAACTAGTGACCAGGTTCTAGCCAATAAGAAGATGGTTTTGGCAATCGCAGAGGTTATGTGGGTACCGCTCTCCTGTCTGCCCTTGTCATTCCCATTCTAGAGCTGGTTGAAGCACGGTCTGCTATCTTGTGGCTTCTATTTCTGCTTTGCTTACCGTGGAGTGCACTATACTTATCACTGTACATAGTGTACATATTGCTGTTATAAATTGGTGAAGGATAATATAAGTCTAAACTTTTTCTACTGTGTTTATTTGCTCCCATTACACCCGGGGTAACAGGCCATTTGGAATCCTGGGTTGTAATAGTCTGCATCGTGCTGGTGGTACCAGTTGGTGGGTCTGCATCGTGCTGGTGGTACCAGCTGGTGGGACTGCATCGTGCTGGCTGTACCAGTTGGTGGGTCTGCATCGTGCTGGTGGTACCAGTTGGTGGGTCTGCATCGTGCTGGTGGTACCAGCTGGTGGGTCTGCATCGTGCTGGTGGTACCAGCTGGTGGGTCTGCATCGTGCTGGCTGTACCAGTTGGTGGGTCTGCATCGTGCTGGTGGTACCAGCTGGTGGGTCTGCATCGTGCTGGCTGTACCAGTTGGTGGGTCTGCATCGTGCTGGTGGTACCAGCTGGTGGGTCTGCATCGTGCTGGTGGTACCAGCTGGTGGGTCTGCATCGTGCTGGTGGTACCAGCTGGTGGGTCTGCATCGTGCTGGCTGTACCAGTTGGTGGGTCTGCATCGTGCTGGCTGTACCAGTTGGTGGGTCTGCATCGTGCTGGTGGTACCAGTTGGTGGGTCTGCATCGTGCTGGTGGTACCAGCTAGTGGGTCTGCATGGTGCTGGTGATACCAGCTGGTTGTACCAGCTGGTACAACCAGCGTTCTTTCAGCCTTTATTTGATGTTTTTATTTATTGAAACCTTTTTTTTCACTCTTCATAATATAAAGGAGCCGTGTTTGTAACATTGTGTGTACTCAAGGTGGTACATTGCGTGTACTCAAGGTGGTACATTGTCCATAGTAAACTCAAGATTAGTTTTAATGAACTATTCTTAGTGAATGAAGTGAACAGTGAGCGTGGACTCTCACTGTGGTACTTGTACACTGTGGACCAACACTGTTACCACACATCCACACACCTCACAATATTGTAAGCTCCGTGTTTCAGAGGTTACATTATTGGGCCTGGTATGTACAAGGTTCACGGTTCGAATCCCCGTTCATTCTTCTTTTTTATTGATTTTACTTTGTAAAATCAAACTTGTCAACACTTTCAAACAGACTATTCACTTGAGGGCTTGTTATTATATACCTTATTTTTAAATTATTCCAGTTACTGACTGTAATATTAGCATTATTCTAGTCTCGCTGCATTTCATTATCAATATGACTGCAGTTGATGTTATATTAAATTTGTTATATTTACAAATATTTTTTTTTCCAATTCAAAAAACTTGGACTTAAATTTCTTTGTCAGTAATTTGTGCACATGCGTGTCTGCCTTTATTTATAAGTTTGTTATATGCAGATCTGAGGCTGTTTACACCAGGTAATGAGATACAATCAGAAAATGACACTGTAGTTATTTAATTTTCAAGCTTGAGAGCAACAAGTATGACAGACACTCCAAGTTATAAGGTGGAAACCCAGTTATTAATTCGTATACACCTGTGTATGATAGTAGCATCACACTGGTTTATAATAACACCACTTCTCGCCCATCCTACACTGTCAAGGTTAAAGCAGCCGTCAGCGAAGATAGTCTGTGTCATGTTATTTTTAATATACAGGTGGTGCATGTGTTCCAGAACACTGAGTTCAGCAACACATCGAAAGTCAGCACTATAAGTGAACAGTTGTTTGTTTAGTAGGATGGGACGATGATAATAATAATCTTAGGGTATCAGTTAAAATATGTAAATATATTCATATATTATTTTATAACGGTAGACTACATGTGCTGCAGTGTACGATTATTTAGTACTATTTTATGCAATATACAAAACACCATAATTGTGTGTAACATAAAGGAGGTTTAAATAAGCAAATAACGATGAAACCAATAACAATATGGATAAATATGACCAAAGTTTTTTAGTAAATATGACCAGGACTTATGGAAGTGACCTCTAATCCGTGTCTATCAAAACTTATTACTTCTCTCTCCTTTCTTATCGTAAATCATATTACGTAGTAATATTTCTTCAAAATTAATGGACATGTTTAGCTGCAAAAACGCTGACACAAACCATAAAGCTACCATTACACAAACCAAACAATAAAGTGATCAGAGGCAATATGGAATTTAAGTAAATGTAAAAGAGGCGATCATTATTTCCGACTTGTGCTCTTTTATACCGAGAAGACAAGCCAGGCCGGTGATTACGAACACTACACGGAAGAAAACACTAAAGAAAACACAGAACACGTCCTGGAAAGCTTAAGACGTGTTGCAAGGAGGATGGTAGTGGCAAGAACTGCTGCTGCTGCAGCACCAGGATGTTGCTGCAAGAGGGAATCCCACACGTAGAGTAATGTAGCGCTCCAGGCACATGAGCTGTTCCCAGATGATCATGCAGTGTGAGCCTTCGCCTTCCTGAATCATGCGTAACTGCTGCATCACGACAGCTGTTCGACAGTGAAGTTAGAGTGAATGACAGAATATTTAGGTAAAATCAACACTAGTCTTAATGACTGTTAGGGTTCATTAAGTCTGGCTGTTAATGAAGTGTATACAACCTGTTAATTGATGCGATTTATGTGTATTGTAGTGAAGTTAGGGGAGAGTTTTGGTAGTGAGCACAGTAGAGAGCCTTGGCAGGGAGCTCAACAGAGTGCATTAGTAAGCTCAGAAGAGAGACTGTGTAGTGAGCTCTGAAGAGAGCCTGGGTAGGGAGTTGGGTACTGACACAGGTTGAAGACTCACCCCAAACAGAGAGAGAACCTTGTAATTGTTTACACACTAGCTTCACACTTAACGTTACTGATTGTCTTCCACACCACATGTTTACCCTTCACCTGTCCTCTAACTCTTCACCTGCCTCTCCACCCTCCCTCTAGCCCATCACCTATACCTTCACCCTTTCACTAGTCCGTTCACCCTCCTTTTAACCGTTCTATGCTATGCTATGCTATGATTCTAGGTAAGACCCCAAGAAGGGATGAGATGGGAAGTGTGGATAGAGGAAGAATAGGTTGGTTAGAGGAAGGGTTTTTGTAAGAGGGAAAGAACCAGGGCTTAACCCAGTAGCTGAGCTGATGGCGATTCAGGAGGTCGTGCGCAACTTGGGGACTGGAGGGGGGGGGGAGGGGGAGGGGGCGACAAAGAGTGATCGCAGGTACAAAGGGCGGTATTAAAGGTCCATACCTAACCGTTCAATATAACGAACCCAAATGCTTTTAAAGACCTGTTGTACCTGGCGGTACAAGATATCAGCGTGAGCACAGTCAATAGAACAATTAAGAGAATGAGAATATTAATGTATATATCAGATTTACCATATATACGCACCAAAATTATTTACAAGTGCGTATTTACACTTTATTCAGTGGGCTTAAAGAATACCATAATGTGTTATCCTGTTTCCTGACGAACTTTACCTACCTACCTGTCTACCATAACGTGAGTGGGTTTTGACAAGAGAGAGAGAATGTAAGTATGAGAGCTCTCACTGCCACAGCTTGAGACACTCATACAAACAGACTCTAGTATGGCGTTAACCATCTCAAGGCTTGTGAGGGTCTGAAGCTCCAGGGTGACCCACGCTTACAAAGTAACTTATCCCAGGGTACCTACTCCTCACCCTGACTGACAGACCTCCAGCACAGACTAGTAGTTACCTCGTAACTGAATGGTGCAGTCATTGGGACAGGCGATGAACTACCGTGCTTTGAAGCTAGTTATTGATGGCATGTATAAGAGAAATGGTATAAAATATCGACAAAATGGATAAAGACAAATGTAGTATAATGCAATCCTTTATTGACAACGTTTCGCCTACACAGTGGGCTTTTTCAAGTTTATGACTTGATAAAACCCATTATGGGCGAAACGTTGTCAGTAAAGGATCACTTTATACTGTATTTGTATGCTTATCCATCATGTGGTGTAGGAATGTGGCTACATGTGATGCACGTCTTATATAATGTTATAGTTGGCCTACACCATATTTACCTGCCCCTTCACTTTCTCTCGAGCTCTTCACCTGCCCCTTCACCCACCCTCTAACAGTGATGCAGGTGAATAGTTAGATGGTCTAACCATTCACCTGCACCATCACACTGTATCCACTCATCCTTATCCCACCAACCTCCTAATATGCTTTAACTCACTCAATGCCCATTCACACATCCAATACTCCTCTACCCTCCCAGTACTCCTCTACCCTCCCAGTACTCCTCTACCCTCCCAACACTCCTCTACCCTTCTAATACTCCTCTACCCTCCAATTACTCCTCTACCCTCCCAGTACTCCTCTACCCTCCCAACACTTCCTCTACCCTTCCATACTTTCCTCTAACCCTCCCAGTACTCCTCTACCCTCCCAGTACTCCTCTACCCTCCCAATACTCCTCTACCCTCCCAATACTCCTCTACCCTCCCAATGTTCCTCTACTCTCCCAATACTCCTCTACCCTCCAAATGTTCCTCTGCTCTTCCAATGTTCCTCTACTCTCCCAATGTTCCTCTACTCTCCCAATACTCCTCTACTCTCCCAATATTCATCTATTCTCCCAATGTTCCTCTACTCTCCCAATGTTCCTCTACTCTCCCAATATTCATCTATTCTCCCAATGTTCCTCTACTCTCCCAGTGTTCCTATACTCTCCCAATGTTCCTCTACTCTCCCAGTGTTCCTCTTCTCTCCCAGTGTTCCTCTACCCTCCTAGTGTTCCTATACTCTCCCAATGTTCCTCTACTCTCCCGGTGTTCCTCTACCCTCCTAGTGTTCCTATACTCTCCCAATGTTCCTCTACTCTCCCAGTGTTCCTCTTCTCTCCCAATGTTCCTCTACCCTCCTAGTGTTCCTATACTCTCCCAATGTTCCTCTACTCTCCTTGTGTTCCTCTACTCTCCCGATGTTCCTCTACCCTCCTAGTGTTCCTATACTCTCCCAATGTTCCTCTTCTCTCCCAATGTTCCTCTACCCTCCTAGTGTTCCTATACTCTCCCAATGTTCCTCTACTCTCCTAGTGTTCCTCTACTCTCCCAATGTTCATCTACCCTCCTAGTGTTCCTATATTCTCTCCATGTTCCTCTACTCTCCAAGTGTTCCTATATTCTCCCAATGTTCCTCTACTCTCCAAGTGTTCTTATATTCTCCCAATGTTCCTCTACTCTCCAAGTGTTCCTATATTCTCCCAATGTTCCTCTACTCTCCAAGTGTTCCTCTACCCTCCTAGTGTTCCTATATTTCTCCCATGTTCCTCTACTCTCCAAGTGTTCCTATATTCTCCCAATGTTCCTCTACCCTCCTAGTGTTCCTATATTCTCTCCATGTTCCTCTACCCTCCTAGTGTTCCTATATTCTCCCAATGTTCCTCTACTCTCCAAGTGTTCCTCTACCCTCCTAGTGTTCCTATATTCTCCCAATGTTCCTCTACTCTCCAAGTGTTCCTCTACTCTCCCAATGTTCCTCTACTCTCCCAATGTTCCTCTACCCTCCTAGTGTTCCTCTACTCTCCCAATGTTCCTATACTCTCCCAGTGTTCCTCTACTCTCCCAATGTTCCTCTATTCTCCCAGTGTTCCTCTATTCTCCCAGTGTTCCTCTACTCTCCCAATGTTTCTGTACCCTCCCAATGTTCTTCCACCCTCCCAGTATCTCTCCACCCACTCTATATTCCACCCCTCCCTATATCTCTCCACCCACTCCGTACTCCTCTAATCCTCACAATACCTCTCCACCCACTCCATACTTCACCTTCCCAATAATAATCCACTCACCCAGTACCCCTCCACCAACCAGATACCAATCCACCCACCTTATACCCCTCCACCCATCCATTACCCCCCTCCACTCATCCTATACCAATCCCACCAACCTTACGCTAATTCAGCCACCTAATGCCGCTTTAACCTATCCAATACCCCTTACACCCCCTCCAATATTCCTCCACCTGTCACTAAACCCAAATTTACGCACCTAATACCCCCCCCAACAGACCCAATACCTTCCACCTAAACAATACCAGTCCACATACCTAATGCCTCCACCTGAAGAATACCCCTCCACCCCACACAATACCGCCCCCACTCACCAATATCAATCCACCCACCTAATACCTCTCCAACCACACAATATCACTCCACCCACAAAATTCCCGTCCACCTACGTAATATCCCTCCACTCACCTAACAACTCTACACCCACCTAAAATCCATTCATCCACCTAAGAACCCTCCACAAACCTAAGAATCCGACATCCACCTCGGAACTATCCACCTACTTAAGAACCCTCCACCCACCTAGTACTGGTCGAGCCTCCAGCGTCGTCTCTTACTCAAGACACGAAACACTGTCATTATGGTTAGTAGGAAAGACCCACAAGGTCACCACCACTTACCTCTCAAGCTGACTCAACCAAACTCACTTGCTCACTGTGGCACCTGTTTGGTCAGTGCTGTCACCATGGTAATTATATGATCATTCTGTTCACTGTGGCAGTTGTATGATCACTGTGGCAGTTGTTTGCTCACTGTGGCAGTTGTATGATCACTGTGGCAGTTGTTTGATCATTATGGCAGTTGTTTGCTCACTGTGGCAGTTGTGTGATCACTGTGGCAGTTGTTTGATCACTGTGGCAGTTGCTTGATCACTGTGGTCACTGTGGCAGTTGTTTGATCACTGTGGTTGCTGTGGCAGTTGTTTGATCACTGTGGTCACTGTGGCACTGTGGCACTGTAGACAGCCTGTACTGTCAGAACACACAGCCTAGCCGTCTGCTCTGACTAGTTCATATTTCGCGGCATTTAGGTGCTGCCCTCTGTAGGCTCACCCAGGTCAGTGGGAGGCTCAGCCCAGCCGCTCTCACTCCTAGGCCGACCGACTTGACAGACACAAGTGCTCCCCCTCCACGGACTGGCTTGCGGTCACTCCCTCACATTGCCCGTTGTGTACTCACTCCTACCCAATTAAAGCCAAACTAGTCCACGGCCGTATCATTGCTACCTACGCTACCTTCATCGGCACTAAACCGCTGTTCAGCAGTGAGAATAGCAATAACAGTACTAACAATACACACAGTGGTACTAACAATACACACAGTGGTACTAACAATACACACAGTGGTACTAACAATACACACAATGATACTAACAATACACACAGTGGTACTAACAATACACACAATGATACTAACAATACACACAATGATACTAACAATACACCAATGATACTAACAAACACACAATGATACTAAAAATACACCCCAATGATACTAACAATACACACAGTGGTACTAACAATACACACAATGATACTAACAATACACACAATGATACTAACAATACACACAGTGGTACTAACAATACACAAAAGTGGTACTAAACAATACACACAGTGGTACTAACAATACACACAATGATACTAACAATACACACAGTGGTACTAATACACACAATGATACTAACAATACACACAGTGGTACTAACAATACACACAGTGGTACTAACAATACAAAACAATGATAATAACAATACACACAGTGGTACTAACAATATACACAGTGGTACTAACAATACACACAGTGGTACTAACAATACACACAGTGGTACTAACAATACACACAATGATACTAACAATACACACAATGATACTAACAATACACACAGTGGTACTAACAATACACACCCGTGGTACTAACAATACACACAGTGGTACTAACAATACACACAATGATACTAACAATACACACAATGATACTAACAATACACACAGTGGTACTAACAATACACACAGTGGTACTAACAATACACACAATGATACTAACAATACACACAGTGGTACTAACAATACACACAGTGGTACTAACAATACACACAGTGGTACTAACAATACACACAGTGGTACTAACAATACACACAGTGGTACTAACAATACACACAGTGGTACTAACAATACACACAGTGGTACTAACAATACACACAATGATACTAACAATACACACAATGATACTAACAATACACACAGTGGTACTAACAATACACACAGTGGTACTAACAATACACACAATGATTACTAACAATTTCACACAAATGGTACTAACAATACACACATGGTACTAACAAAACACACAGTGGTACTAACAATTTCACACAGTGGTACTAACAATACACACAGTGGTACTAACAATACACACAGTGGTACTAACAATACACACAGTGGTACTAACAATACACACAGTGGTACTAACAATACACACAGTGGTACTAATAATACACACAGTGGTACTAACAATACACACAGTGGTACTAACAATACACACAGTGGTACTAAAAAATACACACAGTGGGACTAACAATACACACAGTGGTACTAACAATACACACAGTGGTACTAACAATACACACAGTGGTACTAACAATACACACAGTGGTACTAACAATACACACAGTGGTACTAACAATACACACAGTGGTACTAACAATACAACAATGATACTAACAATACACACAGTGGTACTAACAATACACACAATGATACTAAACAATACACACAGTGGTACTAAACAATACACACAATGATACTAACAAATAAAACACAATGATACTAACAATACACACAGTGGTACTAACAATACACACAGTGGTACTAACAATACACACAGTGGTACTAACAATACACACAGTGGTACTAACAAAACACAAAAGTGGTACTAACAATACACACAGTGGTACTAACAATACACACAGTGGTTTCTAAAAAATACACACAATGATACTAACAATACACACAGTGGTACTAACAATACACACAGTGGTACTAACAATACACACAATGATACTAACAATACACACAGTGGTACTAACAATACACACAGTGGTAAATAACAATACACACAGTGGTACTAACAATACACACAATGATACTAACAATACACACAGTGGTACTAACAATACACACAATTTATACTAACAATACACACAGTGGTACTAACAATACACACAGTGGTACTAACAATACACACAGTGGTACTAACAATACACACAGTGGTACTAACAATACACACAGTGGTACTAAAAAATACACACAATGATACTAACAATACACACAGTGGTACTAACAATACAAAACAGTGGTACTAACAATACACACAATGATACTAACAATACACACAATGATACTAACAATACACACAGTGGTACTAACAATACACACAATGATACTAACAATACCACAGTGTTACTAACAATACACACAATGATACTAACAATACCCCACAGTGGTACTAAACAATACACACAATGAACTAACAATACAACACAGTTTGGGACTAACAATACACACAGTGGTACTAACAATACACACAGTGGTACTAACAAAACACACATGGTACTAACAAAACACACAATGATACTAACAATACACACAGTGGTACTAACAATACACACAATGATACTAACAATACACACAGTGGTACTAACAATACACACAGTGATACTAACAATACACACAATGATACTAACAATACACACAGTGGTACTAACAATACACCACAATGATACTAACAATACACACAGTGGGACTAACAATACACCAAAAGTGGTACTAACAATACACACAGTGGTACTAAACAATACACACAGTGGTTACTAACAATACACACAGTGGTACTAACAATACACACAGTGGTACTAACAATACACACAGTGGTACTAACAATACACACAGTGGGGACTAACAATACACACAGTGGTACTAAACAATACACACAGTGGTACTAATAATACACACAGTGGTTTCTAACAATCACACAGTGGTAATAACAATACACACAGTGGTACTAACAATACACACAGTGGTACTAACAATACACACAGTGGTACTAACAATACACACAGTGGTACTAACAATACACACAGTGGTACTAATAATACACACAGTGGTACTAACAATACCAAAAAAGATACTAACAATACACACAGTGGTACTAACAATACACACATGGTACTAACAAATACACACAGTGGTACTAAACAATACACACAGTGGTACTAACAATACACACAGTGGTTAAATAACAATACACACAAAAGATACTAACAATACACACAAATGGTACTAACAATACACACAGTGGTACTAACAATACACACAGTGGTATTAACAATACAAAAACAGTGGTACTAATAATACCACACAGTGGTACTAACAAATCACACAGTGGTACTAACAATACACACAGTGGTACTAACAATACACACAATGATACTAACAATACAAAACAGTGGTACTAACAATACACACAATGATACTAACAATACACACAGTGGTACTAACAATCACACAGTGGTACTAACAATACACACAGTGGGGACTAACAATACACACAGTGGTACTAACAATACACACAGTGGTACTAACAATACACACAATGATACTAACAATACACACAGTGGTACTAACAATACACACAGTGGTACTAACAATACACACAGTGGTACTAACAATACACACAGTGGTACTAACAATACACACAGTGGTACTAACAATACACACAGTGGTACTAACAATACACACAATGATACTAACAATACACACAATGATACTAACAATACACACAGTGGTACTAACAATACACACAGTGGTACTAAAAAAATACACACAATGATACTAACAATACACACAGTGGTACTAACAATGCACACAGTGGTACTAAATACACACAGTGGTACTAACAATACACACAGTGGTACTAACATACACACAGTGGTACTAACAATACACACAGTGGTACTAACAATACACACAGTGGTACAACAATAAAACACAGTGGTACTAACAATACACACAGTGGTACTAACAATACACACAGTGGTACTAAAAAATACACACAGTGGTACTAACAAACACACAGTGGTACTAACAATACACACATGGTACTAACAATACACACAGTGGTACTAACAATACACACAGTGGTACTAACAATACACACAGTGGTACTAACAATACACACAGTGGTACTAACAATACACACAGTGGTACTAACAATACACACAGTGGTACTAACAATACACACAATGATACTAACAATACACACAGTGGTACTAACAATACACACAATGATACTAACAATACACACAGTGGTACTAACAATACACACAATGATACTAACAATACACACAATGATACTAACAATACACACAGTGGTACTAACAATACACACAGTGGTACTAACAATACACACAGTGGTACTAACAATACACACAGTGTACTAAAATACCACAGTGGTACTAACAATACACACAGTGGTACTAACAATACCACAGTGGTTTCTAACAATACACACAATGGGTACTAAAATAACACAGTGGTACTAACATACACACAGTGGTACTAACAATTTCAACAATGTACTAACATACCACATGGTACTAACAATACACAGTGGTTTCTAACAATACACACATGGTACCTAACAATACACACAATGATACTAACAATACACACAGTGGTACTAACAATACACACATGAACTAAAAAATACACACAGTGGTACTAACAATACACACAGTGGTACCTAACAATACACACAGTGGTACTAACAATACACACAGTGGTACTAACAATACACACAGTGGTACTAACAATACACACAATGATACTAACAATACACACAGTGGTACTAACAATACACACAGTGGTACTAACAATACACACAATGATACTAACAATACACACAATGATACTAACAATACACACAATGATACTAACAATACACACAATGATACTAACAATACACACAGTGGTACTAACAATACACACAATGATACTAACAATACACACAGTGGTACTAACAATACACAAAAATGATACTAACAATACACACATGGTACTAACAATACACACAGTGGTACTAACAATACACCCCAATGGAAATAACAATACACACAGTGGTACTAACAATACACACAAGATACTAACAATACACACAGTGGTACTAACAATACACACAATGATACTAACAATACACACAGTGGTACTAACAATACACACAGTGATACTAACAATACACACAATGATACTAACAATACACACAGTGGTACTAACAATACACACAATGATACTAACAATACACACAGTGGTACTAACAATACACACAGTGTACTAACAATACACACGTGGTACTAACAATACACACAGTGGTACTAACAATACACACAGTGGTACTAACAATACACACAGTGGTACTAACAATACACACAGTGGTATTAACAATACACACAGTGGTACTAACAATACACACAGTGGTACTAACAATACACACAGTGGTACTAATAATACACACAGTGGTACTAACAATACACACAGTGGTAATAACAATACACACAGTGGTACTAACAATACACACAGTGGTACTAACAATACACACAGTGGTACTAACAATACACACAGTGGTACTAACAATACACACAGTGGTACTAATAATACACACAGTGGTACTAACAATACACACAATGATACTAACAATACACACCAGTGGTACTAAACATACACACAGTGGTACTAACAATAAAACACAGTGGTACTAACAATACACACAGTGGTACTAACAATACACACAAGTGGGACTAACAATACACACAATGATACTAACAATACACCAGTGGTACTAACAATACACACAGTGGTACTAACAATACACACAGTGGTATTAACAATACACACAGTGGTACTAATTTAAACAATGTACTAACAATACACACAGTGGTACTAAAAAATACACACAGTGGTTTCTAAAAATAACACCCCATGAACTAACAATACACACAGTGTACTAAATACACACATGTTAACAATACACACAGTGGTACTAACATAACACAGTGGTACTAAAAATACACACATGGTACTAACAATAACACACAGTGGTACTAACAATACACACATGGTACCTAACAATACACACAGTGGGACTAACAATACACACAATGGTACTAACAATACACACAGTGGTACTAACAATACACACAATGGTACTAACAATACACACAATGGTACTAACAAAACACACAGTGGTACTAACAATACACACAATGATACTAACAATACACACAGTGGTACTAACAATACACACAATGGGTACTAACAATACACAAGTGGTACTAACAATACACCACAGTGGTACTAACAATACACACAATGGATACTAACCCAAAACAACCCACCAGTGGTACTAACAATACACACAGTGGTACTAACAATACACCAGTGGTACTAACAAATACCACAGGGTACTAACAATACACACAGTGGTACTAACAATTACACACAGTGGTACTAACAATACACACAGTGGTACTAAAATACACACAGTGGTACTAACAATCACACATGTATAAAAATACACACAGTGGTACTAACAATACACACAGTGGTACTAACAATACACACAGTGGTACTAAAATACACACAGTGGTACTAACAATACACACAGTGGTAATAAAATACACACAGTGGTACTAACAATACACACATGGTACTAACAATACACACAGTGGTACTAACAATACACACAGTGGTACTAACAATACACACAGTGGTACTAATAATACACACAGTGGTACTAACAATACACACAATGATACTAACAATACACACAGTGGTACTAACAATACACACAGTGGTACTAACAATACACACAGTGGTACTAACAATACACACAGTGGTATTAACAATACACACAGTGGTACTAAAAAACACACAATGGTACTAACAATACACACAGTGGTACTAAAATACACACAGTGGTACTACAATACACACAATGTATTTAAAAATACACACAGTGGTACTAAAATTTCACACAGTGGTTTTTCTAAACAATAAAAACACCAGTGGATAAAATACACACAGTGGTACTAACAAAACACACATGGTATAACAAACACACAGTGGTACTAACAATACACACAGTGGTATTTTCAATACACACAATGGTACTAACAATACACACAGTGGTATTTAAAAATAAAACACAGTGGTATAACAATACACACAGTGGTATTAACAATACACACAGGGTACTAACAATACACACAGTGGTACTAACAATACACACAATGATACTAACAATACACACAGTGGTAACTAAAAACACACAGTGGTACTAACAATACACACAGTGGTATTTAAAAATACACACAGTGGTACTAAAATACACACAGGGTACTAACAATACACACAATGGTACTAAAATACACACAAATGGTACTAAAAAAATACACACAATGGTACTAACAATACACACAGTGGTATAACAATAAAAACACAGTGGTATTAAAATACACACAGGGTACTAACAATACACACAGTGGTATTACAATACACACAGTGGTACTAACAATACACAAAAATGTATAACAATACACACAGTGGTACTAACAATACACAACAGTGGTATTTAAAAATACACACAGTGGTACTAAAATACACACAGTGGACTTTAAAAATACACACAGTGGTACTAACAATACACACAGTGGTATTAACAATACACACAGTGGTACTAACAATACACACATGTACTAACAATAAAACACAGTGGTACTAAAATACACACAGTGGTATAACAATACACACAGTGGTACTAACAAAAACACACAGTGGTATTAACAATACACACAGTGGTACTAAAATACACACAATGGTACTAACAATACACACAGTGGTACTAACAATACAACACAGTGGTATTTAAAATAACCAGTGGTACTAACAATAAAATTTATTAAAATAAAAAGTTTACAATAAACAAAATTCTAAAATAAACAGTTATTAAAATAACAAGTGGTACTAAATAAAACCCTAATGAACATTATATAGAAAAATATTTAAATATTTATTTCCCTTTTAAATATAATTTAGAATAAAAAACTAAAAATAAACCTTATAAAAAAATTAAATATTAGAAAGTAATTAAATAATAAAATAATAAAATTTATATAAATAATAATATAATAAATTTTTTTTTCTATTTTCACAGGGGTAATAAAGAAAAATTTACCCCCAAATAAGTTTTCCAATACACAATTAAATCAAAAATTACACCCAAGGGGGGTAAGTTAATATTTAAAAAAATAAATTTATATGTAGGATTTGTTTTTTTTTTCTATATTAAAAACAGGCCGATTCCCACCACGGCAGGTGGCCCGAAAAAAAAAACTTTTTCCCCATCAATTTCTCCACCTTCTTTGCCAGGGGAAGGGGTCTTTCCCTAACAGTTTTTAACGCAAATTAAAACCCAAGGGAAATAAACCCCTTTTCCTGGAAATTTTTCTGGAAAAAAAAACCCTTTTTAATTTTTCATATTATATTTTTTTTTTTTTTATAAAATTTTAAAAAAATATTTTACTTAATTAATTTTTAATTTAAAAAACGCCCGAATATTAAATTAATTACAAAACTATATTTTTCCTTTCTAAAAATTTCTCTTTTCTTTTTTATTTTTTTTCATTAATTGGAAAAAATTTTCCCCAAGAACTTGAAAACTACCCAAAATTAAACAAGGGCAATTTTTTTTTCCTAACAACTAAAAAAAATTTTGATTTATAAAAAATTATAAAAATAAAAATTTTTTAATATTAAAAAAATAAATATATTTTTATTAAATATTTAATTATATATATATAAATTTTTTGTCCTTTGGCCCGAATTGTAAAACCAGTCCAATTAGCAAGAATTTTAAATTTTTAAAATAATTTTTTAAAATTTTTTTATATATTTAAAATATATTTTTTTATTATTATTAAAAATTAAATTTTGCAAACCAAAATTAACCTAAAAAACAAGGAATTAAAAACTTTTTTTCACTTATTTAAAAGAAAATTTTATTTTACCCTAAAAAAACCCAACCTTTTTAAAAATATTTTAATTTTTTTACCCAAAAAAATTTTTAATTTTTCTATAACAACACAGTGAAATATATTTTTTTTTCGTTAGGTTCAGAAGGATTTTGGCGAAATTATTGCATATCAAATTTTCGCTTGTCCTATATGGCAAGATGAGCGTTGCTATTTAAGCCAAGATCGCAAGTTCTGCCTATTCGGCACGACATATATATATATATATATATATATATATATATATATATATATATATAATATATATATATATATATATATATATATATATATATATATATATATATATATATGTCGTGCCGAATATGTAAAACTGGTCAATTAGCAAGAACTCATTTAAAATTAAGTCCTTTCTAAAAAATTTTCTTATACGATTAAAGATACATTTTTTTCATTAATGTTAATGTAAAAAATTTTAATTTTGCACCAAAATAATCTTAAAAAACTTACCTAACCTTGTTATAACAAGAGTAATTTATTTTAGTCTAACCCAACTAAATATATTTTAGATTTGTTTACAATAATTTAATACTAAACAAACACAGTGAAATATATTTTTTTCGTTAGGTTCAGAAGGATTTTGGCGAAATTATTGCATACACAAATTTTCACTTGTCTTATATGGCAAGATGAGCGTTGCTATTTACGCAAAGATCGCAAGTTCTGCCTATTCGGCACGACATATATATATATATATTTATCACACTGGCCGATTCCCACCAAGGCAGGGTGGCCCGAAAAAGAAAAACTTTCACCATCATTCACTCCATCACTGTCTTGCCAGAAGGGTGCTTTACACTACAGTTTTTAAACTGCAACATTAACACCCCTCCTTCAGAGTGCAGGCACTGTACTTCCCATCTCCAGGACTCAAGTCCGGCCTGCTGGTTTCCCTGAACCCCTTCATAAATGTTACTTTGCTCACACTCCAACAGCACGTCAAGTATTAAAAAAACCATTTGTCTCCATTCACTCCTATCAAACGCGTTCACGCATGCCTGCTGGAAGTCCAAGCCCCTCGCACACAAAACCTCCTTTACCCCCTCCCTCCAACCTTTCCTAGGCCGACCCCTACCCCCGCCTTCCTTCCACTACAGACTGATACACTCTTGAAGTTATTCTGTTTCGCTCCATTCTCTCCACATGTCCGAACCACCTCAACAACCCTTCCTCAGCCCTCTGGACAACAGTTTTGGTAATCCCGCACCTCCTCCTAACTTCCAAACTACGAATTCTCTGCATTATATTAACACCACACATTGCTCTCAGACATGACATCTCCACTGCCTCTAGCCTTCTCGTCGCTGCAACATTCATCACCCATGCTTCACACCCATATAAGAGCGTTGGTAAAACTATACTCTCATACATTCCCCTCTTTGCCTCCAAGGACAAAGTTCTTTGTCTCCAGAGACTCCTAAGTGCACTACTCACCCTTTTCCCCTCATCAATTCTATGATTCACCTCATCTTTCATAGACCCATCCGCTGACACGTCCACTCCCAAATATCTGAATACATTCACCTCCTCCATACTCTCTCCCTCCAATCTGATATCCAATCTTTCATCACCTAATCTTTTTGTTATCCTCATAACCTTACTCTTTCCTGTATTCACTTTCAATTTTCTTCTTTTGCACACCCTACCAAATTCATCCACCAATCTCTGCAACTTCTCTTCAGAATCTCCCAAGAGCACAGTGTCATCAGCAAAGAGCAACTGTGACAACTCCCACTTTATGTGTGATTCTTTATATTTTAACTCCACGCCTCTTGCCAAGACCCTCGCATTTACTTCTCTTAAAACCCCCATCTATAAATATATTAAACAACCACGGTGACATCACACATCCTTGTCAAAGGGCCTACTTTTACGGGGAAATAATTTCCTCTTTCCTACATATTCTAACTTGAGCCTCAATATCCTCGTAAAAACTCTTCACTGCTTTCAGTAACCTACCTCCTACACCATACACCTGCAACATCTGCCACATTGCCCCCCTATCCACCCTGTCATACGCCTTTTCCAAATCCATAAATGCCACAAAGACGTCTTTAGCCTTATCTAAATACTGTCACTTATATGTTTCACTGTAAACACCTGGTCCACACACCCCCTACCTTTCCTAAAGCCTCCTTGTTCATCTGCTATCCTATTCTCCGTCTTACTCTTAATTCTTTCAATAATAACTCTACCATACACTTTGCCAGGTATACTCAACAGACTTATCCCCCTATAATTTTTGCACTCTCTTTTATCCCCTTTGCCTTTATACAAAGGAACTATGCATGCTCTCTACCAATCCCTAGGTACCTTACCCTCTTCCATACATTTATTAAATAATTGCACCAACCACTCCAAAACTATATCCCCACCTGCTTTAACATTTCTATCTTTATCCCATCAATCCCGGCTGCCTTACCCCCTTTCATTTTACCTACTGCCTCACGAACTTCCCCCACACTCACAACTGGCTCTTCCTCACTCCTACAAGATGTTATTCCTCCTTGTCCTATACACGAAATCACAGCTTCCCTATCTTCATCAACATTTAACAATTCCTCAAAATATTCCCTCCATCTTCCCAATACCTCTAACTCTCCATTTAATAACTCTCCTCTCCTATTTTTAACTGACAAATCCATTTGTTCTCTAGGCTTTCTTAACTTGTTAATCTCACTCCAAAACTTTTTCTTATTTTCATCTCACCCACTCTCTCATTTGCTATCTTTTTACATTGCTTCACCACTCTCTTAACCTCTCTCTTTTTCTCCATATACTCTTCCCTCCTTGCATCACTTCTACTTTGTAAAAACTTCTCATATGCTAACTTTTTCTCCCTTACTACTCTCTTTACATCATCATTCCACCAATCGCTCCTCTTCCCTCCCGCACCCACTTTCCTGTAACCACAAACTTCTGCTGAACACTCTAACACTACATTTTTAAACCTACCCCATACCTCTTCGACCCCATTACCTATGCTCTCATTAGCCCATCTATCCTCCAATAGCTGTTTATATCTTACCCTAACTTCCTCCTCTTTTAGTTTATAAACCTTCACCTCTCTCTTCCCTGATGCTGCTATTCTCCTTGTATCCCATCTACCTTTTACTCTCAGTGTAGCTACAACTAGAAAGTGATCTGATATATCTGTGGCCCCTCTATAAACATGTACATCCTGAAGTCTACTCAACAGTCTTTTATCTACCAATACATAATCCAACAAACTACTGTCATTTCGCCCCACATCATATCTTGTATACTTATTTATCCTCTTTTTTCCTAAAATATGTATTACCTATAACTAAACCCCTTTCTATACAAAATTCAATCAAAGGGCTCCCATTATCATTTACACCTGGTACCCCAAACTTACCTACCACACCCTCTCTAAAAGTTTCTCCTACTTTAGCATTCAGGTCCCCTACCACAATTACTCTCTCACTTGGTTTAAAGGCTCCTATACATTCACTTAACATCTCCCAAAATCTCTCTCTCTCCTCTGCATTCCTCTCTTCTCCAGGTGCATACAAGCACCTGGGGGAGATGGGGGATGGTGGCAGTGGTGGGAGTTATGCAGACAGCTGGCCACATTCTAAGAGAACCAGGAGGAGGCGACAGGCCCACTCTGCGCTATTCTGAGAAAAAACTTCCCCTCACTCCTTCAGTTGCAACCTTGCAACATTGCATAGCTCCTGATGATGCACTGAGAAGTGCGAAAGTACTTGAGCTAAAGATTTCCACCCCTCTGTGGCTTACCTTGCTTATATATATATATATATATTATATATATATATATAATATATATATATATATATATATATATAATAATATATATATATATATATAAAATATAAGCAAGGTAAGCCACAGAGGGT
>NC_069411.1:12157913-12188412 GCF_026875155.1 Cherax quadricarinatus | reverse complement strand
CGGGGAAGCGGTGATCCCAATTTTTTGACTCGGGAAACCTTACAAAAAAACCCACCCCTTTCCCCCCTTCACACTTTTCCCCCAAATTTCACCCACCCCCCCCCCCCCGTTTTTCTTTAAATTGCCACTTTTCTAAATAAACATGGAACATACTTGAGGTCCGGGCATTTACCACTCCCTTTAAACATTTTAAAAAATAAAAAGATGGGGGGGGGAAATGTAAAGAAAAACCAGTGAAAAAGCAGGAGCGCCGTGACCAAGACTGAAACCCTGCAACCGGAAAATAAAAAAAACATTTCTGAAAGGGGTTTAGGAATTTTTTGAGAAGAAACGGATAAATTACCTCGTAAGTGAAATAACTCCCTTTTTAAATTTTTCAAGGGACAAAGAGTTTTAAACTCCCTTCCCTTTATCCCAAAAATTTAATTTTTTTTAAAACTCTTGTTTCTTTTTCAAGAAGAAATTTTAAAAAAATTCCTCAAGTCATTTTCCCCTGTCACCCTTCCCTGGGGGTGCATACGTTGGACTTTTTTGGGGCGCTAAAATTTCCCCTTTTTTCGGGGACCTGGGGGACAGACCCCCGGGAAATGTGCAAAGGTAATGTTTGATCAGGAAAGGTTTGTAAATACTATGGGGGCCAGGGGCCCGCTAACGGGAAACCCAGTGTAATTGAATAGACAATAACAATAAACCCTGCCCTTTATCCGGAGCCCCCCAGGTAGTAAAACCCCTTAAAAACACACAACGGGATAAAAATCTTCCTCGGCCCGGGGTTTTTTGGCCCCCCAGCTTGTCATTCCCCAAGCTTGTGTTTTTTCTCATCTATCCTTCTTTAGATTCCTCTATCACCACAACTACCCGTTCTTGTATTGCCCAGCCCCCCCTCCTTTTTTGTCGCCTCCTTTGCAAATGTCTGCTCCCTTCCTCCTGTGGCTACCTCCCATGAATCTGCGGGAAAGCTGCCCTTGGCTTTGATGTTTAAAATTGGGTCTGATGCTCCGGGCTAGGGTGGGGGCTGATCGCTGTTTGGGGTGTGAAAAGTGGTGCTGAAGCGGGTTGTTGTTGCTGGTGCAAATGCTGATCTCTTTTTAAATGTTAGTGTTTTTTTTGGGCGCTCATTGGTTGATGGTAGTGTGCTCCTGCTAAAAACCGGGTTAAAATGTTTTTCCCTGCCCCCCCTTTTTTGGGAACGGGAACGATGACCCAACGTTACTGCGGGCTGCTGTTGTTCTCCTCCCGTTAAATCTTGGGTTTTAAGAAAAATCTGTCGCGCGCTGCTTTCCGGGGTTTTTCTGAGGTCCCTTTTGCCCCGTTTTTTTCGTGTACCGGGACTCTTTTGGACTTTCTGTTGATATTCTGCGGGCTAAAAATTATTTTAATCATTTTATTAATTTTACGGGTGTTTTTAAAAAGAAAATTTTCAGTAAGCTTAAAAGGGCCCCAAAGGGACTTTTTAAACCATTTTCCTTCATAGGGAAAGGGGGAAAATTTACCAGCAACCCTCCTGTTTTCAAGGGGAAACGGATAAGTACCTCAAGTTATTTCCGTTTCCCAGAATTTTTTTCCCTAGGCTGGACGGCGTGCGGCTAGAATCAGCCCTAATTGGCGGCCGGGTTTGGGACCAGCCGCGTTTCCCAGTGACCCCCTTGGAATTTTTTTTTACGGGTTAAATTAGAGGTACTAAATTTTAAGGGCTGCTGACGCTGTAATTTTGTTTAGTTTGTTTTTTAACGGTGATTGGGGAGTGAAAAATTTTAAATTTTTGCTGCCCTGGGGTTTTGGGCTGCCTTTGCGTTGTTGCCCTTTAGGGGTTGCGTCTTCGTGTTTTTCCTTTTTTTTTGGAAATTGCTCCCTTTTAAAGCGGGTTTGGGGTGTTTAATATTTTAGTTTTTAATAATGCTTTTTTTGTTTTATTTTTTTTTTGCGGGGCCCCTGTGCGCCCGTGGCATTTATAATGCGCTGACAAACTGTACAATTACACGACCCGGGGTGGTGGTGGGGTGGTGGGGGTGGTGCTTTGGGGGGGTGGGTGTCGGGTGCGGGGAACGGGGTGTGCTGCTGATCCTCGGGTTGTTTTTTCTGGTTCCCTTGAAATAAAGTTTGCTTTTTTTGTTTTGGGAAAAAGGGGTTGTGTTTTTTTTTTTAATGTTACGAATATAAGGTTGGTGATCCCGTTGCTGCGTTTCCATCGTTTGTGGAACCTGCCCTGCTGCTGCTCCCGCCCCCCTGTGCTTTTTATTGCTGCTGCGGGGGCTCCGGCTAGCACTGCTTCGCTGCCTGTTTAACCAGGCCTGGGGGATGGCTATGTGGCCCAAAGTGGGCCCCCCAACACTTTACCTGGTTAATCAGTCAAGAATCAAAAAATTTTGGGCCCCCGGGGCCCCGGTACCCGGGAAGAAAGGAAAAGACTCTTTTTAAAACCGGTCACAAGTCTGTTTGAAATGCGGGCGGTTTTTTTGCTGCTGCGCCCTGTTGCTGCGTCGTCTGTGCTCCTGTTTGCTGCTGCCGCCACAAAAAGGGAAGGGAAATGAATTGTTCTCGGGGTTTTACTTTTCCCGGTTTTTGTTGTTTTGTGATGAAGCTGACTTTGTTGACAGTACGAGTGATCGCTGCCTTGGTTAACCAGGGGCTCGCTGAAATTTTAAGCACGCAAGCTAAATCCATTGCTGTGAACTGAACACTTTACTTGAGAGAGCTTGCCCCTATTTTGTTAACACCTGTATCTTACTTTTATTTAAAAAAGATTTGTGACGACCCGGGTTACTCAAGGGACTCATTTTTTTAGAAACCCCGTAAACACTGAGAGTCGAAGATCAAAATAAATTTTTTTTATGAGAAGCCCACAAAAATTTGGGTTAAAACAAAAGCCTACCCGATGTTATCCCACGCCAAATGACTTCAAAACCGGGCGAAAAAATGACTTTCCCATGCACCCCGCCCCAGGGCCAGACTCAGGGAAAAATCCCGTGTTCTTCAAGAACGCAAAAAGCCCCTATCAGGGCCCCTTTTTCCCATCCATGGAGGGGGAAAGCTTTGGACACGGGGGTCGTCCCACAGTTTACAAAAACAACAGACAAACCCCCACCCAAAAAGGGGGGCGGGAAAGCAACACCCAAGAACAACAGACCGAAAAGCACAAACTCCCATATCAAAAAGATCTTTGAAAGGCCCCAAGAACCCAAAGATCACCACCCACCCTAAAAACCCATCATTAAAACCCCAACCCCCAGGGAAACCCATGGGTTTAGAACAGGTTCGTCGTCTTCCCCAACTTTTGGGACCACTCGACAAGGTCCTAAATGCAATAGAAGATAAAAAAGAAGGCAGATGTAAATTTTTACAAAATTTTGGAAAAAGCCTTCGACAAGTGGCCCCGGGGCGTAATGGGCGCACAAAATGCGTGCAAAAGGGAAATAACAGGAAAAGTCGGGGGAGGGAAATCTAAAATTTCCCCCCCAAAACAGAACACAGAGTAGTCGCCCAACAGAGTAAAGTCCGAGGCAGCAACGGGAAAAGCTCTGTTCCAAAAGGGCACAGTACTGCCCCCATCTTGTTCCTCAATCCTTTCATTCCGACATAACAAGGATGTCAGCCACAGCACCGTTTTTTCCCTTTTGGGAGATAAACACCCGAATCGCATGACATGTTCTTCCATTGCAGACACTCCCAAGGTTTCCAAGGCGGGAAATCAACGAATCCCCCCAGTGGGCTGCAGAAAACAAATGAAGTTCAACGATGAAAAATTTTTCCCAATTATCAGAAAAGGAAAACACGGGGAAATTTAAATCTTCACCCGAGTAAAAAAAAAATTTTAAAGCCAAAAAAATTTAGAGCGAAACCCCCAAACGTCAAAAAAACCTGGGATTTAACATGTGGGTGGATGTCCCCCTTAAAGGGCCCCAATAACATTGTATAAAATCCATCTGTTTAAAAAAATGCCCGGATGGTTTAATGAGAACCTTAAAAACTGGGACCCAAGCCCATAAATGACATTTCTTCAGGTCACTTGTTCATCTGGGCGGGAATTTTCTGACACTAACAGAAACCTTTTAAAGGGCAGGGAAAAGGGTGCCCTAAAAAAATGTACAAGCCCTTCACGGCGCGAATAACGGAGAAAAAACCCCCTAAATTAACTGGGAGCGCTTGGGGTTTCCCTAAAAAACTTTTTCCCCTGGAACCAGGCGGGAGAATACATGTTTATTTTACCCCAAAAAAATCCTATGGGGACTGTACCGAGTTTGCACACAAAAATCACTCATTTACGAAAGCAAAAGACGGGGGGGGCCCAGACGATGCAACATCCCCCCAATAAAAAAGCAGGGGGTCACTAGCACTTTTTAAGAAAACCATACAAAAAAGGTGAAAGGGGCCCCGAGACTGTTCAACGGGCCCCCCGGGCATAAATAAAGGGGGATTCCCAAAGACCCCGGGCAGTTTTCCCAAGCTGGCACTGGACAACCCCAAACAGGGGGGGCTGTGGCTCGAAGGGTTGGTTTGCGTGCAGCCAGCAGCAACACCCGGTGATCAGGCTCTGATCCACCAGGGGGCCCGGCCCCAAAAGGCCCGGGGCCCGGGGGGGTTTTAAACCCCCCGGACCTCTCTCCGGGTAAACTCCAGGTATATATCAATTTTATAAAAAGGAGAGCTAAAAAAAAAAAAAAAAAAAAAAAAAAAACGTAGCTGCAAAAGCTGTCTTATCCAAAACCATCAACGCTTACCAGGGGGGAAACGTTACAGTAAAAGCTTATTCTGCGTTTTTGGTCTTTATCTTAAGATTGTTTTCGAGGGGGCTAGGAAGCCCCAGATCTTTAGCCCCTTGGGAGGTGTAAACCCCCTCTTGGAGGCCACCCCCTTTGTTACACTGTTAACGTCATTCTGGGGGCAAGGGGTGATTTTTTTCAGCCATTGTGGAGGATCTACAGGGTGGTGATGCCCCCTTTTATCAGACAGAGAAAATTTCTTTGGAAGAGTATCATCCTTTGGCAGACGATATTAAATCGTAGGAGTGGAATCTGGGTCAGAAACCAAACCTTCAGGGTGACTCCCCAAAAAAAATGTTCAGAAAGGGGAAATTTTTTCAGCCTAAACGGGAACTTATAGCTCTAGGGGGAAACGGGAACATCCCAGAGTAAGGGAAACCCTTTATTTGCCTGTATAGAGAGAATAAGAAAAAAAAAAATTAGAACGAATTATAAAGAAAAACTCGAATTACCAACTAAAACTAATTTTGAAAGAGACAAAAAAAAAAGCAAAATTTGGAGAACAAAAAGCACAAAAAGAAAAAATTTTTGTAAACATCCGTAGTCTCAGACTTATCATTTTTTCAAAAAAGATATGAGAAACATTGCCTTTTCACTATAATACCCTCATCCGGGGTCATTGAAAAAATTTATTTAAAAAAACCAAGGGGCCCAAGACTGACCCCTTGGGGAAACCCTTTTGGGTTTACAGATCCCCCTGGGATTTAAACCCCAAAATTTTTTGGAAACACTCTCTGCTTCCTGTCTGTGAGCCATGACTCGATCCACGAAGCATTTTTTTCCCCCCCAATTGCCCAAGAGCTCCACTTTTTTTAAACAGTCTTTGGTGCGGAACTCTTTAAAAACCCTTACTAAAACAAGAAAATTAATACAAATTCTTTATCGTGATCAAAGGCATCAAAAGCTTTCCCGAAAAAAAGGGTTAAAAAATTAGACAAGAACGGCCTCTCATAACCCCTACAAAGTGTCATTAAATCAAGCTATGTTTTATCGAGATGGTTTCCCTTAAATCTCAGTTTTAATTGCTTTTTAAAAATTTGCCTACAATTGAGGTCAGGCTTTTGGGGCCCGGTAATTTGAGGGTAACGACTTCCCCCCTTTTTTTAAAAATAGGAATTAAAATTACCCACTTCCAAAATAAAAAGACCCCAAACCCTTTTAAAAGAGAAAAATTTTAAAAATTTTAAGTTAAGGGGTTCACAAATTTCCCCATTTTGCATTCCCTTAAAACCCTTGAAAAAACCTCACCCGGAAACCCGGGACCTTTTTTGGGGGCTTCGCCCTGTCAAATCTGCTTCAAAAAACCATTTCAAGTGACTGTGATGTTACAAAATTTTTTTTTTCCCCCCTTCTGGCCCATTTTTAAAAATTAAAAACTGGAATTTTGGGTTATGTCCTTCCTGTGTAAAAAACCGAGAAAAAATTAATTTATTTAAAACAAACACATTTCATTCCCTTTGTCAGTAAGGTCCCCATAGTTTTTTTTTTAAAGGGGAAACCTATTTTATCTCTGACTTTTTTTTCTATAGACCTGGAAAAAATTTTTTGGGGTTAGTTTTTGAAATCCCAAGCCTTTAATTTCATGGGCCCTTTTACTTTTTTATCCCCCTTTTTAAATCATTTTTTTAAATAAAAAAAAGGCAAAAACCCGGGACTGGAACAATACACAAAAAACCCCCGCACAAAAAAGGAGAAGCTTACGAGACTTTTCCGGCCCGGGACTTGGCCCATTGACAAAGTCGTGTAAGTTTCTCTCTTTTAGTGGGGTTTTTATTTGTGTATCCCTCTTAATGCAATATACTGTTTTCATAAATGCCCCTTTCCCCTTTTTTGGATACCCTAAAAATTTTTCCCTTCTTATGCCCTAGGAATTTTCACCTATTATTCATCCTTTTTGGGTAAATTTCAAATTTGATCAAATTTTCCCTTTATAGGGGAAAAAACGTTTTTTGAGCACAGGTTATTGTTCAGAAAAAGGGTCATATTTAGCTCTCTTCGTTACCCCATTCAACGATGAAAGGGGTTCTCAAAGGCCCGTCGTAATCTCCCTAAGCGAAAATTTTGGAAACTGTTACTGATTTAAACCCCTACATCATACTTCCTTTAAAATGCAAATGAAATTTTTTTGTGGTCGCTAGCACCCATTTTCCTCTAAAAATTTCAAAATTATTAAAAAAGGGATTCATTTGTTTGCCAGAATTTAAAGTCAAACGGGTTATTCCCCCTTGTAGATTCTGTCAAAAAACTGCTAAAAAAAACAATCCTGAATTTACTTCTAAGAAGTATATTCAAAAATTTCCCAGTCAAGAAACCCAAAACCCAATATGACTAAATTTAAAAGGGTCTCCTAGAATTACTACATTACCGTGCCTTGGGGCCCTTTAAACCCATTTCCTCCAAAGGGGGGGGGGGTCCCCCTTTGGGTCCCTACAAATTTTTGGGGGGGGAAGGTATATTTCACCCAAAATTTTAATTTTTCTTGCCCCTCTAAAAATTCTACCCAAAAACAGACTCGGAAATGTTTTTTACTTAAATTTTAAAACCCCGTTTTTATGCAACAGTTAAAAAGCGATCTGGGGACATACAATGCCACCCCCCCCCCCCCCGAATTCTATCTACTTGGAACAATTTAAAACCTAAAATTGTGACATTCCTCAGGCATGCCCCCGTTTTTTTGTAAATTTTAAACCCCCTTCTCATTTAGGGAAAAATACACCCAATGTTTCCGGCACTAGCAACTAATCTCAATTCGCCCATTTATTCCTAGCAGTCGGATTAGCAAAAAATTTATAAAATTAAAAGACTCCCCTTTCATTTTACCCTTTCCCTGCTCATTTTGTTTTCACAAAACCATTTCCGCCCCTTTCCCCTAGGGGTCCCTATTTTTTCCAATTTTTTATTTCGTTCGGCTTTTTATATTTCCCCCCTAAAAACCCAAATTTTATTTACACTTGGACTTCCCCTTTTTTCCTCCCAAAACCCCATCCCACTAACTTTTCCAGTTTAAACCCCCAACCCGCTCCCCCCAAACCCCCCTAGATAATTTAAACCCCCACCCCGGCATACATGTCTTTTTCTGCCATAGAAGAGGCCCCAGTTGCCCAATAAATGTTTACTCCCTTTTCCCTTAAAGTTTTTGTCCAGCCAAAATTGACCCTTTTTCCCCTGGACAAAAAAAACCCCATTTTTTTCCAACTCCTCCCCTTTGGCAAATACCCCCATGGGACGGGGTTCCCACCCTTCCTCCAAAAATTTTTTTTATTGTTTGCCCTTTAAAACCTGCTAACAGGTCCTCACCCTTTCTCTCCCAACATCATTGCCCCCCGCACTAAAACAGAAAAGGATTGCTCCCATCACCTCTCATGATGTCATCCGGGCAGCAAAAATTTATCCCCCCCACCCCTGGGGAAGCAAACCCCCTCCCCTTTTTTAAAAAAAACCCCCTAACTTTGGGCCCCCCCCCCCAAAAAATTTTTTTTTTTCCTTGGTTGGGTTTTTTTTTTCCCCCCCCCCCCCCCCGGGGGGAAAGGGAAAAATTTTTTTTCCCCCCCCCAGTTTTCTTTTTTTTTTTTTTTTTTTTTTTCCCTTTTTTTCCTTTTTTAAAACCCCCCCCCCCCTGAAATTTTTGGGGGGGGCCCCCCCCCCCCCCCCAAAAGGCCCTCCCAACCCCCCCTTTTTTTTTTAAAGGGGGTTTTTTTTTCCCCCCCTTTTTCCTTTGGGGAAAAAAGGGCCCCCCTTTTTTTTTTAAAAACCCACCCTTTTTAAAAATGGGGGGAAAAAACCCTGGTTTTAAAAATTGGAAGAAAAAAAAAAGGGAAAAAAAAGGGGGGGGTTTTTTTTTTTTGGGGGGAAAACCTGGGGGTTTGGGGGGGGGGAGGAAACCCCCCCCCAATTTTCCCCCCGGGAAAACCCCCCCCGGGGGGGGGGGGGGAAAAAATTTTCCGGGGGGTTTTCCCCCCCCCAAAAGGGGGGTTTTTTTGGGTTTTTTTTTGGGGAAAAAAAGGGGGGGGTTTTTTTTTTTTTTGGGGGGAAAAAACCGGGGATTTTCCCCCTTTTTTTTTCCCTTTTTTTTTTGGGGGGCCCCCCCCGTTGGTTTTGGGTTCCCCCCCCTTTTTTTCCCAAAAAATTTTAAAAAAATTTTTGCAAAATTAAAAAAAGGGGTTTTTTAAAAAAAAAAGGGGTTTTTTAAAATTTTTTTTTAAAAAAAAAGGGGTTTTTTAAAAAAGGGGGGAAAAAAAAAAAGGGGGGGGTTTTTTTGAAAAAAAGGAAAAAATTTTTAAAAAAAAAAGGAAACCCTTTTTTTTGGAAGGAAAAAAAAGGGGGGGTTTTTTTTTTAAAAAAAGGGGGGGGGGGGAAAGGGGTTTTTAGGGGGGGGTGGGCCCCCAAAAAAGGGGGAAAAAAGGGGTTTTTTTTAAAAAGGGGGAAAAGGGGGGGATAATTTTTTCCCGGGGGTTGGAAAAATTTTTTTAAAAAAAAAAAAGGGGAAAAAAAATTTAAAAAAAGGAAAAGGGGAAAAAAAAAAAAAAAAAAATTTTTAAAAAAAAAAGGGTTTAAAAAAAGGGGGAAAAAAAAAAAAAGAAAAGGGGGGGGGGCCCCGGGGGGGAAAAAACAAAAAGGGGAAAAAAAAAGGGGTTTTTTGGGGGGGGGAAAAAAAAGGGAAAGGGGGGGGGGTTTTTTTAAAAAAAGGGGGGGTTTGGGGGGGCAAAAATTTTTGGAAAAAAAAGGGGGGTTTTTTAAAAAAAATTAAAAAAAAATTTTTTTTTCCCCCCCTTTTTTGGGGGGCCCCAAAAAAAAAATTTTTTTTTTTTTTTAAAATTTCCCCTTTTTCCCTTTTTGGGGCCCCCCCGGGGGGGGGGAAACCCCCCCGGGGGGGCAAAAGGGGGAAGGGGGGGAGGGAGGGGGGGGGGCCCCCCCCCCCGGGGGGGGGGGGGGGGGGGGAAAACCCCCGGGGGGGAGGGGGGGGGGGGGGGGCCGGCAAAAAGGGGGGGGGGGCCGGGAGGGGCCCCCCCGGGGCCCCCAAGGGGGGGGCCGGGGGGGGGAAGGGGGGGGGGGCCCCCCCCCCCCCCCCCAATTTCCCCTTTTGGGGGGGGGGGGAAAATTTTTTTTTTGGGGGCCCCCCCCTTTTTTTTTTTTTTAAAAAAATTTTTTATTTAAAAAAAAAAATAAAGGGTTTTTTGGGGAAAAAAAAAAAAAAAAATAAAAAAAATTTTTTAGGAATGGGGAAAATTTTTTCCCCCCCAAATTTTGGGTTTTTTGGGGGAAAAAAAAAAAAGGGGGGGGGAAAAAAAAATTTTGGGGTTTTTTTTAAAAAAATTTTTTAAAAAAAAAAAAATTTTTGGGGAAAAAAATTTTTAAATTAATTTCCCCCCCCCTAATTTTTAATTTTTTTTTTTAAAAAAAAAAAAAATTTTTAAAAATTAAAAAAAAGGGGGAAAAAAAAAATTTTTTTTTTTTTTAAAAAAAGGGGTTTTAAAAAGGGGGAAAAAAATAAAATTTGGGGGGGGGCCCCTTTTTTTGGGAAAAAGGTTTTTTAAAAAAAAATTTTAAAAAGGGGGTTTTTTCCCCCGGGGGGAAAAAAAAAATTTTAAAAAAAAACCAAAAAAAAAAAAACCGGGTTTAAAAAAAGGGGGGATTTGGGAAACCCAAAGGGTTTAAAAAAAAAAAATTTTTTTTTAAAATTTTTTAAAAAAAAAAAATTTTTTAAAAATTTTAATTTTTTAAAGGGGCCCCTTTTGGGGCCCCAAAAAGGGTTTTTAAAATTTTTTTTTTTAAAAAGGGGGGTTTTTTTTTGGGGGAATCCAAAAAAAAAGGGCCTTTACCCAAAAAACCAAAACCCCGGGGGGAAAAAAAAATTTTTTTGGGGCCCCCCCTTTTTAAAAAAAAAAAAAAAAATTTTAAGGGGGGGAGAAAAGGGGTTTTTTTTTTTTAAAACCCCTTTTAAAAAAAAGGGGGGAAAATTTTTTTTAAAAAACCCTTAAAAGGGGGAAAAAAAAGGGGGAGGAAAAACCAAAAAAAAAAGGGGGGGGGGGAAAATTTTTAAAAATTTGTTTTAAAAAGGGGGGGGGTTTTTTAAAAGGGGCCTGAACCAATTTTTGAAAAAAAAACCTTTTTTTTAAAAAAATTTTTTTTTTAAAAAAATTTTTAAATTAAAACCCCGGGGGGCCCTTTTTAGGGAAAAAAAAAAATTTTTGGGGTAATTAATTTTTTAAAAACCCTTTTTAAAAAGGGCCCTTTTTAAACCCGGGGGCCCCCCCTTTTTTCCCCCCCCCAAAAAAATTTTTTTTTTTAAAAAAAAAAACCCCCCAAAAAAAAACCCCCCCCCCGGGGCCCCCCTTTTTTCCCCCCCAATTTTTAAACCCAATTTTAAAATCCCTTTAAAAATTTTTCCCGGGTTCCGGGGGCCCCCCCCCCCCCTCCAATTTAAAATTTTTAAAAAAAACCCCCCCTTTTTTTTTTTAAAAAAAAAATTTTTTTCCCCCCCCCTTTTTTTTTAAATTTTTCCCCTTTCCCCCTTTTTTTTTTCCTTTTTTTTTTCCCCCCCCCTCCCTTTTTTAAAAAAAAAAAAGAAAATTTTTTTTTTTTTTTTAAAAATTTTTTTAATTTTTTTTTTTTTTAAAAACCCCTTTTTTTTCCCCCCCCTTTTTTAAAAAAAAAAAAATTTTTAAATTTTTAAAAATTTTTTTTTTAAATTTTTCCCCTTTTTTCCCCCCCGGGGGGAAAAAAACCCCCCTTTTTAAATTTTTTGGGGGGGAAAAAAAACCCCCCTTTTTTTTTAAAAAAAAAAAAATTTTTCCCCTTTTTTAAAATTTTGGGGGGTTTTTTTTTTTTTTAAAAAAATTTTTTTTTTTCCTTTAAAAAAAATTTTTTTTTCCCTTTTTAACAAAAAATTTTTTTTTTTTTTTTAAAAATTTTTTTTTAAAAAAAAAAAGGGGGGGGGGCCCTTTTAAAAAAAAAAGGGGAAAAAAGGGTTTTCTTTTTTTTTTTTTCCCCCCGGGGGAAAAAAAAAGGGGGTTTGGGGTTTAAAAAGGGGGGGGAAAAAGGGGGGAAAAAAAAAGGGGTTTAAAAAAGGGTTAAAAACCCTTTTAAAATTTTTTTTAAAAAAAAAAAAGGGAAAGGGGAAAAAGGGGGGAAAAAAAAAAATTTTTAAAAAAAATTTTTTAAAAAAAATTTAAAAAATTAAAAAAGGAGGGAAAAAATTTTTTTGGGGAAATTTTAAATTTTTTTTGGGGGAAAAAGGGGGGAAAAAATTTTTTTTTTTTGGGAAAAAAAAAAATTGGGGTTTTTTTTAATTTGGGGAAAAAAAATTTTTAAAAAAAAGGGGTTTTTTAAAAAAAAAAAAATTTTTTTTTTTTTTTTTTTTTCCCCCCCCCCCCCCCCCCCCCCCCCCCCCCCCCCCCCCCCCCCCCCCCCTTTTTTCCCCCCCCCCCCCAAAACCCCCCCCCCCCCAAAAATTTTTTTGGAGGGAAAAATTTTGGGAAAAATTTTTGGGGTTTTTTTTTTAAAAAAGGGGTTTGGGAAAAAAGGGGGGGGGTTAAAAAAAAAAAAAAAAAAGGGGAAAAAAAAAAAAGGGGGGAAAAAAAAGGGGAAAGGGGAAAAAAAAAAAAAAAGGGAAAAAAAAAAGGGGGGGGGCCCCCGGGGGGGGCCCCCCCAAACCCCCCCGGGGGGGGGGCCCCCTTTTTTAAAAAGGGGGGGCCCCCCCCCCCCGGGGGGGGGGGGGGAGGTTTTTTTTCCCCCCCCCCCCCCCCCCCCCCCCCCCCCCCCGGTTTTGGGGGCCCCCCCCCCCGGGAAAAAAAACCCCCCCCCCCCCCCCCCCCCCCCGGGGGGGCCCCCTTTTGGGGGGGGCCAGGGGAGGGGGGGGGACCCCCCCCTTGTTTTTTCCCCCCTTTCCCCCCCCGGGGGGGGGGGGGGGGGGGAGGGTTCCCCCCCCCCTTTGGGGGGGGCCCCCCCCCCCCCCCCCCCCCCCCGGGGGGTTTTTTTGGGGGGGGGGCCCGGGGGGGGGGGAAAAAGGGGGGGGCCCCCCCCCCCCCCCCGGGGGGGGGGGGGGGGACCCCCCCCCCCCCCCTTTCCCCCCCCCCCCCCCCCCCCCCCCCCCCCCCCCCCCAAAAACCCCCCCCCCCCCCGGGGGCCCCCCCCCCCCCCCCCCCTCCCCCCCGGGCGGCCCCGGGGGTTTTCCCCCCGGGGCCCCCCGGGGCCCCCCCCCCCGGGCCCCCCCGGTTTGGGCCCCCCCCCGGGCCCCCCCCCCCCCCCCCCAAAAAAAACCCCCCCTTTTTTAAAAAAAAAAACCCCCCCCGGGGGGCCCCCCCCCCAACCCCCCCCCCCGGGCCCCCCCCCCCCCCCCCCCCGGCCCCTTTTCCCCCCCTTTTCCCCCCCCGGGGGCCCCCAAAAAAAAGGGGGGAAAAAATTTCCCCCCCGGGGGAAAAAACCCCCCCCCGGGGGGGGAAAAAACCCCCCCCCCCCCCCAAAAAAACCCCCCCCCAAAAAACCCCCCGGGCCCTTCCCCCTTTGGGCCCCCCCCCCCCCCCCCCGGGGGGGGGGCCCCCCCCCCCCCGGGTTAAAACCCGCCCCCCCCCCCCCCCCCCCAAAAAAAAACCCCCCCCCCCCCCCCCCAAAACCCCCCCAAAAAAAAACCCCCCCCAAAAAAATTTTTTTTTTTCCCCCCCCCCCGGGGGCCCCCCCCCCCTTCCCCCCGGGGGCCCCCCCCCCCCCCTTTTCCCCCCCCCTTTTTTCCCCCCCCCCCCCCCCCCCCCCCCCCCCGGGGGCCCCCCCCCGGGGGCCCCCCCCCCCCCCCAAAACCCCCCCCTTTGGGCCCCCCCCCCCCCCCCCCCCCCCCGGGGGGGGGGGCCCCCCCCCCCCCCCCGGGGGAAAAAGGGGGCCCCCCCCGGGGGGCCCCCCCCCCAAAGGGGGGGCCCCCCCCCCCCCGGCCCCCCCCCCCCCCCCCCCCCCCTCCCCCCCTTTCCCCCCCCCCGGGGCCCCCCCCCCCCCCCCCCCGACCCCTTTTTTTTCCCCCCCCCCCCCCCCCCCCCCCCCCCGGGCCCCCCCTTTTTTCCCCCCCCCCCCCCCCCCCCCCGGTTCCCCGGGGCCCCCTTTTCCCCCCCCCCCCCCGGGGGGCCCCCCCCCCCCCCCCCCCCCCCTTTTTTTCGTACTAGCATATATGAATTAACATGCGAGTATAATACGAGTCGACAGCGAGTGTAATACAAGTCGACAGCGAGTATAATACGAATCGACATCGAGTATAATACGAGTAGACAAAAAACAGAATAAATTATGATACAGCAAGTAAGTCCCAAAATAATTTAATACCTATCATCTGAAAGGATAAAACACAGTTTGCTTCAACAAATTAACAGTAGAGAGCAGCACAGTACTATACAAGGACAAACACCATCTAACTGGGGACAACAGCTTGTCCTCCGAACAGTCACAAAAATCCCAAATTACTGGATCTTAGCTGAGCACCTGCCAAACCCCAACTACAACAGTGCACAGATACCAGTCTGAGATAGATCAAGAGTTAGACTCTGGACTTGGGACATAGTTCCACAGAGAACAAGATGTATTTCTTTGCTCACTTATGAGAATATATTCTTCCCAACAAGTGTCTACACCAATAATACTAAAGGTGAGTAGTTGAGAACAGGGAAATCTTATTAAGGCTAAGAGGCAAGAAAGGGTCTGTGCCCTGATGCCGAGATTGAGGTCCTACTAGCGAACTTGATTAATTTCCCAGCTTGCATCAGGCCAGTCCTCCAGCCATAACAAGTGACAGAGCAGGGAACAAAATTTCGCAATGCTATTTACTGCTATGATGGAAACTGTGGCAGTACTTACTCATGAAGCTCAATATATAGACACAATATTATAATATTAACAGTTTTCATTATAATTAAAGAAAATAACGATAGCATTATAATAAGAAATGTTACTCATTTGGTATTTTTTATACATATGCTTTCTTAAATTAACTCAGAAGGCATGATTGGACCTGTGCTCATTTTCCTTGGATTAAACTTGATTGCCTCTCATTCCCCAGGTGCTGTATAATCCCTACGAGTTTAGCGCTCTCCATGAATGTAATAATATAGAGGCATTGCAATGGGTCACTACGAGATGGCGCACAAGGCATGGTGCGTGACGGGCTGTTGAAGTGGTAGTTACAGTGTCAGCTGATTTGGTGGGTCCCTGGGTGTGCATCTGTGCAGGTGTTTTGTTTACCTGTGAGGCAGGTGTTGTCCAGTGTCACCTGGGCTCAGCCCTCATCATCTTGTACATTTGAAGGACCTTTCAACCCCCACCTTCCTGCTCTTCCCTATCCCATTCCTTCCTCATCTCTGTTTTTCCCGTATTTTCGTTTCTTCAATTTTATTTTGCTCTTATCATTCCCTTTACATTTCATTATTTTTCAACCCATACGCCACTCAATTACTCAGTTTCTGCCCCTTAGTCTTTCCTTTCACTGTATTTCATGTCTGTTCCACCGTCTTCATCCCTCCTTTAACTCTCTCCAATCCTTCCTCTCTTTCCTCTTCGTCCTTCTCCCCTTTCCCCTTCTCATAGGCGTTCACGTACTTAGACTTCACTGTAGACACACAGGAGGAAAAACCTTGACTCCCATTGCTCGACAAAATCAAACGTATCCGAGGCCACCAGAGACCACAAGGATACTTTCAAATTATACAGAAAGTGGAGGAAAACTATAATTCTAACCTAGATGGACACACAATGGGGCAATGGGACCGGACCTCTCCCCATGGGTCCTTAGAGAGGGAGCAGAAATGCTGTGTGTCCCATTAACCACAATCTTCAACACATCCCTTGAAACTGGACAACTACCTGAGGTATGGAAGACGGCAATGTAGTTCCCATTTTTAAAAAAAAGGAGACAGAAAAGAGGCGCTAAACTACAGACCTGTGTCACTGACGTGTATAGTATGCCAAGTCATGGAGAAGATTATCAGGAGGAGAGTGGTGGAGCACCTGGAACGGAACAAAAGTATAAATGACAACCAGCACGGTTTCATGGAAGGCAAATCCTGTGTCACAAACCTTCTGGAGTTTTGTGATAAAGCAACAGAAGTAAAAGACGAGAGAGAGGGGTGGGTTGATTGCATATTATGTTTATATTAGTCGCCTTATTAGCCCAAACATCACTATATTATATAGAGTTCATCACCGGCTGGCACTAACTGCCTAGTCGATCAGGTCAGCATCCGGCAGACCTGGTCAGGGACTGGGCCGCTGGGATAGCGGCCCTCGTAACCGTCTGCAGGTAAAATCCCACCGGGCATCGTGGATGTACAATAAGAATATCTTTGGAAATAAATGGTATCAAATACCGACACAGTGGAAATATAAACACATATGCAGTATAATGTGATCCTTTATTGACGTTTCACCCACACAGTGGGCTTTTTCAAGTCACACACAGATATCTACCTTCTGCAGTGTTCTATAGAACACTGCAGAAGGTCTACTCACTATTTGTCCAATACCCCTGCCAAGCTACCCAAGACTCTATAACTCCACCAGGTAGATCATCAGATGCAGCATTCTCCACCTGACCTCAACATTCTGAACATGACTATAAATACTCCCGTACCTTCCACCCCAGGTAGATATCTGTGTGTGACTTGAAAAAGCCCACTGTGTGGGTGAAACGTTGTCAATAAAGGATCACATTATACTGCATATGTGTTTATATTTCCAAGAATATCTTTATTTACTACAAGTACATGTACAAGGTATACAGTCCTACCTGACACCAATGACATACTACTATATACAAAGCCACTTGTTATGCTGAGCATTTCGGGCACATTAAGTCAGTTTTGTCCCAGGATGCGACCCACACCAGTCGACTAACACCCAGGTACCCATTTTACTGATGGGTGAACATAGACAAACGGTGTAAGGAAACACTTCCAATGTTTCCACCCTTTCGCCGGGAATCAAACCCCGACCCCTCACCGTGTGAAGCAAGAGCTTTTGCCACCAGGCCACGGGGCAAATCAGATGTCCATCATTGGTGTCCACTCCTGTCCATTACCACTATCTTTGCATCATCTGTTTAGATAGAAGTATAGTTAAACTGAAGCTAGCCCTCAGTGAACATGTAAGAAGACTGAAGATTGACGCCAAGTTGTAGGAAACGGACAAGAATTCATTCCTTTAGGACACCTTTATTGAAGATGTTTCGATCCTTGGACCTCGATCACTTCAGATCACTTGAAATGTAATTAAATTGATGAAGATTCAATGAGCGAAAAGTTTTCAATAAATGTGTCTTAAGTGAATGTATTTGAGTCTTTCCCCTCAGTGTATAGCGTCAGGGATGACTACAACATTTGTACTGCCTTTACCATGTATTCAGTGGTCGTGCTTGTCTCTTTTTCGCGGCCGTGCTGGTGGTGCGTGTACGGCTGGATAGTGAAGGTTTATGGTACAACTTACTGGGCGGGTAGGAGGGTATTTGACCGTGTCGTCCGTATAATGTGGCAGTGCCGCTGCTTCTCTCCAAGTTTGGTACAATGGTACTTACGGAAAGGCACGATATGGTTGATTTTTGTTAAAAGAAAGTATGGTACGAAATAACAGAATGGTACTTCTGATTTTAGATTTTGCCGATGAAGCGGCTAGTTTATTGTGCACTCCATATCCATCGTGTGGAGGGTAGCGCAAGAGCAAATGGATACATAAAAGGCTTAGGAACTAAGCCTCAAAAAGGTCAACTGGAGTACATCTGAATTTATATTTACTTGTCTTATCCGTTGTAAGCAAATTTAGAATGTTTGCTAAATGTGTATTTGATTTTCATTAATAAGATACCTTGGCATGTCACATAAGTTATTATACTATCAATCTCTATATTCTTCGTAAAGGGACACTTAAGCACAGTGTTCAAGATAGTGATAGTAGGGTTGATCACATACTTTGCTTTTAGTTTGATCATGGTGTGTGTGTCTGCCAAACTGGCAGAAGTACTTGTAACCAAGCCTAAGCCTTGCTACTACAACACTCTCTTCATATTACAAGTTTCTCCATAGACCGGGCCGCAGGGGCGATGACTCTCAGAAGACACTCCTGGTAGGTAGACATACTTATCTACGCTCATGTTATCATAGTAAGTCTTTAGCCACTTGTGGCCTAGTGGCTAAAGACGGTGAGGGTCTGGGCTCGATTCCCGGCGAGGGTAGAAACATTGGGTGTGTTTCTTTACACCGGTTGTCTATGCTCACCCATGAGTAAATGGGTACTTGGGTGTTAGTCGACTGGTGTGGGTCGCATCCTGTGACAATACTCACCTAATTTTACCGAAATGCTCTGTATAGCAAGGGGCTTTCTGTGTACGTCGCTGATATCAACTAGGTCTATGTACCTTGTACATGTATTTGTAGAAATAAAGATATTATTATTATTAATAATTATATTTGAATGTTGATATCTGGCATCTCCAGTCATTATGTTGTTAATCATTATGTGAGTCAAGAGCCTTTAGTGATGACATAGAATCAGTAATAATCAGTGTTAAAAGTTAACTTTAGCGCCATTAGGATAGCAAACAGTTCAGTTTGCAGTGTTGACGCCCAGTTAACTCAACATACTTCCTGTCGTTATCTAGGGAGGTGACAACAAGAACATCTGCAGCCCTACCAGTACACTCCTGCTTAGATCTATTAGTGTATATAACTTGTGATAAATTATTACTAACAGTTAAGCGACAAATTTCATCTTGAGCAATTGCCTTTGCAAGTGATTTAAGGAAGGGATTACTAGTGATGAGGTTCCTGAGAGGGACTTCGCGGAGGGGTGCAATGCTCTTGGAATCTACAGCAATGCAGTACGAGAAAGTGAAACAAACACCGTACCGTACTGTCAGCCTTGTTCCACTCACTGTTACTGATGACAGCGAAGAACATTCCAGAGCAAGCTTTTCGTTGAGACATTTGGCTCTGTGTAGAGTTCATCATCACAAACAGGACCAAATGTTGTGACGATAAATGGCTGTTCAACGATATATGATTTGATAAATTAGACACATGTGCAACACTTGGGTATGTTTAATGAGGAAACGCTTCGCCCACACAGTGGCTTCATCACTGTGTGGCGAAACGTTTTCTCATTAAAGATACCCAAGTGTTGCACATGTGTCTAATTTATCAACTTGTCGGTTCTCTGAAGTATTCATCGACTTATGACTTCTTGACTCTCCTCATGATTGTTGTCAGCACGTTATTAACTGTTGACATTGTCATAGTCAGCCCTCGTTTCCTAGGCTTGTCTGAGTCCTTGTTGAGTTTCGCGAGTTTTTCTACTGGTGCCCGGCCCTGAGTCAAACTCGCCTGGTCAACCAGGCTGTTGCTGCTGGCGGCCCTCTGGTCCACATATCCAATCACGGTCTGGTTGACCTGGTACTTAGTGGAGATGTCTAGTTTCCTCTTGAAGACTTTTACACTTGTCTCAGCCGTATTTCTGATGTCTTCTGGTAAGACGTTGAATAGTCTGGGACCACCGATGTTGATACAGTATTCCCTTATGATGGCTACGGTGCCTTTGCTTTTCACTGGGTTTATTCTATACTTTCATATCCCTCCAGTGTGTTGTTATGGCAGTGTGTAGATATGAGACGAGGCCCTCTAGTGTTTTCCACGTATTTATCATCATGTGTGTTTTCTCCGCTTCAGCGAGAACATGTTCAGGACTTTGAAGGCTTCCCAGTAATTTCAGTGTTCTCTTCTATTTCTCTTCTATTTTGTACTATTGTGTACAATTGATACTGATATTTTAGCTTTTGAAATGCAATTCTGAACACCATTGTAACATAAAATGTTCATGTGAAAAAGGCACAGGCTGGAGGAAATACATTTTGGAATATTAACAGTAGTCTGAATCAGAAATATTGAATCACTGAATAGTAGAAACAGTAGTTAAGAGAGGTAGCAGTCGTAGTTTGGATCAGCAGCAGTAACTAGTAGCAGTAGCAGCAGCACATTCGGTAGACGTAGCACCAACACGACAAGAAGCAGTATAGCACCAGCTTCACTAGCTCCACTAACCAACAACAGTTGAACCACAAACCAGCAACAGCGTAGTATTAACAACAGCAACAGTAACACCAGTGGTAGGAGCAGCAGCAGAAACAGCAGCATTATTAGCAACAACGAATCAGCAGCTGTACTATCAACAATGGAAGCAGCACTGCTGTCAACACAAGCATTAGAGGCAGCAACAGCTCACAGCAAAGCAACAGCATTGGAAGCAGCAGCATCAGCAGCAAAAGCAGGAATTACGGCCATATGATGCAAGGAAGCAGAGTAAGACAGAAGCCACAACACACAGTAAAAGGAATATTATTAGCTGGAGTAGGAAGTTTGGGTCCCACCACCAGATATATGAACACAGCCACAGCCAGTAGCAGGAGGGACTCCGAGGGAGCGCAGGGAACGCAAGAGAGAACACAGGAGAAAGGGAGGAAAGGTAAAGAGGGAAGGAAGAAGGCAAGGAGGTGGAAAGAAAGTGTAGTAGTGTGGGAAGAGAATAGAAACACAGGTATCGGGGTAGAAAGTATTGAAAGGAGAAAGGGGAATGGGGGAGGTGTGGAGGAAATAGTGAGAAGAATAACTTGAAAATGGGAATTTTTTATTTTTTTAATAAATCTAGTCCAAATCAGAGGCTGCCACGGTGAGCTCCGTTCCTCAACGTACAGTACTCTCCCCAGTTATCTTTATTATTTTCTTATCCGTCGAAAGGAAGAAAAAGAAATTTTCGAGAAAACAGTAGATCACTGTTGCTGCAAATGCTCTTTGCAATGACTGTGTAGTCTTGCGGGCCGCTAGCGGAAATAGCCTGCTTAGTTGACCAAGTTATCAACAAGGAAGTTTGACCTTAGATCCAATGTTCAAATATTACAACTTTTGAAACCTGTCACAGGTATGATTTATCCCAGTGTTTGTATAGTGGAAAGTTCAAGTGAAAAGTTCAGTAGACCTTATTGGCTACTACATATGTTAATATAAAAATGTCTGAGGGACGCTTGGAGGCGCAGCTCGTGAAGTTGTTGAAAGTGTGTAAAAATTTTTCAACCTTTAGTTCAAGGTTCTGCTTTGTTTTCTCTCCATAATTTCTGCAGTCGAACTTCATTTTGATCTCGTAGTTGTTGTTTTTTTCGCTGTGTTTTGTAGCTGCGGATTAGCACAATATTTGTTGATGCCATTTTGAAAGAAGATAATCAAAGTGAACTTTGGTGATGGCAGGTGAAGCTTATGCAAGGTGAACCTTGGTGATGGCAGGTGAAGCTTGTGCAAGGTGAACCTTGGTGATGGCAGGTGAAGCTTGTGCAAGGTGAACCTTGGTGATGGCAGGTGAAGCTTGTGCAAGGTGAACCTTGGTGATGGCAGGTGAAGCTTGTGCAAGGTGAACCTTGGTGATGGCAGGTGAAGCTTGTGCAAGGTGAACCTTGGTGATGGCAGGTGAAGCTTGTGCAAGGTGAACCTTGGTGATGGCAGGTGAACCTTGGTGATGGCAGGTGAAGCTTGTGCAAGGTGAACCTTGGTGATGGCAGGTGAAGCTTGTGCAAGGTGAACATTACTAATAGCAGGTGAATCCCAACTATCTGTTTCGTTTGTTTTAACGTGCCTCTAATTGTCTGTTTTCTTCTTCCTAGGTGAGTGAGTTTTGGGGAAGATACGACAGCTTGAGTGAAGCACGTGAGGCGTCTCAGGTAAGTTGATAACTGGAGGTGTTGTGTGAGGTAAGTTGATAACTGGAGGTGTTGTGTGAGGTAAGTTGATAACTGGAGGTGTTGTGTGAGGTAAGTTTATAACTGGAGGTGTTGTGTGAGGTAAGTTGATAACTGGAGGTGTTGTGTGAGGTAAGTTGATAACTGGAGGTGTTGGTATATGCGGATTTCACCAAGGCATCTGACAAACGCTATCATGGAGTGACTGCGCACAAAAAAATGAAGGCGATAAGTATAAATGTGAAAGTAGGCAAATATATATGAGACTGTGAGAGATAGAACACACAAAGTAGTAGTAAAAACAATATCCAACATTAGGTAAGTAAAGCAGCTGAGTACCGCAAGGCGCACTCCTGGAGCCAATGTTCTCTCCCACTTATAGCATAGATAAAAACACACTCCACAGTTTTTATCATCATTTGCGGATGATCTGAAAATCAGCATGAAAATCACCTCGGTAAAAGGCGTTGAAAAATTACAAGAAGATAATAGCAAAGTCTTCCGATGGGCAATGAAGAATAACTTGATGCTCAGTAGTGACGAGTTTCAACTGCTTACATATGAAAAACATGAAGAATTAAAAAATGACACTGCATACAGCACTCAAGAGGATCATGAAATAGAACGAAAGGAAGACGTGATGAACCTGGGTGCAGTAATATCAACTCGCCTTTCTTTCAGATAAATTAATAAGGCAAATGTCACGACAACCAGAAAACTGATAGGGTGGATAATGAGAATTTTCAAAAGGAGAGATAGTAACATTGGTGACACTTTAAATGACTTGTGCTCTCTTACACTGTTGTGCAGTGTTGACGGTCATTATGGTAGGGACATTACTTACACTCTGAACCATTTACCTACACTCAGGGTGGTAAGTACACTACTTCCTCAGTCTCAGGGTGATGAGTACACTACTTCCTCAGTCTCAGGGTGGTGAGTACATTACTTCCTCAGTCTCAGGGTGGTGAGTACATTACTTCCTCAGTCTTGGGGTGATGGTGGTGGCAAGCATCAGATTAACTTAAAATGGCAAGTGGTTTTGGACCCTGGCCGCCAGGACCGGCTTTACAGCAGGTCGACAGGACTTAGGCAGTGCCAGGAGCTGTGATTCGAACCCCGCAACCACAACTAGGTGAGCAAACCATGAATAATCCTCCTCTTGTTATGCCGACATATTCAGTGCCGGTGCTTGATAAATCAGTTGCCGGATACAACGTCCTAAATCGCAAACGCATCCGGCCGAACGTATCCGGCCGTTTCCTGACTGTTGTTGCGACGTTGTCGGACAAGTGACCGCAGATAGGACTATCATTAACGTCAGTGTTAATATATTAACACCGGTGTTAATATAGCGTTAATAATGGTGTGTTAGTTTAGCTTTAGCACCATCGTTAATTAATATAGCGTTAACACCGGTGCTAATACGCATCGTTAACACCAGTGTTGATATCGGTAACACAAGTGTTAATATATCATTAACATGACTGAACCAGCCTCACTGGAGGAGAGCTGTTATTATTATATTGGTAAAGTTATCACATTCACACGAAACAAACTCGTATGGGTTATACAACAATCAAGTTACATGATTTAAAATAAAAACATCCCCGTGTTTGGTGCGAAGGGTCAGTGTTTAATTATTTAACACAGCTGGAGGTGATTCCTTGTTAAAAATAGGAATGTTAGTGTTTAGTGAGCTAGGTCGTGCTCTGAATCACTTCATAAACATCGGGATATCACATTAATCCCAGGATAACCCCTCGGATATCTGTGTTAACTGGAGTGTTTGTGCTCCACGTCTCAGTACTGGTGATAACACCCATTGTCATAGATGCTCTCTCTCTCTCTCTCTCTCTCTCTCTCTCTCTCTCTCTCTCTCCACACACACTTATTTGTTAATATAAAGAGTCAGCAGTCATCTAGGTAACTTGGTGATTGTCAGTCATCCAGGTAACCTGGTGATTGTCAGTCATCCAGGTAACCTGGTGATTGTCAGACATCCAGGTAACCTGGTGATTGTCAGTCATCCAGGTAACCTGGTGATTGTCAGTCATCCAGGTAACTTGGTGATTGTCAGTCATCCAGGTAACCTGGTGATTGTCAGTCACCCAGGTAACCTGGTGATTGTCAGTCATCCAGGTAACTTGGTGATTGTCAGTCATCCAGGTAACCTGGTGATTGTCAGTCACCCAGGTAACCTGGTGATTGTCAGTCATCCAGGTAACTTGGTGATTGTCAGTCACCAGGTAACCTGGTGATTGTCAGTCACCCAGGTAACCTGGTGATTGTCAGTCATCCAGGTAACTTGGTGATTGTCAGTCATCCAGGTAACCTGGTGATTGTCAGTCATTGACCTCACAGACCACAACACTGACCTCATAAACTACCCACTAAGTGTTTCCTATATTCCACATCCTCGATAGCAGATGACTGGCTGCCACTGGGCTGCCACCGGGCTGCCGCCGGGCTGCCGCCGGGCTGCCGCCGGGCTGCCGCCGGGCTGCCGCCGGGCTGCCGCCGGGCTGCCGCCGGGCTGCCACCGGGCTGTGTCAGCAGTTGTAAGCTAGAGATGAAGATTTGTGAGAAGCGTCTAAGTTATATTTACTGCTGGGATTTGTGGCCTTTGTGATGAGTGGGACCACCCTTGTTGGTCCCTCCCTCCCCTGGTCCCTCCCTCCCCTAGTCCATCCCTTCCCTGGTCCCTCCCCAGGTTCTTCCCCTGGTTCCGCCCCCGGTCCCTTCCCTGGTTCCCTCCCTGGTCCTTTCCCATGTCATTCCCCCGGTCCCTCCCCAGGTCACTCCCTATGTCCCTTAGGTCACTCTTCAGGTCCCTTCTCATGTCCCTTCCCAGGTTTTTCTCCAGGTCACTCCCCAGGTCACTCCCCAGGTCTGTAATCTTGAGAGATGGTAATTCCCAGTAATAGTAACTTCAGCTAAGCTGGAAGTCAAGCCTTGAAGCTGCCAAAGCTGATTAAACTTTATTGGAATATGTGACAATATCCTTGTTGCCTTACTGAAGTCTCCCAGCTCAAGCTGACACTACTGAAGTCTCCCAGCTCAAGCTGACACTACTGAAGTCTCCCAGCTCAGGCTGACACTACTGAAGTCTCCCAGCTCAGGCTGACACTACTGAAGTCTCCCAGCTCAGGCTGACACTACTGAAGTCTCCCAGCTCAGGCTGACACTACTGAAGTCTCCCAGCTCAGGCTGACACTACTGAAGTCTCCCAGCTCAGGCTGACACTACTGAAGTCTCCCAGCTCAGGCTGACACTACTGAAGTCTCCCAGCTCAGGCTGACACTACTGAAGTCTCCCAGCTCAGACTGACACTACTGAAGTCTCCCAGCTCAGACTGACACTACTGAAGTCTCCCAGCTCAGACTGACACTACTGAAGTCTCCCAGCTCAGACTGACACTACTGAAGTCTCCCAGCCCAGACTGACACTACTGAAGTCTCCCAGCTCAGACTGACACTACTGAAGTCTCCCAGCTCAGACTGACACTACTGAAGTCTCCCAGCTCAGACTGACACTACTGAAGTCTCCCAGCCCAGACTGACACTACTGAAGTCTCCCAGCTCAGACTGACACTACTGAAGTCTCACAGCTCAGACTGACACTACTGAAGTCTCCCAGTCTCAGACTGGACACTACTGAAGTCTCCCAGCTCATGACTGACACTACTGAAGTCTCCCAGCTCAGGCTGACACTACTGAAGTCTCCCAGCTCAGACTGACACTACTGAAGTCTCCCAGCTCAGACTGACACTACTGAAGTCTACCAGCTCAGACTGACACTACTGAAGTCTCCCAGCTCAGGCTGACACTACTGAAGTCTCCCAGCTCAGGCTGACACTACTGAAGTCTCCCAGCTCAGACTGACACTACTGAAGTCTCACAGCTCAGACTGACACTTCTGAAGTCTCCCAGCTCAGACTGACACTACTGAAGTCTCCCGCTCAGACTGACACTACTGAAGTCTACCAGCTCAGACTGACACTACTGAAGTCTACCAGCTCAGACTGACACTACTGAAGTCTACCAGCTCAGACTGACACTACTGAAGTCTCCCAGCTCAGGCTGACACTACTGAAGTCTCCCAGCTCAGGCTGACACTACTGAAGTCTCCCAGCTCAGACTGACACTACTGAAGTCTACCAGCTCAGACTGACACTACTGAAGTCTCCCAGCTCAGCTGACACTACTGAAGTCTCCCAGTCAGGCTGACACTACTGAAGTCTCCCAGCTCAGACTGACACTACTGAAGTCTCCCAGCTCAGACTGACACTACTGAAGTCTCACAGCTCAGACTGACACTTCTGAAGTCTCCCAGCTCAGACTGACATTACTGAAGTCTCCCAGCTCAGGCTGACACTACTGAAGTTCTCCCAGCTCAGGCTGACAACTACTGAAGTCTCCCAGCTCAGGCTGACACTACTGAAGTCTCCCAGCTCAGGCTGACACATACTGAAGTCTCCAGCTCAGGCTGACACTACTGAAGTCTCCAGCTCAGGCTGACACTACTGAAGTCTCCCAGCTCAGGCTGACACTACTGAAGTCTCTCCCAGCTCAGGCTGACACTACTGAAGTCTCCAGCTCAGGCTGACACTACTGAAGTCTCCCAGCTCAGGCTGACACTACTGAAGTCTCCCAGCTCAGGCTGACACTACTGAAGTCTCCCAGCTCAGGCTGACACTACTGAAGTCTCCAGCTCAGGCTGACACTACTGAAGTCTCCCAGCTCAGGCTGACACTACTGAAGTCTCCCAGCTCAGGCTGACACTACTGAAGTCTCCCAGCTCAGGCTGACACTACTGAAGTCTCCCAGCTTAGGCTGACACTACTGAAGTCTCCCAGCTCAGACTCGCACTACTGAAGTCTCCCAGCTCAGACTGACACTACTGAAGTTTCCCAGCTCAGACTGACACTACTGAAGTTTCCCAGCTCAGACTGACACTACTGAAGTCTCCCAGCTCAGACTGACACTGCTGAAGTCTCACAACTCAGACTGACACTACTGAAGTCTCCCAGCTCAGGCTGACACTACTGAAGTCTCCCAGCTCAGACTGACACTACTGAAGTTTACCAGCTCAGACTGACACTACTGAAGTCTCCCAGCTCAGGCTGACACTACTGAAGTCTCCCAGCTCAGACTGACACTACTGAAGTCTCCCAGCTCAGACTGACACTACTGAAGTCTCCCAGCTCAGACTGACACTACTGAAGTCTCCCAGCTCAGGCTGACACTACTGAAGTCTCCCAGCTCAGGCTGACACTACTGAAGTCTCCCAGCTCAGGCTGACACTACTGAAGTCTCCCAGCTCAGGCTGACACTACTGAAGTCTCCCAGCTCAGGCTGACACTACTGAAGTCTCCCAGCTCAGGCTGACACTACTGAAGTCTCCCAGCTCAGGCTGACACTACTGAAGTCTCCCAGCTCAGGCTGACACTACTGAAGTCTCCCAGCTCAGGCTGACACTACTGAAGTCTCCCAGCTCAGGCTGACACTACTGAAGTCTCCCAGCTCAGGCTGACACTACTGAAGTCTCCCAGCTCAGACTGACATTACTGAAGTCTCCCAGCTCAGGCTGACACTACTGAAGTCTCCCAGCTCAGGCTGACACTACTGAAGTCTCCCAGCTCAGACTGACACTACTGAAGTCTACCAGCTCAGACTGACACTACTGAAGTCTACCAGCTCAGACTGACACTACTGAAGTCTACCAGCTCAGACTGACACTACTGAAGTCTCCCAGCTCAGGCTGACACTACTGAAGTCTCCAGCTCAGGCTGACACTACTGAAGTCTCCCAGCTCAGACTGACACTACTGAAGTCTACCAGCTCAGGCTGACACTACTGAAGTCTCCCAGCTCAGGCTGACACTACTGAAGTCTCCCAGCTCAGGCTGACACTACTGAAGTCTCCAGCTCAGGCTGACACTACTGAAGTCTCCCAGCTCAGGCTGACACTACTGAAGTCTCCCAGCTCAGACTGACATTACTGAAGTCTCCCAGCTCAGGCTGACACTACTGAAGTCTCCCAGCTCAGGCTGACACTACTGAAGTCTCCCAGCTCAGACTCGCACTACTGAAGTCTCCCAGCTCAGACTGACACTACTGAAGTTTCCAGCTCAGACTGACACTACTGAAGTTTCCCAGCTCAGACTGACACTACTGAAGTCTCCCAGCTCAGACTGACACTGCTGAAGTCTCACAACTCAGACTGACACTACTGAAGTCTCCCAGCTCAGGCTGACACTACTGAAGTCTCCCAGCTCAGACTGACACTACTGAAGTCTCCCAGCTCAGACTGACACTACTGAAGTCTCCCAGCTCAGACTGACACTACTGAAGTCTCCCAGCTCAGACTGACACTACTGAAGTCTCACAACTCAGACTGACACTACTGAAGTCTCCCAACTCAGACTGACACTACTGAAGTCTCCCAGCTCAGGCTGACACTACTGAAGTCTCACAACTCAGACTGACACTACTGAAGTCTCCCAGCTCAGGCTGACACTACTGAAGTCTCACAACTCAGGCTGACACTACTGAAGTCTCACAACTCAGGCTGACACTACTGAAGTCTCCCAGCTCAGACTGACACTACTGAAGTCTCCCAGCTCAGACTGACACATTTAAACACTGCATGTGACCAATCGGGGAGACGCAGCTAGATTTTGTTACCACTGTGTAACTGTCATCTGTGAGTACCAGATTCAAACAGTGTGAAAAACACAGGCACTGGTGAGCTGGGAGCTATGAAGCTCAAGTTAGTATGTTTTGTTGTGGGGTTCTAAGCCTAACTTACATATGTAGTTAGTACTGTCCACCATCTTGAGAGTGAATTCTTCATAGCTCAACTACGTCTTGAACTGCCATCCAGTGGCGGATCTACATTTTTAGGGCCCTGAAGCTTAAACTGTTATGGGGGCCGCTTCACAACACCTTCTCATACAGTAGACCCAAAATTTTTAAGCAATGTAGACTAAAGTGCCTGCTGGGGCCCCTCTGGGATTATGGGCCCTGAAACTTTAGCTTCATTAGTTTCGTAGTAGATCCGCCGCTGCTGTCATCTATGTCTTCTGGTTCCTGCTCCTCTCATCTCCTTGACCATATAAACCTTTATCTAATTCCTTGAGTATTTTGTATGTTGTGCTCATATCCTTGCTTCCCAGTCCATCCTGTAGTGTTGTTACGTTGAGTTGTTTGTCTCCTCGTGGTCCATCTCCCTTAGTTCGAGTCTGGTTGTCAGTCATTGGAACTTCAGTAGGGACACAGGTGCGTGCTTCATCAAGTGTGAGCTCCGTGCTAGTGGCTCATTCTCCAAGATAGGCGTGTATGTGCGGGTGCTTGCGTACATGTGCATTCGTTCCCATGAGTGTATGTACGAGTGTGTACGTTTGTGTACGAGTGTGTACGCTGGTCTGAAAGCCTTTTATCTTTTATTGTCACATAAGGAGAAACTTGAGAGTCTTCAACGAGATGAGTTTTTCAGGGGAACATAAATATAATGTACGATGAATTAGAAGTGTAAAGGGAAGGAGAAGAGGAGGAAGGAGAAAGGGAAGATGAGGTGGAAGGGGAAGGAATGAAACAAGCTGTGGGGAGGGGTAGTGAAAGGTAATTAGGTAGGAAGAAACGGTTGTTATGGGGGGGGGGATGAGGGAGAGGCTCTCAGTTGTTTACCTTGAAAGATAAACATTGAGAAGTAATCAGCTACGAGAGCTTCACATTAGGTAGTTTGTGTGACATTTTCATTACGGGTTTTGTTGTCAGCTTGATGGGTTCAGCAGTGCTCAGGTGGTGGTTGTGGCTTGCACCAGGAGACTTGTGTCATCGCCGCTGTCTACTGTCTTGTTTTTATCCTCTCACTCTGTTTTTGTTAGTATGTTTATCAGTGGGGAAAAATAGAGCCTGGTCTTCCTCTTATAATGAATCGATCAGTGGCGGAGATGCAAAAAGACTGTGACTAAGGAGAAGTGAAGTTAAGGGTGATGGTGAACCTCCATTTCCTACAAGGAAACAGAGACTGCCTTTACCCTGCTATGATAAGAGTGAAGCTTGGTTAGCCCAGATCACAATCTTTGGTACGGCAGCAGCGACCTCTGGCTTACTCTGTGCTAGACTCGTTGAAACGATCACTCATAAGAGAGGAGGAACAGTGCATCAGGCCTGTTGGTCCATGTTAGGCCAATAGGCCTAGCATGGATCAATAGGCCATGTAATATAACCACCACAAGGGTCTATGCTGTAATATAACTACCACAAGGTACTATGCTGTAATATAACTACCACAATGTACTATGCTGTAATATAACCACCACAAGGTACTATGCTGTAATATAATTACCACAAGGTACTATGCTGTAATATAACTACCACGAGGCACTATGATGTAATATTACCTTCACCACCGCCACCAACCTAACCAAGCCACCACCACCTTCACCTACCTAACCTAGCCAGACCACCATCACCCACCTAACCTAACCAAACCACGATGACCAACCTAACCAAGCCACCATCACCAACCTCCTCCTCCTACTACTACTACTACTACTACTACTACTACTACTACTACTACTACTACTACTAAGTACCACCAGCCACCTCCCCCCTCCCCTCTACGAAGGTATATAAGTCAAAGAGAGGAACACGCTAGACTTCATTTGGCTTGATAGAAAATGTTGGCTGGGCTGAGAACTTGTTACAAGTCTTCTTCACCGCCGCCTTTGTTGTTAAGCTGGGTTTTGTAACGAGATTATTGGCTTAAATTGCCTCGTTTGGCAAACCTTTCAACTTTAAATGTCCCTGAATAGAGTCGTCTTATCTTCAATGGCATCTTGTATCAAGTCTATAGCCTTGATAGCTTTTCCAAGCCGCTGGCACCGACTTAAATGGTTCTTGTACCTACTTGCCAACTTAAATGACTTTTGTAATTGCTTTAACTTACTTAATTATTGAACCGGGTTCATTAATTTTTCTCTGAGGTTAAATTTT
>NC_069411.1:12004812-12157413 GCF_026875155.1 Cherax quadricarinatus | reverse complement strand
AGATCGCAAGTTCTCCTATTCGGCAGACATATATATATAAAAAATACACACTGGCCGATTCCCACCAAGGCGGGGTGGCCCGAAAAAGAAAAACTTTCAACCATCATTCACTCCATCACTGCCCTTGGGCCAGAAGGGTGCTTTACACTACAGTTTTTAAACTGCAACATTAACACCCCTCCTTCAGAGTGCAGGCACTGTACTTCCCATCTCCAGGACTCAAGTCCGGCCTGCTGGTTTCCCTGAACCCCTTCATAAATGTTACTTTGCTCACACTCCAACAGCACGTCAAGTATTAAAAACCATTTGTCTCCATTCACTCCTATCAAACGCGTTAAACGCATGCCTGCTGGAAGTCCAAGCCCCTCGCACACAAAACCTCCTTTACCCCCCTCCCTCCAACCTTTCCTAGGCCGACCCCTACCCCGCCTTCCTTCCACTACAGACTGATACACTCTTGAAGTTATTCTGTTTCGCTCCATTCTCTCCACATGTCCGAACCACCTCAACAACCCTTCCTCAGCCCTCTGGACAACAGTTTTGGTAATCCCGCACCTCCTCCTAACTTCCAAACTACGAATTCTCTGCATTATATTAACACCACACATTGCTCTCAGACATGACATCTCCACTGCCTCTAGCCTTCTCGTCGCTGCAACATTCATCACCCATGCTTCACACCCATATAAGAGCGTTGGTAAAACTATACTCTCATACATTCCCCTCTTTGCCTCCAAGGACAAAGTTCTTTGTCTCCAGAGACTCCTAAGTGCACTACTCACCCTTTTCCCCTCATCAATTCTATGATTCACCTCATCTTTCATAGACCCATCCGCTGACACGTCCACTCCCAAATATCTGAATACATTCACCTCCTCCATACTCTCTCCCTCCAATCTGATATCCAATCTTTCATCACCTAATCTTTTTTGTTATCCTCATAACCTTACTCTTTCCTGTATTCACTTTCAATTTTCTTCTTTTGCACACCCTACCAAATTCATCCACCAATCTCTGCAACTTCTCTTCAGAATCTCCCAAGAGCACAGTGTCATCAGCAAAGAGCAACTGTGACAACTCCCACTTTATGTGTGATTCTTTATATTTTAACTCCACGCCTCTTGCCAAGACCCTCGCATTTACTTCTCTTACAACCCCATCTATAAATATATTAAACAACCACGGTGACATCACACATCCTTGTCTAAGGCCTACTTTTACTGGGAAATAATTTCCCTCTTTCCTACATATTCTAACTTGAGCCTCAATATCCTCGTAAAAACTCTTCACTGCTTTTAGTAACCTACCTCCTACACCATACACCTGCAACATCTGCCACATTGCCCCCCTATCCACCCTGTCATACGCCTTTTCCAAATCCATAAATGCCACAAAGACGTCTTTAGCCTTATCTAAATACTGTTCACTTATATGTTTCACTGTAAACACCTGGTCCACACACCCCCTACCTTTCCTAAAGCCTCCTTGTTCATCTGCTATCCTATTCTCCGTCTTTCTCTTAATTCTTTCAATAATAACTCTACCATACACTTTGCCAGGTATACTCAACAGACTTATCCCCCTATAATTTTTGCACTCTCTTTTATCCCCTTTGCCTTTATACAAAGGAACTATGCATGCTCTCTAACCAATCCCTAGGTACCTTACCCTCTTCCATACATTTATTAAATAATTGCACCAACCACTCCAAAACTATATCCCCACCTGCTTTAAAATTTCTATCTTTATCCCATCAATCCCGGCTGCCTACCCCCTTTCATTTTACCTACTGCCTCACGAACTTCCCCACACTCACAACTGGCTCTTCCTCACTCCTACAAGATGTTATTCCTCCTTGTCCTATACACGAAATCACAGCTTCCCTATCTTCATCAACATTTAACAATTCCTCAAAATATTCCCTCCATCTTCCCAATACCTCTAACTCTCCATTTAATAACTCTCCTCCCTATTTTTAACTGACAAATCCATTTGTTCTCTAGGCTTTCTTAACTTGTTAATCTCACTCCAAAACTTTTTCTTATTTTCATCTCACCCACTCTCTCATTTGCTATCTTTTTACATTGCTTCACACCACTCTCTTAACCTCTCTCTTTTTCTCCAATACTCTTCCCTCCTTGCATCACTTCTACTTTGTAAAAACTTCTCATATGCTAACTTTTTCTCCCTTACTACTCTCTTTACATCATCATTCCACCAATCGCTCCTCTTCCCTCCCGCACCCACTTTCCTGTAACCACAAACTTCTGCTGAACACTCTAACACTACATTTTTAAACCTACCCCATACCTCTTCGACCCCATTACCTATGCTCTCATTAGCCCATCTATCCTCCAATAGCTGTTTATATCTTACCCTAACTTCCTCCTCTTTTAGTTTATAAACCTTCACCTCTCTCTTCCCTGATGCTGCTATTCTCCTTGTATCCCATCTACCTTTTACTCTCAGTGTAGCTACAACTAGAAAGTGATCTGATATATCTGTGGCCCCTCTATAAACATGTACATCCTGAAGTCTACTCAACAGTCTTTTATCTACCAATACATAATCCAACAAACTACTGTCATTTCGCCCCACATCATATCTTGTATACTTATTTATCCTCTTTTTCCTAAAATATGTATTACCTATAACTAAACCCCTTTCTATACAAAATTCAATCAAAGGGCTCCCATTATCATTTACACCTGGTACCCCAAACTACCTACCACACCCTCTCTAAAAGTTTCTCCTACTTTAGCATTCAGGTCCCCTACCACAATTACTCTCTCACTTGGTTTAAAGGCTCCTATACATTCACTTAACATCTCCCAAAATCTCTCTCTCTCCTCTGCATTCCTCTCTTCTCCAGGTGCATACAAGCACCTGGGGGAGATGGGGGATGGTGGCAGTGGTGGGAGTTATGCAGACAGCTGGCCACATTCTAAGAGAACCAGGAGGAGGCGACAGGCCCACTCTGCGCTATTCTGAGAAAAAACTTCCCCTCACCTCCTTCAGTTGCAACCTTGCAACATTGCATAGCTCCTGATGATGCACTGAGAAGTGCGAAAGTACTTGAGCTAAAGATTTCCACCCCTCTGTGGCTTACCTTGCTTATATATAATATATATATATATATATATATATATATATATATATATATATATATATATATATATATATATATATATATATATATATATATATATATATATAAGCAAGGTAAGCCACAGAGGGGTGGAAATCTTTAGCTCAAGTACTTTCGCACTTCTCAGTGCATCATCAGGAGCTATGCAATGTTGCAAGGTTGCAACTGAAGGAGTGAGGGGAAGTTTTTTCTCAGAATAGCGCAGAGTGGGCCTGTCGTCTCCTCCTGGTTCTCTTAGAATGTGGCCAGCTGTCTGCATCACTCCCACCACTGCCACCATCCCCCATCTCCTCCATGTGGGGTAAGAGGGTTTTGAGAAGTCAAGAAATATGAAACTAGAAGGTATAATAGTTCGCCTTAGGCTTTTTCTAACCATTTAGAACAGGTCCTGTGACTTGAGAAAATACGTTTCACAGGGGATATTATATATATTGATTGCTATTATTCTGTGTAACCTATTTAATTAATAAAAGAAAGGAAATGAATGTGCTCTTTGTCCGTTTAAATGTCTTGTTCCCGAATGTTCTCAGGGGTACTGAGACGTATCCTTTATATTGTCTACTATTCTTCTCAATATCGATTATTATGCCTTACTTGGGATTGTTCTATACCATTACAATAATATTTCTATGATCCAGATTTCTACTTCTAATATCCTTTAACCCACTACCTATGTAATCAGGTAATCCTGTCAATGTATGGTGCAATCACAGCTAAACGCGTTATATTCAAATTCAATTCAAAGTTTATTCTCTATAAAGATTACAATGTTGAATTTACAGAATTTGGTTGTTGTGTGGTTTACATATAGTTAAATAATGATTACAGAGTGTACCACTAGAACACCTAGCATGGCTAGGCATTTCGGGCAGACTTAGTTAAGATAAGATAAGATAAGATTTCGTTCGGATTTTTAACCCCGGAGGGTTAGCCACCCAGGATAACCCAAGAAAGTCAGTGCGTCATCGAGGACTGTCTAACTTATTTCCATTGGGGTCCTTATTCTTGTCACCCAGGATTGCGACCCAACACCAGTCGACTAAACACCCCAGGGTACCTTTTTAGCTGATAGGGTGAACAGGATCAATAGTTGTAAGGAAGAAAGTGTCGGAATTTCACCCGCCGGGAATCGAACCCGGGCCCTCCGTTGTGTGAAGCGGGGAGCTTTAGCCACCAGGCTTTTGTTTTGGCACACAGTACCTTAGTTTCAGTATTGGAGTATCTAGGGATTCCATTATTTGATAGATTGAGATTATATTCTCTGTTTATTGGGTCTAATGGGTGGTGAGCGTAAGTGTGAACCACCAGGTGGTATTTGTGTAGAGTTAGTTGGTGGGGTGTTGTATCAGAGTGGTAAGTGGTTTTATAATGGTTAGTTTTGATGAGGTGATGAAGGTGTATGGAATGTGTCTGCTGTTCTAGAGTTTATGGTAGGGTGTTCCAGATTTAGGGCCCCTTTGAACATACATTGAAGTTTTGTAAAGGTTTATTCGGACATGGGGGATGGGAATGTCGTAGAGATGTTTGTGTCTTGTGTGATTATGCAGTTGGGTTCTGTCACAACCTATCAAGAAAGCGTTTTCTAGGTCTGGTTGATATTGGAGAGTTTGAGGTTCTGTAGATGTAGATTGCACGTGTAAGTGTGGATGTACTGAACAGGGGAGTAAGTTTAGATCTATGAAGAGTGGGCTGGGGGGGTGTTGGAGCGTGATATAATTTATTGAATTAGAAACAACTACGTCAGAAATTGTTCATAAGAAATGGCAAGTAGTTTTTTCCACAGTGGTATTTGCAGGACATTCTGGAGAAATCCCTACTTTGCTAGCGGGTAATTAAAGCATTACCCATGTGTGCATTGTGTGTGTGTGTGTGTGTGGGTGTGTGTGTGTGTATGTGTGTGCACTCACCTAGTTGAGATGCGGGGTTCGAGTCCAAGCTCCTGTGTGTGGGTGTGTGTGTGTGTTGTGTGTGTGTGTTGTGTGTGTGTGTGTGTGGGGTGTGTGTGTGTGTGTGTTTGAGTGTGTGGCTGTGTATGAGTTGTGTGTGTGTGTGTGTACTCACCTATTGTGTGGTTGCAGGGGTCGAGTCATAGCTCTGGATGTGTGTGCATGAGTGTGTGTGGCGTGTGTTGTGAGTATGAGTTTGTGTAGGTGTGTGTGTGTGTGTGTTGTGTGGTGTGTGTGTGTGTGTACTCACCTAATTGTACTCAACCGAATTGTGGTTTGCTAGGGGTCGTGACTCATGCTCCTGGCCCCGCCTCTTCATGATCGCTACTGGATCCTCATCTCTCTCTGCTTCCTGAGCTTTTGTATACCTCTTCTTTAAACTATGTATGGTTCCGGCCTCCATACTTACACTTTGCTAGGCTTAGTCCAATGCTGCATCTCTATGAACTGAAGAAATTAATTCCTAACGTCTCCCTGTGACTCGTCTGGAGTCTTCGCTTCCAGTGTGACCCCTTGTCCCTGTGTCCCCTCTTGGAAATCTATCTTTTGTTCCACCCCAGGGCCGTCTATTCCCAGCCAGAATTTGATATGGTCGTTATCATGTATCCCCTGACCTTCTGTCCTCCAGTGTCGTCAGTCCCCGATTTCCCTTAACCTTTCCTCGTACGACATTCCTTGAGCTCTGGGACTAGCATTGTTGCATACTTTGTACTTTCTCTAAATTCGACGTGCTTGACAGGGGTGGGTTCCAGACTGGTGCTGCATACTCCAGTATGGGCCTAACATTACACAGTGTACAGTGTCTTGAACGTTTCCTTATTAAGGTATCGGATCGCTATTCTCAGGTTTGCCTGGCGCCCGTTATGCTGCAGAGGTTTTTTGGTTGATGTGTGCCTTCCACGGTGGATGAGCTCGGTGTATGGTACCCAAGGTCTTTCTCCCTGAGTGAGGTCTGTAGTCTTTGTCCACCTAGCTATATCTGTTGCGGTCTTCTTTTGCCCCATAACCAATCTTACATGACTTTGCATTTGGCTGGATGATTCGAGAAGCAGTTACAGGACACATGTACAGCCTCTCCAGGTCTCTTTGCTGTCCTGCCTAACCTCGTTCCGATTTAATTCTTCTCATCAACGTCACGTCATCTGCGAACAGGGACACTTCAGAGTCTATTCCTTCCATTCATGTCCGTTCACATATACAAAATAGCCACTGGTCTAGGCTGACCCCTGTGGGACCCCGCTCGTAACAGGCGCCCCACTGTGATACCTCTCACGTACCTAATGACTCGTGGCTGCTCCTGTCAGGTATTCCCTTATCCATTGCAGTGCCCTTCCTTTTAGTGTGCCTGATCTCCAGTTCTGCACTTAATCTCTTGTGGGATTCTGTTGTCAAAGGCCTTCCTGCAGGTCTAGGAAAACGCAATCTACCCAAACCTCTATCTCGTTGTCTTCTTATTCGGTTACCTTGTCAAAAAAAACTCCAGGAGGTTTGTGATTCAACGATTTGCTTTACATGACCCAAGTGCTGGTTTTCCATTTATAATCTTGTTCCTTTTCGGTGTGCGACCACTCTCCTCCTGATAATCCTTCTACATGACCTTTTGGCCACCCCACACAATTACATGGTCAGAGAGACACAGGTCTGTAGTTTAGTGCCTCGTTTCTGTTTTTTCCTTTCTTAAATATGGGGACTAACATTAGATGTCTTCCATTCTAAGGTAGTTGCCCAGTTTCAAGGGATGTGTTGAAAGATTGTGGTTAGAGGCTCACACAGCTTCTTACTCCTTCTCTAAGACCCAGGGGGAGGAGTGTTGTAAAGTCCCATCGCCGTTGTGGTTGTCAAGGTCACTTAAGAGCTTCTTCTACTCATGCCTCAGTTGTTTCGTATGTCATCCTACTACTTGTGGATATTACCTCTTGATGTTCCCTTTGGGTGGCTTCACACTGCCCTCCTGTATCTACTTTAAAAACTTCCTTTAAATCATCGGTTCTGCTACGCAACTTTACCGCCTGTTCAGTGTCTTGTGAGTTTCTCCTCCTTCTGTCCTTAATTTCTGAAAAATTCACCTGGTCTTTGGACTGTTGTCTTCATCCTGATGTGGTATACAACAGTTTCGGGTCAGTCTTGTTCTCGAAGCTATGTCATTTTCATACTGTCGCTGGGCAACCCTCCTTACCTGTGCGTACTCTTTATGGCTCTGCGATGATCTCCCTATTTCGGTTGTTCTCTGCCTTCTGTACTTTTTCCATTCTCTATTGCACTTTGTTTTGGCTCCTTACACCGTCGGGTGAAACAGGGGCTTGTTCTGTCTTCCCCGTTGTTTACTGTTGCCCTTGGGATGATCCTATTCCACTGCCTCCTTGCATTTTGTTTGCTAGATTCCATCATTTAATTACTGGGCTTTCCTGCCAGTTCTCTGTCCATACTGCGAACTCCCGCTGGAAGTTCTTCAACCCTATGTAGTCCCCTCTTTTATAGTCAGGCTTTTTCCATTTCTACTCCTGTTATTCTCTCCACTTGAGCTCTACTATGTATTCAAAGCTCTGAACCACGTGGTCGCTAGCTCCATAGGGGACTCATCATACTTGTTGTCTCAATGTTTGAGCTGCCCAGGGTGAACACAAGGTCCCATGCTTGCTGGTTCATCCTCCACTCTCACTCTGGTAGTGTCCTTAACATGTTCGGTACTTTGTGGTTTTCCAGCACCACTCCAAACATACTGCTCTCATGTTTCGGGACCCACAATGTGGCTCCAGGTTTTTCCACAGTCAAATCTCCATGTGGTTGAAATCACCCATAACCAGCAACTTTTGACTCTGCTGGATGTGGGGAATAGGGGGCTCCTTCTTGCCACCTCAGCAAGTGTGTCCACCATTGCTCTGTGCTATCTTAATATTTCTTCTTGGCCTCCTGCAGTTCTGTGGGTGTGATTATACATCACTGGCAATGACCACTTTTGTGTTCCCAGATGAAGTGTACCTGCTATGTAGTCTCTTTCTCGTCTCATACTATTTCCTTACATTTTCTCGAATTTTCCTTTGTTTTTTACGAGCAGTGCAACCCACCTCCCCCCATGGCCCCTTCTATCTTTCCTCATGAGCTTGGTGTATCCTGGGGTAAGATTGCAATCTGTTATGTCTCCATGAGTTTTGTTTCTGTAATGCTTGACTGTCTGGGGACTTCTCATGATTCTTTATTGCATTCCTCATGTATTCGTATTTACCATCTGCATTTGTGTACCAATAACCTTAACTTCTGTATTAATACTGTAAATGTGTGCAGGGGGTGGAAACATTAGGGATCGGTGTGTGCATGGTATGGTTTGGATTGTCAGTTGCCTTGGTGGTGTCGTGGCTGGAGTCCTTCTGCAGGTGTTTTAGGGGGGTTTTTTTTTTTGGGAAGAGGGTGCGCTTGTCTTCCATTTGTTCTGGGGTTATTCTGCTCTCCTTTTTCATTTCCTCCCATTTCTCCTTTCGTGTTTTGAACTCTCTCTTTCATTGTTTCCTTTCGTCCTGTGTTCTGTGCTCGGTCCGTCGTGTGGTACACACTACGGAACTCCTGCTTGCACTCCTTGCGTGCTTTCTCCTGCAGGTTCATGGTTTTGGGTTGATTCTGTCCTTGAAAATTACTTTGAGAGGCGATTCTTTTCTTGTGAACCACCCATTTCTCTGAAAAATTAGCTACCTGGGTCTTGTCCCCCTTCGCCTTTCACCCTTCATGATGTCTTCAATCGCTTTTTTCTCCTCCTGCTTTCTTTCTTCTTAATGTTTCCCCTTCTAGCGTCCGTTAGACCATTGACAAACACGGATCTTTCCCTTTCACCTCCCACTGTGACTCCATTGCATACTCTGATGGGCTTTAGTTCCTTCCCTTTATTGTTCCGTCCTTCAGTCCAAGTCCTCTCGTTCTGGACCTATGCTTCTTGGTTTATCCTTCTCCTGCTCACCTGTCATGGCCCCCCAAGGTATTGGTAAGGTCCCTTGACATGTCCTAGTTCATTCAAGGTCTTCCTACCTCTCTTTCTGTCTGTGTGCTCCTGTTTTGTTTGGCCACATGTGGGTTGACAGCTGATTACTGAATAAAGTTTAGTTTCCATGCTTCCTTCGGGACCTGTTGTCTGTGTTAGATTTAGCATTGCCGATGCTACTTCTGTAATATCTTTGTCTCTGTGCTGTTTCGATGTCTTCAGCTACTCTTCTTATATTCTTCCTTGATTGCTGCTTATGTGCTGGGCCTGTTGCTTCCAACCTTCTGGCATTCTGTGCTATACCTCTCTTCCATCTTCTCCTTTTCCAGACTAATCTATCTCCTTCCCAACAGTCTTCTCCCTTTTTTTGGTCTTTATCTCCCTTTCACTCCCTCTCAGTGATTCGTCCTTGGAAACAACTTGTCTCATTCCTGGTTTGGGGGAGGGGAATAGTGGTTAGGAAGAGAGGGGATGGATGGTTGTGGGGGAGGGGGGAGGATGGTTTATTGGAGGGGTTGGAGATAGTTGGGGGAGGGGAGTTAGATGGTTTGGGGTAGAGAGAGGGATGGATGGTTGGGCGAGGGGGCCGAGGTGGTTATTGAGATGGGGGGAGGGTGTTGGGCGGGGGTGGGGTTAGACGGTTTGGGGAGGGGAGTTAGGTGGTTTGGGGGAGGGGTAGGTGGCTAAGGTTCTGGAGGTGGTTAGGGACAAGGGGTGTGGAACTCGTGTTTGGTGTCTAAGTGTTTGTGTCAAGTGGTGGGAGGAGTGTGTGTGTGTGTGTGTGTGTTGGTGTGTGCTTGGGTGTGTGTGTGTGTGTGTGTGTGTGTGTGTGGTTGTGCGTGTGTGTGTGTGTTGTACTAAACCTATTTGTTACACACCTATTGTGGTTGCAGGGGTCGAGTCGTAGCTACTGGCCCCGCCTCTTCACGGTTGCTACTAGGCCCTCTCTCTCCCCGCTCATGAGTTTATTCCAAACCTCGTCTATAAAAAATGTGTATGGTTCCTGCCTCCACTACGTCATTTTCTAGGATATTCCCATGCTTTACAACTCTATGACTGAAGGTAAATACTTCCTAACTATCTCTCTGATCTTTTGTGTCTTCAACTTCCTATTGTGGCCTCTTCGTGTTTCTTGTGTCCACCTCCCTGGATACATCTGTCCTTTCCATCCACCTTGTCTTTTCCACGCAGTATTTTTATGTAGTTATCAGGTCTCCCCTGACCCTCTGTCCTCCAAGTGCGTCAGGCGATTTCCCTTACTCTTTCTACATAGGACATTCCCCTTAGCTCTGGGAACTTAACCTGTTGCAATACCTTGGTACTTTCTCTAGTGTCTTGTCGTGTTTATCAAGTGCGGGGCGTTCCAAACAGGTGCGGTACTCCAGTATGGGATGACATACACGGTGTACAGTGTCTTGAATGATTCCTTACTAAGGTATCGGAATGCTGTTCTCAGGTTTGCCAGGGCGCCCATATGCTGCAGCAGTTATAGATTGATGAGTGCTTCGGGGAGACATGTCGGTGTTATTACTCACCCCCAAGATTTTCTTCCTTGAGTGAGGTTTGCAGAGTCTTTAGGCCACCTAGCCTTATACTCTGTCTGTGGGTTTCTGTGCCCTTCCCTATCTTCATGGACTTTGCTTATGGCAGGATTAAATTCGAGAAAGCATTTGCTGGAACAGGTGTCCAGTCTGTCCAGGTCTCTTTGAAGTCTGCCTGGTCCTCATCTAGATTTTATTCTCCTCATTAACTTCAATCATCTGCAAACAGGGAAACTTCTGAGTCTATCCCTTATGTTCATGGTCGTTCACATATACCAAAAATGCTCTGGTCCTAGGACCGACCCCTGTGGGGACCCCGCACGTCCACAGGTGCCCACTGTGATACATCATTTACGTACCATGACTCCGTTGTTGCCTCCTGTCAGGTATTCTCTTGATCCATTGCAGTGCCCTTCTGTTATATGACGCCTGATGCATCTAGGCTTCTGCACTAATCTCTTGTGAGGAACTGTGTCAAAGGCCTTCTTGCAGTCATGAAGATGCAGTCAACCCACCCCTCTCTCTCTTGTCTTTATTTGTTTTTTTCTTCTGTTATGTTATATTAAAACTCCAGAAGGTTTGTGACACAGGATTTGCCTTCGTGAATCCGTGGTGGTTGCATTTATACTCCTGTTCGTTCCAGGTGTCCACCACTTCCTCATGTTATTTCTTCTCCATAATTTGTGTGTTGTGATGTGGTGTGTGTGTGTGTGTGTGTGTGTGTGTGTGTGTGTGTTGTGTGGTGTGTGCGGTGTTGTGTTGTGTGGTGTGTGATGTGTGATGTGGTGTGTTGTGTGGTGTGGGGTGTGTGTGTGTGGTTGTGTGTGTTGGTCGTGTGTTGTGTGTGTGGTGTGTGGTGTATGTGTGTGTGGTGTGTATGTTTGTGTGTGTGTGTGTGTTTGTGTGGTATGTGTGTGTGTATGTGTGTGTTGTGTGTGTGTTGTGTGTGTGTGTGTGTGTATGTGTGTGTGTGTGTGTGTGTGTATTGTGTGTGTGTATGTGTGTGTGTGTGTGTGTATGTGCGTGTGTGTGTACTGTGGTGTGTGTGTGTGTGTGTTGTGTGTGTGTGCGTGTGGTGTGCGCGTTGTGGGTGTGTGTGGTGTGTGCATGTGTGGGTGTGTTGTGTGAGTGTGTGTGTGTGGTGTATGTGTGTGTGTGTGTGTGTGTGGTGTGTGTGTGTGTGTGTGCTGTGTGTGTGTGTGTGTGTGTGTGTGTGTGTGTGTGTGTGTATGAATTTGTATGTGTCGTGTGTGTGTGTGGGTGTGTGTCTCAACAATCAATATTTGCACCAATAAACTCACTACAGTTGTGGAACGGGTGTGGAAGTTGTGAATTGGCTCTCAGTACCCACTATATATTTGTTCATGATTGTCAGCCCATGTTTAAACGGAGGAACTGTCTTACAGGATTCATACCTTGTAACTTGTGAGGTCTTACTTGTACCTTGTTCATTCCATCAAACTTTGGGAGCCCAGTTCACTGACCTTAGTACCTCTGTAATCTGTAAAATACTTGGTTAACTGTCTTTGATTGAGAACTTGACCTACCTGGAGTTCATTACCTTTTGTAAATGTCGTTTGTGTTCATTACCTTTGGAAAATTGTGAATCATTTCTTGTAACTTGTCATGGCAGTTTCTCACAGGAACTAAGCCACAGGTCACAAGACCTACACAGCACGTGTTTACTGTCGCCAGGGACATTTACTCTGCCCAATGCTCCAACAGTCTCCTCCAGAGACTTCAGCAGCCTTCTCCCGAATAGCCCTGCACCCCAGCAGCAGCTCGCTCGAAAGTATCTGCTCAGGAGCTATGCACAATCGTAGCAGCTACGCTCGAAGCTTCCTGATCATGCTCTTCCTTGGGCTGTTATGGTGGTCCAAGCACCCTCCACAACCTCGTGTACGACCTGAGCCTAGGTCTGACGACGTCAAGTACAAAAGACCCTCACGACGTGGGGTGGATACAGACGTTTGCCAAGGCAAGGTGCCTGTGAACCATATCAATCCTGGTTTAATTCTGGGTCTCCCCAGAGCCTTCACAAGCCCAGCTGGATGCATCAAATCCCCCTTTCTCCCCCAATTTAAAATATCTGAGATCTAGGACCAATTGTCCTAGTTATTAGACGATTTTAATCCTAACCCCTTAATTTCTTATTATAATACAAAGACAAAAAATATATTTCATAATACAAAAATGCATCTTCATATATTTCCTCAACCTCCTCAACTCCCCAACAAGCGCATAATCAGTACACCTCGCAGTTGGCCAGCATAACAGTTGCTCTCTGGGTTTTGCAAGCATCCTTACCGTCATTTTCTCTTACTAAATATCGGGCTCCAGTGCCGTCCTAATTCTACTAGAAAGGCACTAGCACTGCTTAGTCACCTCGCAACGTTATCCAATTGCGGGGCCAATACCTCCTCTAGGCTTCTATGGCATGAAAACTGCTCCAAAGGGTTGCAATCTTTAAAGTAACTGGCAACTGGACCACTTCACGACCACCAAGGTCGTATTTTCAGGCACACTTCACATGCACACTACAACATCTGAAAAATCGAGACAGGGCAGGCATCGCAGTAGACCCTCCATTATCCTATGCCACTACTAGGATTTTTTCAATGGACTCATAAAACAAGGCGGCTCCATAATCATGGACCGCTTCAAGGTCCACCTTTTTCACACAGGTAACATAACAATTCTGGCATAGGCTCAAAGGAGGCTGGGGAATCTCACACTCTTAATTGTCTCTCATGGCTGGCAGTACAATAGCACCGCATACCCGATCGTACAGGTCGACCAGCAAGGCGGATACAACCTCCGTACTTGCCCTTGATAGAGGCTGGTTCCAGAGCTGAGTCCATCTCCGCGGCTCATGTCCTTCCTCATCTCCGAGAGGATGGCAGCTCCTTCATAGTAGATTCTCCTGTCCTGGCACCCCAGCCAAGTATCCCATCACACACACTGCGCATTCAAACGCCATCTCCACTGAGCTAGGCAGCATCGCAGAATCCCAGCACGGCCACAGAATATCAATCATCACAGCACGGCCGTATCACAGCAGCACACAGCACGGCCGTATCACAGCAGCACACAGCACGGCCGTATCACAGCAGCACACAGCACAGCCACAGCATCGACAGCACGGCTACAGCATCGCAGCACGGTCCCAGCATCACAGCACGGCAGCAGCGTCTCAACATCACAGCACGGTCGCAGCATCTCAACATCACAGCAGCACACAGCGCGGCCACAGCATCGCAGCACAGCTACAGCATCTCAGCATAGCCACAGCATAGCAGCAAGGCTACAGCATAGCAGCAGCATCACAGCAGCCGACATCAGCAGTAGCAGGCTATGGTCAGTTGCTCGAGGTGAGGTGAGGTCACTTCAGGTCATCAACAGCAGGTGCGGTCACCCATCCCTGGCAACTGCGGGTAACTGGCGGTCTGCAGGTAATGGTCACAGAGGCTGGGTGATGCAGACAGACACCCACTACACTGGATGACAGACCAGGGCAGCAATACATCTACTGGGGCACATCAGCTGGGTGACTGGGCATATCAGCTGGGTGACTGGGCACATCAGGTGGACAGCAATCATAGGCAACTCTTCAATGGGTGACAGTTGTGGGTGAGTCTTCCAAGGCGGGCTGGGTGACTTCTCATTCCTAATATAGTTCAGAGGGCAGTTCATCACAGGAACTAAGCCACAGGTCCCAAGACCTACACAGCACGAGTACTGCGCCAAGCCAGAACTCTGCCCAATGCCTCCAACAGTCTCCTCCTGCACCCCAGCAGCAGCTCCGCTCGAAGTCTCTGCTCAGGAGCTCTGCACCCCAGCAGCAGCTCCGCTTGAATCTCCTGATCATGCTCTTCCTTGGGCTTTTATGGTGGTCCAAGCACCCTCCACAATCACGTGTACGACCTGACGCCTAGGTCTGATGCCGCCAAGAACAAAAGACCTCAGACGTGGGCGTGGCTACAGACGTTTGCCAAGGCAAGGTGTGACCATATAATTGGTTAAATTAGGTGTCCTCAGAGACCTCACAAGCCCAGCTGGACTGAATCACAGTGTTGCTGCAGTTGATCCCCAAGCACAAATAGCATAGGTGAGGTATGGATAAATAAGTGAGTGGTATAGTGTGAGAAGGGCATTTTGCGGCACGTAGTATCGTATCTTGGAGAGGATCCCAACTGTTTTGGATACTTTTTTGGTTATGTGTTGGATATGGGTGCTGAAATTCAGGTTGTTGTCAAGGTATAGGCCTAGGAATTTGCCCTCATTATGTCTGGTAATTAGAGTGTTGTCGATCTTAATGTTAATTTGTGCATCTCCTGCTCTGCTACCAAACATAATATAGTAGGTTTTGTCAGTGTTAAGCGTAAGTTTATTGGCTGTCATCCAAGTCGATATTTTGATCAGCTCCTCGTTAACAATGGTGTTGAGGGTGGCAAGATTAGGGTGAGAGATGACATAAGTCGTGTCGTCAGCAAAGAGAATGGGTTTCAGGTGTTGGGATACGTTTGGAAGATCATTGATGTATATGAGGAAGAGCAGGGGACCAAGGACACTTCCCTGCGGAACTCCAGTATCAAGTGGCCGTGTTGTTGATGCGGTGTCTTTAATGGTAACATACTGATACCTATTAGTAGGGTAAGATTTGAAATAAGCAAGCGCATGGCCTCTTATACCATAATGGTCAAGTTTGTGGAGTAGGATGTCGTGGTCTACTGTGTCAAAAGCTTTTCTTAGGTCAATAAAAATTCCTAGTGGATATTCCTTATTTTCCAATGCTGTGTAAAGCAGATCTAGCATTTTTATGATTGCATCATTAGTGCTTTTATTTTCCTAAATCCAAATTGGCAGGGATTGAGTATGTTTTGTGCTGTTATAAATGAACATAGTCTCCTGTGCACGAGTTTCTCAAAGATTTTGGATAGCAATGGTAAGTTTGATATTGGCCTATAGTTGTTTAAGTCTGTAGGGTCACCACCTTTATGTATTGGTGTAACCCTTGCCATCTTGAGTAGTTTCGGGAAGGTGCTAGTTTCTAGTGACTTGTTAAAAAGTAATGAAATAGCATGTGAAAGGATATGGGCTGTTCGCTTGTACAGTAATGGTGGGACATTAGACAGATTCCCTGAGTTGTTTTTAAGTGACTTTATAATCTCGGTGACTTCCGAGGGCTCAGTTGGTGCAAGATAGAAGGAATTTGGGAAATTCCCATCTAGGTAGTCCCCAGCATGGGCATTGGTATGTGGGATTTTATTGGCGAGATTAGATCCTATGGTTGAGAAGAAGTCGTTTATCATGTTAGCTGTGTCAGTGGGATGTAGTGGTGTTTCATTAGGTTTAGTTAGGACAATATTCTTGGTTTTTTTTCAGTTTGTGGGTCCCTAGAATCTGAGAGAGTGTTTTCCAGGTCTTTTTTATATCTCCTCTAGTGTCTGTGAATCTACTGGAGTAGTATAGTTGTTTGTCTTTCTTTATTACTTTGGTGAGAACTGATGAATAGTGTTTAAGAATATCTTTGTGTATTAAGCCCTGTCTATATTGCTTTTCATATTGGTGTTTCTTGTCAGTGGATTTCAGAATGGTGCTGGTTAGCCATGGGCAACCAAGCCATTTGTTTGTGATCTGTTTCGTTTTTATAGGACAATGTTTGTTGTATAGTCTAAGTAATTTGTTAAGAAAAATGTCTGTCCAGTCATCAATACCATTGGCCTTGGAGAATTCTGTAGGCCAGTCAACAATCTCTAGGTCAGCTGTGAACTTCCTTATTGAGGCCTCGTCATGGAGTCTAAATGAGACTTTGTTGTATTCAAGTGGTGGTTTATTAATGTTTGTCAGGAGGAAGGTAGGGTAGTGATCTGTAGTGCTATCTGTGATTATCCCTGATTTAAGGGGGGCTAGTATATTGGTCCATATGTGGTCTATTATGGTTGCACTTGTCTCAGTGAGCCTGGTTGGTTTAGTTATTGTTGGTATGAGAAGTGTGTTGTTCATATTGTTGATGAAATTAGTTACAGGCTGATCATCTAGTAAGCCAAGGTTGATGTTGAAGTCTCCAGCTAAGAGAATGTGGTGCTTATTCATTTGTCTGTTTGTTATTAGTGACTTTAATTTCTCACTGAAATTTGGGATGTTTGTGTGAGGTATCCGGTAAATGGCACCGATTGTTATAGGTGTCTTAAGGTTTTTTACAGTAAAATTAGTAAAAATGTATTCCCCATATTCATCACTAAAGCAAGTGGTGCTAATACAAGATAACTGGTTAGAGTAATAGATTACAATACCACCCCCAACTTGGCTTGGTCTGCAGTTGTGAATTGCTGTGTATCCTGGTAGAGGGTAGATATCTATTGTGTCCTGCTTAAGCCAGGTCTCAGTAAGAATAATGCAGGAGAAGGGTGTCTTTAGTGATTCAAGGAGTGCCAGGAGGTCATCATAGTGTTTGCTTAAGGACCTGATGTTGTAGTGAAGTACTGATAGACTTTTAGCATTGTTTAGGATAGTGCTGGCTTGTGATGCTGTGTAATAAAGGCAGTTACTTTCCAATAGGTTTTGATTGGGTGTCAGATTATGGAGGTTTAGATCAGGGTCAACGTGATCAATCATCTTCTAGGTTTAAATTATGGTTATTTATATCCTGAGTTATGTGTTGAGTTCTAGTACTGATATCTGTAGTGGTGGGAAGCTTGGATAAGTATATAGCTAGAGTATTTTGGTCATATAGAGTATAGTCACTACTACACATAATGAAGTTGATGTTGTCTATGTGTTGTGCTGGAATGAACTAAAGTACAACTAGGTATAAACTAGTAATATAAAAATACAAATTTAAAATAGAACAAGACTCTCACTTGTAATTGCACTAAGGTCTAATATAATGACTTTTGTGGAGTCTATGTTTTGAGCTAGAATGAGCTATAGTACAACTAGATTTAATCTAATAATATAAAAATACAAATTAAAAATAGCACCAGTCTCTCACTAGTAATTGCAATATGGTCTAATATAATGAATTTGGTATTGACTATAGTACAACTGAGTTTAATCTAATAATATAAAAAAGGCACAAGACTCTCAATTGTAACTGCACTAAGGTGTTATATAAGTTGTTTACAAGAATTAGAGTATAACTAGATTTAAATTGACAAGATAAAATATACTAGTTAAGGTAGCAAAAGAATAAAAAAAGTAGAAAAAAAATATATGAGGTAGTTGGTACTAGTTAGCAAAAGATAGTTAAGGGCCTTGAACAATAATATAATTGAAATATACACTAATTGCACACACAATATAGTCACTAAGATATGAAAACAATCTTAGAGTAGGAATTATAATATAAACTTATAATATAAAAATACAAATTGAAATGGTACTTGCAATTGCACTAGAGTCTGGTATAGGTTGTTGACAAGATCAAGAGTATAACTAGATTTAAATTGACAAAATAAAATTCACAATTAAAGTACCAAAAGAATAATAGTAAAAAAATAACAATGGTAATGTCTTGGTTATAATATGATAGTAAGATGGTAGACAGGTACACAGGTACACAGGTACACAGGTACAAAGGATAATATAAAGGTTGGAGTTGAATATACAAACTTGAAAATTTGGCAACAAAATGTTATGGGAAGTATAAAATAATGTTTAATGTACAAAAGTAAAATTGACTGGTAGTAAATATGGTGTTTAATAAAATTTTAGTAAGTAATAATGATTACAAAAAAAAGTGAAAAAGTAATGTTTATTTCACTCAATATTGCACTGGTAGTTATATAGAGGTTATATGGCAGACAAGGTAATTAAGAGTACTCTAAGATAGTAAATGTGGTATTAAAACAGGTAAAGGTAATTAGACAAGTAATGGTTATTAAATGTCAAAAATGTTAAGAGTAAATTTAAATTATAGTAAAAATGATAATTATTAATTTTAGTAAGTAATATCAATTGATAGTATTTAAAAAAATATGAGGTAATAATATGGACAGAGAAAGTATCAATTCAGCTAATGTTTAAGCAAAAACATAGTAAATAAGAAAATTACATAAGGTGACTTATGCTTACTAGTAAAATCACAAAATGAGGTAGTTGATTATTTAATTACTAAGAGATTGTACAATGAAATTTGAACAATAATGGAGCAAAACATACACTACACTACGTAGGCTTTTAGGTTGGACATTGTTTAGTTATTCTCTGTAAGATTAGTATCCCTGAGAAATCGTGATAGATCATTCTCCTTCGTGATTGTGTACAGTTGACCTACATTTGTTTTCCTAACTAGAATTTTCCCATCCCGTGTGAAGCATTGGTGTATTGTGTCATTATTCTCCCGCTTAAGTTTTCTGACTCTATAAAGGAGGTTCTGACGTTTTTTGGTAAGACACTCGTTTATGTATACCTCTTTCTTTACTTTAATAGATGCAATAATTAAGTCTTTTTTCCTGTCATGTGAGTGGAATCTAAGCATAACACTTTTTCTACCATGGGATCCTAGTAACCTGGCTTCTTTTATTTCTGACTCTGGTACAATAACACTTGGTACAATAACACATTGTTTTGGTGCCTAGACAACAGGTCGAGCGTCACCAATCCATCACGCAACCACCTGGCATAATGAGCAATCCTGATAAAGCTGAAAGATTGGAGGAACTTGACAGATGTATCAGGTGTTTAGGTAATCACAATGTAAAGGATTGTCATGCCAAATTAAACAACTGTTATCAATGTCACAAAGGAAGACACCATATAGTCATGTGTAAAGGTCTATATGATAATGTTGACAATCCTGACACAACAGTGGCTAATATAAAAATTGCTGCTAATGTTAATAATGATGGTTTTGCTGAAGTAGCCTTACCTGTGTTACAGGTAAAAATTGATGATAAAAGGCATAAATCAAAAAATGTAACTGCATTATTGGACCAGGGATCCCAGCGTACTTTCATAAAACGTAAATGTCTTGATGGTATGAAAGTACAGATGGGAGATCCCACAACTTTAAAATTATCTGGCTTTCTCTCGGATAAAAGAGCTCAATTGTATGACACTGTTTATGTAACTGTCAGGTTGGGCGATGAGAAAAAAACGTGTTAATGCAGTAATTGTAGATAGACTTCCAGAAAAAATATCTACAGTAGGGTTTAAAGTAAAGCTACAGAAAGACTTTCACATAACTTAAATTTAGCCCTTCTGGTGTAAGTGATGATTTTTGTAGGCCCAATAAATATTTTGATAGGTAGTGACTTTTTATCCCACCTTTGTAAAGGGTATGGTAAAGAATGTGGTGTCACCCTTTTGAAGACTGCGGGAGGCCCTGTAATGTATGGTAGGATTCCTCGTAATAATAATACATGACTAGAGGAAACTAAAATTTTACCATAACTGTGTGTCTTACTCATGAAATCGTAACCCATATAATTCTTCCTGGGATAGTGTTGAGCCAGTGCATAAATTGTGGAATTAGACAGCATTGGAATAAATGTAATGAAGAAAGACCAGAGATTTTTTACTCAGGAACAATACCTGAGAGATGTAAAATTTGAATCTGGAAAATTCTGAGTGCGACTTTCCGTGGAGACTGAACCATCCAGAGTTGCCCACTATTTTTACGAATGGCATAGGGACAATTAAAAGGGCTCAGCCCCGCGAACTGAGTAAGACACCAGAATTGTTAACGGCCTAAAAATGATATAATTGCGAACAGTTAATTAATAATTTATAGAAGAGGTACCTCCTGAGCAAGCCAAAATTTATGGTCACTATTTGCCATATCACGGAGTGAAGAAGGATTCTAAGACCACTCTTTGAGGATTGTGTTTAATTGTAGTGCCAGGAGTAACAAAAATGTACCTAGTTTAAATGACTGTTTGATGACAGGTCCGTCGTTGACGGAAAAATTAGGAGATATCTTATTTAATTTCAGGGTGAAGAATTATGCCTTTACGGCTGACATAAGTAAAGCTTTCCTAAGAGTGGGTTTACAAGAGGCTGACCGGGATTGTACCCGCTTAAGAAGCGGGTAATCCTAGTGACCCGCTTAGCCCTCTGAAAACCTTTCGCTTTAGGAGCGTATTATTTGGTGCTACATCCAGTCCGTTCCTACTTCAAGCGACGATAAATGCACACCTTAAACGTATGGAAAGCCCTTTGAGTAAAGTAATGAGCAAACAATTTTATGTGGACAATTTCCTGGGTGTGACATCAACTGAAAATGAGCTGTTAATGACTTACGGAGAGGCTAATAAAATAATGCAAAGCGCAAATATGCCTCTGAGGGAATGGAATAGTAATTCATCCAAATTAAAGAACAAAATAAGTAAAGATTACCCGGGAAATAAATTGCTAAAATGTGGGTAATTTTTGGGATTAACTTGGGTACAGAGAGATTGTTAATGTTAAAACCAAATAATTACAGTATGCCTAATAAATTAACTAAGAGAGTCTTGCTTGCTGAAGTTTCCAAATGTTTTGATGCACTAGGTTTAGTGTCACCCCTTACTATAAGAGGGAAATTATTAATTAAGGAAGCATGGAAACTTAAATGTGCTTGGGATGAAATTCTACCTGAGGAAGTCATTAACAGGTGGGATGAATTAATTGGTGATTATGAAAAAATTCCAATGTTGGAGTTCCCATGCCAGGTGGCCAATCCAAATGGGAAAAAATGTACTCCACATTTTTTGTGATGCTTCAAAATTGGCATATGGAGCAGTTGCTTACCTTCAATGTAATAGTGTTATTTCTCTTGTTAGCCCCTTGTATTGCATTACAGTTTTATTACAGTTTCAATTATGTAAGCTTCCATTCCAAAATTCTACTTATGTATGTTATAATGTTCAATTGTTGTGTACTTTGACATTGTATAGAATCAGCCCAAGCCGTACACCTGCTGTCTCTAGTTTGTATTAGTTGTATGTCGGGACGACATACGTCAGCGTCGCCGAGCTCTCAGTAGTAGTACCAGTTCCTAGTAACCAGTTACCAGTAACCAGTGTACCAGTAGATGACTCACTACCAACCGTCTCTGCGTGAATCGCTGACTGTATTAGCTGACTGTGTTAGCTCAAATCACCGACCAGTATGTTTTAAATAAGTGACCCACTGATCAGAGCAGATCGACTGGTCCGAACCCTTGACTGGTCCGAACCCGGGACAGTTTCAAACAGTTTCGTGGACAATAAAACAGACTGTAAACGGATGGGGTTGTAGGCGCCCTTATAAACACAAACATTAAAAATCAGGAACGTGACGGTAAGCTGTCCAATATACAAAAAGAGTTAGAAACAGAAATACAAATAGCTAGAGCTTCATTTAAGGTTATTATTATAATATTCAAGAGGTTGCTAGTAGAAATTTCAGTAATCAACCATTCAAATCATTATGAAGCTGTGTGTAGTCTGTGGTCAGTCAAACAAAGGGCTTCCACATGGATAAATTGTCATTTTTGTGGAAATTGGGGTCACGCCCTTGTGCAGATATCCCAGAACTAGCTACAACAGTATTAAAACAGAGAAGTGTTTTTGGGGATGCCCAAATGAGGAAAATATGTGGACTAAATCACAAGGGGATTAAAAGAGGACAACATCAAAGCTGCTTTCATAGAAAACCTGGAAGCTTTCTACAACAGATGGGAACATAAAAACTCTGGGCTGAAAAGGTACTGCCCTTGATACTGGCCATGTAGTCACAAACTGTAAGGCTGGAGGTGATGGCCTGGTAGTCCAGTAAGTGGGGCTGATAGTGCTGTCCCGGGAGACAGAATGGTGAAGCTGGAGGTGCTGTCCCGGGAGACAGAAATGGTGAAGCTGGAGATACTGTCCTGGGAGACAGTAATGTGAAGCTGGAGATTTTGTCCAGGGAGTCGGAATTTACGCAGGGAAAGGAATACATATAAATGACCTCATAGGGGGAAAAGGAGCCCTAGTAGGGAAACAAGTGTAGTCAAAGATAAGATAAAACCCCCAATTTGCAAACTAAAATCCCGCAGGTAGCAAACAAGGGGACTCCAATAGCAATAGTAGGAAAAATTTACCAAAAACAATGGTGGGATCCATTGTTGGGCTAGGGAGGAAGAAAGAAGACAGGGAAAAGCCCCCAAGGGGGGAATACAGTCACAAAAACCCCAAAGGCAAGGGGAAACCAAGCCTTGCACATACTAGCACTTGATCTGCTGGCAGGGGAAAAACTGGAAAAACAGATGGGACATGCAACATGCCCCCCCTAGAAAATGCCATCCCCATATGAAAACAGGAAAATCAAACCCCTTCCGTAAGTTTTCCCCCCTGAAATGTGTCCTCTTCAGTGAGGAAAGACTGTGCTATAATTTAAAAAATTTGCCACAACCCCAAACCAAAAGGGGAAAAAAGAACAAAACACCCAGGCCAGGGGAAAACCCTGGGTACCACAGCCACTAAAGAGGGGGGGTTTTTCAGTGCCAGGAAGGAAAAAAAACGGCAGAAATGGCAAAATCGTACACCAAACCCCAGTCATTCCGGGAGGGGAAAACCACATCTGGCCTCCACCCCAAAACCCAAACAGATACAGATACTAATGCCGGAAAAAAAACCCCCCCCCAGCCCAACAATCCCACCACCGATAAATTCTTTTTGCAAATTACAGGGTCTAAAGCCAGCAACAAACAAAAAAATACCTTTCATCCGGGGACTGCTTCGAGGAAAAAGGCAATGTTCGCGTTTACTGAGACCCACAAAAGGATCATTTGGGGACAACGAATTGGGACCCCGTTACAACCTTAAAATTTGGGACAGAGTGAACAGGCAAAAGGGGGGGGTTGGCCAAAACTTGCAGAGTCATTTGTTTGCACAGAATGCTAATGCCTCAAATGATTTGGGGGAAGTTTTAGCAGTAAAGGCAGAACCAAAAACCAGTCTTGTGGTATCAAACTCCGGATCAACACCCCAGAATTCCAGAACAGCTGTTAAAAATTGACCATGTCTAAAATCTTCCACTCTGCACCTAACATCGCTCCGGGGGGGACTTCAACTTAAAGGGGCCCCAAAAAATGGAGGAATATAGCAAAAAATATTTTTTGAGAAAACACCAGGGGGGCAGCTCTGAGAAAACCCCAAAACTCACACAGCTTTTAAATCTCCACAAATTAAAATTAAACCCAAATAATAGGCCTACTAACTGGAGAATACACTAGACCTCATCTTCACAAAAAAGATGATCGTTTAAGAAATGTCACCTATCAAAACAATATCTCAATCACAACATAATTGGGGTTAAAGACAGTATGCGTGGAGCCCAGACCGACAAAATGAACTACACGAGGGACATTCCCAAATTCAACTTCAAAAACAAAAACTAAGTGGGACCAAAAAACCCAAATCCAACCCGATAAAAGGGGAAGTATACTAAGAAACACAACCCAAACTTTCCCTAGAACAGTTAATGGGTGGCACTGATGTAGCACAAGGCTTATTCCCTAAGAAAAAGGAGGAGAGATGTAAAAAAAAGAGACAGGGCTCCCTTTCGGGCGATGAAAAGAATAACGAGGGGCTAAAAGAGGTCAATATATCTAAAATGCCGGGAGACCCTGGTCAGAGAAATAGCAAATCGAACTTAAGAAAAAAGAATCCTTTAGGAGTCAGGAATACGGAAGAACTAAAACCCATAAATGAAACGAAAAAACCAAAGTATTTCTTCTCCAATGCCAAATCAAAAGAAAACAACGTCCAGTATTGGGGCCCCTACTTAAAAAAAAAAGATGGGGTTTTTCCCCCCTACACAGATACAGAAAGGAAAGAGTGAGCTACTCAACCCCAAAGATCATTTTTTAAAAGCGCTAACCAGACTGGAGTCAAAGACAAAATGAATTTTTTATGAGGAGCCACAAAATTTGTTAACACAAGCCTACCCGTTTTATCCTGACCCCAAAAATGACTTCGAACAGGCGAAAAAAGACATCCCATCACTCTCCCCCAGGGCCAGACCGGAAACTCTGGGTTCAAAAGAACTGCAAAAAGCCCCTTCACGGCCTTTTCCATCCTATGGAAGGGGCATGGACACGGGGGTGTCCCCCATTAAAAAAAAAAACAGACATAGCCCCACCCAAAAAGGGGGCAGTAAAGCAAACACAAAGAACTACAGCCCAATAGCATAACTCCATATAAAAAAAACTTTGAAAGGGCCCAAAGAAGCAAGATCACCACCCATCTAGAAACCCATCATTACAAAACCCCAGGGAAACAGGGTTTAGAACAGGTCGCTCCTGTCTGTCTCAACTACGGATCACACACAAGGTCCTAAATACACTAGAAGACAAAAAGAATGCAGATGAATAATACGATTTTCAAAAGCCTCGAAAAGTGTGCCCATGGCGTAATAGCGCAAAAAAAGCCCCCGCAAAAGGAATAACGGGAAAAACGGTCGATGAACTATAATTTCCCATAACAGAACACGAGAGAGTCGTCAACGAGTAAAGTCCGGGGCAGCTACGGTAAAAAAGCTCTGTTCCAAAAGGCACATACAGCTCCCCTTGTTTCCTACCTAACCCATAGACAAGGATGTCCCCAACACCGTGTCTTTCCTTTTTGCAGAGACACCCAAAATCTGATGACAGTGTCTTCCTTTGAGACCTGCAAGGCTCCAGGCGGAATCACCCAAATCTTCAGTGGGCTGCAGAAAACAATATGAAGTTCAACGATGAAAATTTTCAATTACTCAAATGGAAACATGGGGGAAAAAAAATCTTCATCAAGTAAAAAACAAATTCTGGCCAAAAATAGAGCGAAACACCAACGTCAAAGACCTGGGAGTGATTATGCGGGGGATCTCACCTTAAAGGACCATAACATTGTATCAACGCATTCAGAAAAATGACAGGATGGATAATGAGAATTTAAAAATTTGGGGGGCCCAAAGCCCTGATGACACTCTCGGGTCATTGTTCTATCTAGGGGGAATATTGCGCACTCTAACACCCCTTTTTAAGGGCAGGGAAAATTCCCACCTAAAAAAGTACAGAGAACTTTCAGGGCGCGATAACAGAAAAAAACCCTAAATTTAAATGGGAGCGTTTGGGGTTTCAAAACCTGTTTTCCCTGGAACGCAGGGGGGAAGATACATTTAAATCACTTGGAAAATCCAGAGGCTAGTACCGAACTTGCACAGAAAATAACCACTACAAAGAAAAAGATTTTGGAGACATGCACACCCCCCAAAGAAAAGCAGGGGGGTCACAGCACGTTAAGAACCATCAATAAGTGTCGGGGCCCGAGACTGTTTAACGCCCCCCACACACATAAGGGGGTTACCAAAAACCCCTGGGGAGTCTTCAAGCTAGCCGGGAAAACACCTAAAGTCAGTTCCTGATCACCCGGGGTGTGGCCTAGTGGTTTGCGTGCACCAGCGCAACGCCGGTTGATAGGCGCGACCCCCCAGGGGGCCTGGGCACAGACCGGGGCCGCGGGGGCTTGACCCCCGAAAATCTCTCCAGGGGAAACCCAGGTAAACTGTATTCAATTTTCCTGACCATAGCGGATTTCAAACCCCCCTCACCCAAACAGGCACTGTGGTCAGTCAGAAGGGACAAGAGAGGCAGGTCGGCTTTGGGGGCCTTCCATACTTTCCGTTAAAATTATACATACTACCCGCCTACGTGAGTATTTTTACCCCATCCACGGAAACGAAAATCCCCATGCAAGGTTTGGTAAGTTTTCTAAGATTTTTTGGAGCAAAATAAAATTTTTTACATTACATTAATGAAAAAAAAATTTTTTTAAACCTATAAAAGAAAATTTTAGAAAGGACTTAATTTAAATGATTCTTTTAATTGACCAGTTTTACATATTTGGCACGACTATAATAAAAATAAAATATATATATATATATATATAAATATATATATATATAATTATATATATATATAATTAATTTAAAATAATATAATATATATATATATATATATATATTTATATTTTTATATATATAAATATATATAAATATATAATATATTTTAAAATTATATAATATATATATTATATTACATATAATATTATACATATATAATATTATATATATATATATATATATTATATATATATATATATATTGTCGTGCCCCAAATGAAAACGGTCAATTACAAGAACTCATTTAAAATTAAGTCCTTTCTGAAATTTTTTCCCTTTTACGTTTTAAAAATATATTTTTTTTATTAATTTTAATGTAAAAAATTTTAATTTTGCACCAAAAAAAATCTTTGAAAAAATTACCCAACCCTTATCAAGAAAAATTTATTTTTCCCAAAACCCCCTAAAACATTTTAAATATATTTTCAATAATTTGTACAAAAAAACACAATAAAATATATTTTTTTCGCTAGGTTTGGAATATTTTGGGGAAATTATTGCTTTTTCACAAATTTTTTCCCTTTTCCTAATCAAGATGAGCGTTTCATTTAAGCCAAACGCAATTCTGCCTATTGGCAGACATAATAGAAATAATATATTATATATATGTCGAGGGGGGGGAATAGGCAAATTGCGATCTTGGCTTAAATAGCAACGCTCATCTTGCCTATAGGACAAGTGAAAAAATTTTGGGAGCAATAATTTGCCCAAAACCATTTGAACATAACGAAAAAAATATATCTCATGTGTCTGTTAGTATTTAAAAAATTTTTTGTAAACAATCTAAAATATTTTAGTTGGTTAGGCTAAAAAAAATTTTGGCTTGTTATAATAAGGTTAGGTAAGTTTTTCTAAGTTCCTTTTTGGTGCAAAATTATAAATTTTTTTCACAACATTTAATGAAAAAAATCTATCTTTTTAACGTATAAGAGAAATTTTTGAAAGGACTTATTTTAAAAGTTCTTGCTAAAATTTACCGTTTTTTCATATTCGGGCCCACATATATTAAATATTATATATATTATATAATATATTAATATTGTGTGTGTGTGTGTGTGTGTATAATAATATAAATATATATATATTAAAAATAATGTGTGTGTGTATATTATATATTATAAAATATAATTTTTAAATATATATATTAAAAAAAATTATATAATATAATAATATTTATATATATATATAAAAAATATATAATTCGTGCCAATAGACAGAATTGCGTCTTGGCTTAAATAGCAAAGCTCATTTTGCATATAGGGCAAGTGAAAATTTGTGTAGCAATAAATTTTGCAGAAAACATTCTAACCCAACAAAAAAAAATTTCACTGATTTGTTTAGTATTTTAAATTTTTGAAACAAATCAAAATATATTTTGTTGGGTTAGGCTAAAATAAATTGTTCTTTTATAATAAAGGGTTTGGAATTTTCTAAGATTCTTTTTGGGACAAAAATTAAAATTTTTTACACCAACATTTAAAGAAAAAAATATTCTTTTTAAAAGTATAAGAGACAATTTTTTGAAAGGATTTAATTTTAAGTGAGTCTTGCTAATTGACCATTTTAAAATTCGGCACGAACTATATATATATTATATATATATATATATTTATAAAATAAAAATATATTATAATTTTATATATAATGTATTAATATTATTATGTTATAATATATATAATATATAATATTTATATTTATAAAATACATGAAAACACCCTGAACCCGTGAAGGAAGCTTCACGGTTATCCGTATTTTAAGCTTTAAGTTGTCATTTTCATTTTAAAAAATGGTTTATGTTCAAATTAATAAAAAACAAATAAAGAAAATGCAAAACGGGGAAAGCCTCTTTTAATAGGCTTCAAACTTAATTTAAAAGTTTTTTCCATAAGATATGAATACCCAAGTATTGCACAGTTTTTTATTTTTAGACTAGTTTATTCAGTCGCTCGTCTATAAGCTCAACCCCATCTACCTCAGTATGCGCAAAAACAAAATAAAGTAGAATTTTTAATGCAGTTAAATATCTGAGTATTTTAAGATGATAAACGAGCTTTTTTAAGCTTTGGGGACTTTTTGTACCATGTGGGTGTATTTGTCAAAGGAATTGCATGCAAGGTATTGTTTCCAAGTTCTGTGTCTAAGCTCCGTTTCGCTCTCTTTATACATAAAAAGTTGTATTACCGCAGTGTTGCCATTTGCTTAGGTGTGTCCAAACTTCAAATATCACAAATTTTTTGGATATGACATCTGCCGCTTGTCTTTATGCCCTGGGGGTAGATCGCAGTTTGTCTATTTAAAAATAAAAGGGCTCTGAGTCATCGCTTCTTTGAAAGGGATAGGGTTTTCTGGCCCTTCGCTTGATGAAATGTGATGGAAATTGCAGCGAGGGGGGTTTTTTCGAATGGTGAGGCTTTTTGCTTCTCAAATTGGGATGTATAGTGACTGTAAAAATCTATACACCTCTTCCCCTTTAAATTTCTGTCTTAATAGACGTTAAAAAAAAGTAATTTAAATTTTGTACAGTTCGAGGGGATCTACGAAAGTTTGATAAGGTAAGGAAATCTCTATATCTGGTGTTAATGTCCTTGGAGTAAGTGTGTGGCTTTGTGGGAACTTTTGTGAAAATAGTGATGCGATGTTGAGGCTGGCGAGTTTATTTCCTATGCTTCTAGCACTCTTTGAGTAGTTGCACACTAGTTTGGGCATATGAGTGGCTAGAATACCTGCCAAGCTGTTACTGGTCTTATTATGATGTTCTGTTAATGGGTTATAGTGAGACCATATATTGTGGCTGGTCGAGGATTGCAGAAATGAAATACCACAGACTTTTTCCCAGTTGAATGTTTAACAATACTGCGTGTGTCTAAGAAATCTTGTCCCATATAACTCTACCATTCATTCATTCATTAGAGATTTGCCGGTACTTCCGGCCCGGGTCTTCTCAGATGGTGACCTCTACCTGTACATCCTGTGTTGTTTGTGTTACCTTTGGTACTTGTGTTCTCTGTATTGCTTGTGTTCCCTGTGGTGTCCCTGTTGTTTAATACCATGTAATAGAAGCTACCTGAAATGTATTACAACGTCTGTTAATCACTCTCAGTAAGTCAGTTGTATCCTCGTGGAAAATAAATTTGTATTCTCGACGATACGATTTCAGAACAACAATGAAAGAACAAAAGCATGATCAATAACATTTAAGTTATAATTGCTGCCGTATTATTATTATTATAATCAAAATGAAGCGCTAAGCCACAAGGGCTATACAGCAATTGCTGCCGGAATGATCTGAATAAATTGCCAGTCCAATGAATTATTCTCAGAAACATTTCTTTACAGACTTTTTAATTCCTTAGAAATACTACTTAACAGCTGTTCTTTTTTTTTTTTGGTACAGTCTGCTATTATTTGCATTGTTATTAATATTCAAGTATCATCAATGACGTCAACTGTTATCTTGCGATAACAGTTGTTATTGTTCATTATATATACTACTAGTATGGCTGGAGCCAACGTTAGCGTCACGTATTACCCCATGTGGAGGGAGACCCCGTGTTGGGGCGACCATGAAAAGTTAATCTGACAGCCTTGGCATAATCGGCTCACTAATTCCATATTTAGTTTGCAAAATTGCTTGGTATTGGCCGCTATGTTGTTATTTACATTTTTTTATTTTATTTTTGCCTGGCTGACGAGAGCTCTCGTGTCTGTTGCCTCGATTAATGTGATTAAATTATTTGCATATGAACAGAGATGCTGTTATCTTTGTTGAATATACTGTTAATGGAAACTGCGGCTCTTGTTGGCCATGTTGTTCGTGTTGTTTCTGTTGTTTGTGCTGCTGCTTCTGTTTATATTTCCTCTTAATGATGTTCGTGTTACAGCTTGTTCTGCTGTTTTTGTTGTTGATGTTTCTCTTATTTCCTTTGCTTATAGGGCTGTTGTTGTTGTGTAATTGTTGTTTGTGCTGTTGATGTTTCTCATATTTCCTTCATTTACATCGATGTTGGTGTTGATTGTGTTGTTGCCTCTTTTGTTTGTATCAAACTAGGGGGGTTGCATGATCCTTCTTGACCTCCTCACAGACACTTAATACTTATACTCCACTTACTCGCCTCACTTGGGTTCTGAACAACACTCTAAACACACTCTAAGAGAACTGCTAACTGCTCCATTAATCAGGAAGAATCAGTCACTATACTCAGGTGGTATACTGTAGCCTTCTGGGGTAAGGATACACATTACACGAGAAAGTAGTGGTGACGTGTACTTAGCTGAGTGGTGACGTGTACTTAGCTCAGTGGTGACGTGTACTTAGCTCAGTGGAGACGTGTACTTAGCAGTGGTGACGTGTACTTAGCACAGTGGTGACGTGTACTTAGCTCAGTGGTGACGTGTACTTAGCCCAGTGGTGACGTGTACTTAGCTCAGTGGTGACGTGTACTTAGCTCAGTGGTGACGTGTACTTAGCTCAGTGGTGACGTGTACTTAGCTCAGTGGTGACGTATACTTAGCTCAGTGGTGACGTGTACTTAGCTCTGTGAAGACCTGTTTGTGTGCTCTCTGTGAATCTGAACCAGGATGCCCTCTCTTGAGCAACTTTACCAGCAGCTGAGAGAAGAGCTCAGAGTTGCTAAGATGGAGATACGGCGATTAACGGAGGAGAACAAGAGGATTCGTAGTAATCCTCCTGTTGTGAGTCCCCAGGTTAAGAGGGGAGCGTGGTCAGTGGCCGGGCAACATGGAACCAAGCTGAAGATCAAGAAACGGTTGGAGAGGCAGAAACAACGAGAAACCAGAAGACTACCGTGGAAACTTCCAACCCATTCTCGGTGCTACCTGACGAATGTGAGTGTTCTACTGGGAATGCCACAACGAGCACCAAAGAAGCATTGGCAGACGTGAGTGAGACATCCCTAGAAACCCCAATGAAGACCATCGAGAACGTCTTGACGAATTCTACAAGTGGTGTAATGCTACCTGGCGAATGTGAGTCGACTACTCGGAGCATCACGACGGACGACGCCAAGGAAGGTAAAAACATTGTTGTTGTTGGGGATAGCCAGATTAGGTACATGGATAGGGCATTCTGCTTGAAGGATAGGAGTAGGAGGCAGAGAGTGTATTTTCCTGGGGCTGGGATGAAGGATATTGTTAGCCGTCTGGATGACATCATGAGAGGTAATGGGAGCAATCCTATTATCTGTCTCAGTGCTGGAGGCAACGATGTTGGCAGACGTAGGAGTTAGGACCTGATTAGCAGGTATAGGTCAGCAATAGAGATAATTAGGAGGAAGGGTGGGAAACCTGTCATATGTGGCATTTTGCCAAGGAGAGGAGTTGGAAATGAATGGTTGTCCAGAGCAATTGGTGTCAATTGCTGGCTGGACAAATACTGTAAGGAAAATGCAGTAACATTCATTGACAACTGGGACCTCTTCTATGGCAGAAATGACATGTATGCCAGGGATGGGGTTCACTTATCTAGGTGTGGGGTGGGAGCACTGGCCAACGCAGTGGAGGGAGCTGTTAGGTCTTTAAACTAGGAATAGTTAGTGGTATGGGTTTTTGCGGGAAAACTGTGAAGACTCAGGGTAGTAATATGAGTACTAGGAGAACTAGTAATAGGCAAAATAAGGTGGATATTGGAAAGCCAGTGGCACTAATTGACAAGGACAGTAATAGGTTTAGTGGAATAACAGAAAGGAGCAGGAAGGGTAAAGAGAGAGGAGGGTCTTTAAGTATTTATTACACAAATAGTCGCATTGCTAGGAATAAGATGGACGAGTTGAGACTAGTTGCTAGTGCAGGTAACATAGATGTATTTGCCATTACTGAGACGTGGTTTAATTCAAAAAGTCGGGACATGCCTGCAGAATGTCACATTCAGGGTTTTAAATTGTTCCAAGCAGATAGAAGTATCGGGAAGGGGGGTGGGGTGGCACTGTATGTCCGAGATCGCTTGAACTGTTGCATAAAAACGGGTATTAAGTCTGAAGTAACACATACAGAGTCTGGATAGAATTTTCAGAGGGGCATGAAAAGTTAATTTTAGGTGTGATATACCGTCCCCCAAATTTCGATAGGGACTAGGGGAGACTACTATGGGAGGAAATTGCCAGGGCCACAAGGCACGATAATGTAGTAATTCTAGGAGACTTTAACTTTAGTCATATTGATTGGAATTTCTTGACTGGGAATTTAGAATCATACGACTTCTTAGAAGTAGTTCAGGATTGTTTTTTGAAGCAGTTTGTGACAGAACCTACAAGGGGTAATAACCTGCTTGACTTAGTTCTGGCAAACAATGAATCCCTTGTTAATAATTTAGAAGTTTCAGAGGAACTGGGTGCTAGCGACCACAAATCAATTACATTTAGAATTGAATGGAAGTATGATAGTAGGGATAACTCAGTAACAGTCCCAGATTTTCGCTTAGCAGATTACGATGGGCTTAGAGAACACTTATCATCTGTTGACTGGGGTAACGAAGAGAGCTATCAGTATGACAGTTTTCTGAACACAATACATGCTGCTCAAAGAACGTTTATCCCTTATAAAGAAATTAGATCAAATAGAAATGACCCAAAATGGATGAATAATAGGCTGAAATATCTACTAGAGCATAAGAAAGGAATTTATAGGCGTATCAAAAGAGGCGAGGGTCATTTTATGAATCAGTATATTGACATTAAGAGGGACATTAAAAAGGGGATAAGAAAAGCTAAAAGGGACTATGAAATTAAAGTTGCTAGGGATTCTAAAACTAACCCAAAAAGTTTTTTCCAGGTATATAGAACAAAAGTCAGAGATAAGATAGGTCCCCTTATAAATAACTATGGGCATCTTACTGACAAAGAGAATGAAATGTGCTCGATTTTAAATAATTATTTTCTCTCGGTTTTTACACAGGAAGACACTAATAATATTCCGGTAATTAATTTTTATAGTGGGCCAGAAGAAGATAAATTATGTAACATCACAGTCACTAGTGAAATGGTTGTGAAGCAGATAGACCGACTGAAGCAAAATAAGTCACCGGGTCCTGATGAGGTTTTTTCAAGGGTTCTAAAGGAATGCAAAATGGAAGTCTGTGAACCATTAACTAATATTTTTAATTTATCTCTTCAAACAGGTGTAGTGTCTGATATGTGGAAGATGGCTAATGTAATTCCTATTTTTAAAACAGGGGACAAGTCGTTACCGTCAAATTACCGCCCAATAAGCATGACCTCAATTGTAGGCAAATTACTAGAGTCAATTATAGCTGAGATTATAAGAAGCCATCTCGATAAGCATAGCTTGATTAATGATACTCAGCATGGATTCACAAGAGGCCGGTCTTGTGTACGAATGGTATATAATACCGACAAGATGAGATTAAGACACATATGCAACATCTGGGTATCTTTATTGTAGACGTTTCGCCATCCAGTGGCTTTATCAATACAAATTCTAGGACATAACTTGAAGACAGTAGAACTATGTACAGAAGATGAGGTAATCAGTCCCTCAACCTAGGAGTAGGTGCGAAGAGCACCATAGTCGTGGAGATTAATCTCCACGACTATGGTGCTCTTCACACCTACTCCTAGGTTGAGGGACTGATTACCTCATCTTCTGTACATAGTTCTACTGTCTTCAAGTTATGTCCTAGAATTTGTATTGATAAAGCCACTGGATGGCGAAACGTCTACAATAAAGATACCCAGATGTTGCATATGTGTCTTAATCTCATCAGGCCGGTCTTGTCTAACTAATTTATTAACTTTCTTCAGTAAAGCTTTTGAGGCTGTTGACCACGATAAAGAATTTGATATTGTTTACTTAGATTTTAGTAAGGCATTTGATAGAGTTCCGCACCAAAGACTGTTGAAGAAAGTAGCAGCTCATGGCATTGGGGGAAGGGTGCTCTCGTGGATCGAATCATGGCTCACAGACAGGAAGCAGAGAGTGTCCATAAATGGGGTTAAAGCCGAGTGGGGATCAGTAACAAGTGGCGTTCCACAGGGATCAGTCTTGGGCCCGTTGTTGTTTATAATATATATCAATGATCTTGATGAAGGAATTACTAGTGATATGAGCAAATTCGCCGATGACACGAAGATAGGTAGGATAATTGATTCAAACGTAGATGTTAGGGAACTTCAGGAGGATTTAGACAAACTCTATTCTTGGTCAGAAAAGTGGCAGATGCAGTTCAATGTAGATAAATGCAAGGTTCTGAAGCTCGGGAGTGTCCATAACCCTAGCACTTATAAGTTAAATAATGTAGAACTTAGCCATACAGATTGCGAAAAGGACTTGGGGGTTATGGTAAACAGCAACCTTAAACCAAGACAGCAATGCCTAAGCGTACGTAATAAGGCAAATAGATTACTGGGATTTATATCAAGAAGTGTAAGCAACAGAAGTCCAGAGGTCATACTGCAGCTTTATACATCATTAGTAAGGCCTCACCTAGATTATGCAGCTCAATTCTGGTCTCCATATTACAGAATGGACATAAATTCGTTAGAAAACATTCAGCGTAGGATGACTAAATTAATACATAGCATTAGAAATCTTCCTTATGAAGAAAGATTGAAGACTCTTAAGTTACATTCACTTGTTAGACGAAGAATGAGGGGAGACCTGATCGAAGTGTATAAGTGGAAGATAGGTATTAATAAAGGGGATATTAACAAGGTCTTGAGGATATCTCTCCAAGAGAGAACCCGCAGTAATGGATTTAAATTAGACAAGTTTTGATTTAGAAAGGACATAGGAAAGTATTGGTTTGGAAATAGGGTAGTTGATGAGTGGAACAGTCTACCTAGTTGGGTTATTGGGGCTAGGACTTTGGGTAGTTTCAAATTTAGGTTGGATAAGTACATGAGTGGGAGGGGTTGGATTTGAGAGGGACTTGCACATCGGAGCTTGTTTCTTGGGTGACATTGAAAATTGGGTTGGTCAAATGTTTGTTAGTGGGATGAATTGTAAAGGACTTGCCTAGTATGGGCCAACAGGCCTGCTGCAGTGTTCCTCCTTTCTTATGTTCTTATGTTCTTATTAATGATATAAGAAAACTGGGGAATACGGAATTATACTGGCGTACCTGAAGGATGCTTCCTGAAATTAACGCCCCCGCAGCCCGGTCTCAGACCAGGTCCTCGGTGGCCAGCAGTAACAGCCTGATCAACCAGGCTGTTACTGCTGGCCGCAGTCAGTCCAATGTACAAACCACTGTCCGGTAAAACACGCTTGCAGTAACGTTGCTCACTACAACTTCCTCATCAGTCTTCACCAAGTCCTTCAGCACTGGTTTCAGAAGTGGCTTCATCCTCTGAAATAGGTGAGGTCAGTCTGTCTCTCCACCACCGAACCCTTCATCAATATGAGAACAAGGGATCCTTGTTTTTGCACCCTCACATTGCAAATGCAAGTGAATGGCTGTATTGGCACCCGGCATCACACGCTATTATTTTTTGTTGCCTTGTTTGTGATATTGTTCAGTGTTTGTTTTGTTGTGTGATTTATTTTTATCTGTACTGTTTGTTGTTTGCATTGTTGCTGTTGTTTGTGTTTTTCTGCTTGTGTTGTTGTTATTGTTTGCACTGAGGCTATTTAGTTTGTTATTGTGTTATCACTGCATGTTATTATTATTTGAGGTGTTCATGTTATGTTGTGATGAATGGTTTGAAAAACCGACAAGTTGAAGATTGAGACACTTATGCAGCATATGGGAATCTTTATTCAGGAAACGTTTCGCCACACAGTGGCTTCATCAGTCCAATACAAAGAGGAAGGTGTAAGGAGAGGAGGAGAATGAGGTAATCAGTCCCTCAACCTGGAGTCGATGTGTTCAGTCCATCAATCTTGTAGAATGTACAGCATAGGGCCGTAGACGTGGCTTATATACTGTAGTGAGGTGAGGTGAAGCAGGCGGAGGCGGGGTCATAGTGGTACCAACCTCGACTCCAGGTTGAGGGACTGATTACCTCATTCTCCTCCTCTCCTTACGCCTTCCTCTTTGTATTGGATTGATGTACTCAGTAGAACGTCGGTAAAGACCCAGGTACTCTGCAGAACGTCACATGTACTCTGTAGAACGTCGGTAAAGACCCAGGTACCCTGTAGAACGTCACATGTACTCAGTAGAACGTCGGTAAAGACCCAGGTACCATGTAGAACGTCACATGTACTCTGTAGAACGTCGGTAAAGACCCAGGTACCCTGTAGAACGTCACATGTACTCAGTATAACGTCACATGTACTCTGTAGAACGTCGGTAAAGACCCAGGTACCCTGTAGAACGTCACATGTACTCAGTAGAACGTCGGTAAAGACCCAGGTACTCTGCAGAACGTCACATGTACTCAGTAGAACGTCGGTAAAGACCCAGGTACTCTGTAGAACGTCACATGTACTCAGTAGAACGTCGGTAAAAACCCAGGTACTCTGTAGAACGTCACATGTACTCAGCAGAACGTCGGTAGAGACCCAGGTACTCTGTAGAACGTCAGTAAAGACTCAGGTACTCTGTAGAACGTCAGTAAAGACCAAGGTACTCTGTAGAACGTCAATAAACACCAAGGTACTCTGTAGAACGTCAGTAAAGGCCAAGGTACTCTGTAGAACGTCAGTAAAGACCAAGGTACTCTGTAGAACGTCAGTAAAGACCCAGGTACTCTGTAGAACGTCAGTAAAGACCAAGGTACTCTGTAGAACGTTACTAAAGACCAAGGTACTCTGTAGAACGTCAGTAAAGACCTAGGTACTCTGTAGAACGTCAGTAAAGACCAAGGTACTCTGTAGAACGTCAGTAAAGACCTAGGTACTCTGTAGAACGTTACTAAAGACCAAGGTACTCTGTAGAACGTCAGTAAAGACCTAGGTACTCTGTAAAACATCAGTAAAGACCAAGGTACTCTGTAGAACGTCAGTAAAGACCCAGGTACTCTGTAGAACATCAGTAAAGACCAAGGTACTCTGTAGAACGTCAGTAAAGACCTAGGTACTCTGTAGAACTTCAGTAAAGACCTAGGTACTCTGTAGAACGTCAGTAAAGACCAAGGTACTCTGTAAAACATCAGTAAAGACCCAGGTACTCTGTAGAACGTCAGTAAAGACCTAGGTACTCTGTAGAACGTTACTAAAGACCTAGGTACTCTGTAGAACGTCAGTAAAGACCCAGGTACTCTGTAGAACGTCAGTAAAGACCAAGGTACTCTGTAGAACGTCAGTAAAGACCAAGGTACTCTGTAGAACGTCAGTAAAGACCTAGGTACTCTGTAGAACGTTACTAAAGACCTAGGTACTCTGTAGAACGTCAGTAAAGACCCAGGTACTCTGTAGAACGTCAGCAAAGACCCAGGTACTCTGTAGAACGTCACATGTACTCAGTAGAACGTCGGTAAAAACCCAGGTACTCTGTAGAACGTCACATTTACTCAGTAGAACGTCGGTAAAGACCCAGGCACTCTGTAGAACGTCACATGTACTCAGTAGAACGTCCGTAAAGACCCAGGTATTCTGTAGAACGTCACAGGTAGAACGTTAGTAAAGACGCAGGTACTCTGTAGAACGTCAGTAAAGACCCAGGTACTCTGTAGAACGTCAGTAAAGACCCAGGTACTCTGTAGAACGTCAGTAAAGACCCAGGTACTCTGTAGAACGTCAGTAAAGACCCAGGTACTCTGTAGAACGTCACAGGTACTCACTAGAACGTCAGTAAAGACCAAGGTACTCTGTAGAACGTCAATAAACACCAAGGTATTCTGTAGAACGTCAGTAAAGACCCAGGTACTCTGTAGAACGTCAGTAAAGACCTAGGTACTCTGTAGAACGTCAGTAAAGACCTAGGCACTGTGAGGAACGTCAGTAAAGACTCAGTCGCTCTGTAGAACGTCAGTAAAGACCCAGGTACTCTGTAGAACGTCAGTAAAGACCCAGGTACTCTGTAGAACGTCAGTAAAGACCCAGGTACTCTGTAGAACGTCAGGAAAGACCAAGGTACTCTGTAGAACGTCAGTAAAAACCTAGGTACTCTGTAGAACGTCAGTAAGGACCTAGGTACTGTGAGGAACGTCAGTAAAGACTCAGTCGCTCTGTAGAACGTCAGTAAAGACCCAGGTACTCTGTAGAACTTCAGTAAAGACCCAGGTACTCTGTAGAACGTCAGTAAAGACCCAGGTACTCTGTAGAACGTCAGTAAAGACCAAGGTACTCTGTAGAACGTCAGTAAAGACCTAGGTACTCTGTAGAACGTCAGTAAAGACCCAGGTACTCTGTAGAAAGTCAGTAAAGACCAAGGTACTCTGTAGAACGTCAGTAAAGACCAAGGTACTCTGTAGAACGTCAGTAAAGTCCTAGGTACTCTGTAGAACGTCAGTAAAGACCTATGTACTCTGTAGAACGTCAGTAAAGACCCAGTTACTCTGTAGAGCGTCGGTAAAGACCTAGGTACTCTGTAGAGCGTCGGTAAAGACCAAGGTGCTCTGTGGAACGTCAATAAAGACCAAGGTACTCTGTAGAACGTCAGTAAAGAGCCAAGTACTCTGTAGAACGTCAGTAAAGACCCAGGTACTCTGTACAACGTCAGTTAAGACCCAGGTACTCTGTAGAACGTCAGTAAAGACCCAGGTACTCTGTAGAACGTCAGTAAATGTCAAGGTACTCTGTAGAACGTCAGTAAAGAGCCAAGTACTCTGTAGAACATCAGTAAAGACCAAGGGGCTATGCCTAACGTCAGTAAAGACCAAGGTACTCTGTAGAACGTCAGTAAAGACCAAGGTACTCTGTAGAACGTCAGTAAAGACCAAGGTACTCTGTAGAACATCAGTAAATATCAAGGTACTCTGTAGAACGTCATTAAAGAGCCAAGTACTCTGTAGAACGTCAGTAAAGACCCAGGTACTCTGTACAACGTCAGTTAAGACCCAGGTACTCTGTAGAACGCCAGTAAATACCAAGGTGCTCTGTAGAACGTCAGTAAAGACCCAGGTACTCTGTAGAGCGTGTATAAAGACACCCAGGTACTCTGTAGAACATAAGTAAAGACCCAGGTACTCTGTAGAACGTCATTGAAGACCCAGTTACTCTGTAGAACGTTAGTAAAGACCAAGGTACTCTGTAGAACGTTAGTAAAGACCCAGGTACTCTGTAGAACGTCAGTAAAGACCTACGTACTCTGTAGAACGTCATTGAAGACCAAGATGCTCTGTAGAACGTTAGTAAAGACCAAGGTACTCTGTAGAACGTTAGTAAAGACCCAGGTACTCTGTAGAACGTCAGTAAAGACCTACGTACTCTGTAGAACGTCATTGAAGACCAAGATGCTCTGTAGAACGTCAGTAAAGACCCAGTTACTCTGTAGAACATCAGTAAAGACTCAGGTACTCTGTAGAAAGTCAGTAAAGACCAAGGTACTCTGTAGAGCGTCAGTAAAGACCCAAGTACTCTGTAGAACGTCAGTAAAGATCCAGTTACTCTGTAGAACGTTAGTAAAGACCAAGATACTCTGTTGATCGTCAGTAAAGACCCAGGTACTCTGCAGAAATCCATAAAGACACCCAGGTGCTCTGCTGAAAGTCAATAAAGAGACCCAGGTACTCTGCAGAAATCAATAAAGACACTTAGGTGCTCAGCAGAAAGTCATTAAAAAGACCCAGGTATATCACGTGAGTCTTATTTATCACTTTTGAAGGTTTTGTCAACATTGCAATGAAATGTTGACATTACTTGAGAGGTACAGGATGGAAGCTAATGCAATGTCTGTGTTAAGCAATGTTAATTATATCTTCACTGCTATCAAGAACCAGTCTACACCATGTTGTTAAGACAGTGAGATATTGATGCTTGTACTGTGAACCACTGATGAACGTCTGGTTGATGCTTGTACTGTGAACCACTGGTTAACGTCTGGTTGATGACTGAACTGTGAACCACTAATGAACGTCTGGTTGATGGTTGAACCGTGAGCCACTAATGAACGTCTGGTTGATGGTTGAACCGTGAGCCACTGATGAACGTCTGGTTGATAGCTGTACTCTCTCTTAATACACCTTTCTCCTGTCATGTTTCCATCATCTCCCTGCCTACACCTTCTCGCCCCCATCCTCCATCTCCTCGCTTCCAATTTCTCCCCACTTCCCCACCCTCCCCAATTCCAGTCTCCTTCGCAACTTTCTACAACATATTCACACGCTCCTTCCACAAAAAGCCACTTCCTCCTCTCCATCCTTAATACCCTTCCTTACTACTACTTTCCGCAACTCCAGCTTCCTCTTACCTTCCCACACACACCTCATGTAATAATTCAACAGTGATAGCAAGACCAGTTCTGCTGAGCCGAGACCTTATAAACTCTCGTAAGTAGTGAAAATACAGTGGCATGTTTGGCGATGCCATCATGGTGTCCCGTGGCTTGGTTGACAACGCTCTTGCCTCTTGTCCGTGGGTGGAAACGTTGGGGATGTTTCCCTACACCTGTTGTCTCTATTCACCTAGCATTAACTAGGTAACTGGATTTTAGTCGACTGGTGTGGGTAGCATCCTGAGGAACAAGATTAAATGACCTCAATGGAAATAAAATAGACGGACCCCGATAACGCACTGACTTTCTTGAGATATCCTGGAGGCTAACCCTCCGGGCTAAAAATCGAACAAATCTTATCTTATCTTATGGTCCTACTAACGTCTCCCAGCTCACAAATAATCCACACGATGGCAGCTGTGGTATATTGACTTTTATTATTCTCCCAACTCCCCCTGACACATTACAATATACCACTTCATGTGTATAACCCATCCTGTGTGAAGGAATATAATAGGGAAGCATAGCTAACTTTTCCCGCTTTGTAACTATCATATGGAATAGGGTAACTGCACACTGGTGTTGTTCTCACATTGTAACTACTTCAAAGTATCATGTAGTATGGAGTAACTACACACTATGCGTAATATATATTCTTGATGGGAGGCAACTTTAATGGTCGCCTGACTTGTTTTCTCTCATAACACGAGATGGGGCTCAGATCTGCTTCAAATTTTCAACACTTGTTTATGGTAACTAGGACCCCAATGGAAATAAATCACTCTGACTGGCTTTTTGCGGTTATCCCGGGTTGTGTACACATCTGCTGCTATGTATGATAATCTATGTGAGTGTATTTGTGTATACCTGAATAAACTTACTTAATGTTCTTTCAACAATTATGTGCAGGTGGCCTTTAACCAAAGTTGTTAAACCCATTCACAGCTTCCTGGAATGACTCTGACAACCTCCAAAACTCTCTGCTGTTTTGCTTTGAACATTTACAAAAAGGTTCCTTCTAATTTCAAGAGAGCGGAGAGTGAAATTCATGGGTGCAGGTGCACCCATTTTTGTGACATCAAATACAATTGAGTCTACCTCTTCTCACTGGCTTCAACATTTAATAGGTGACGCATATTATAACCACGATAGGACCATTGTGTTTATTTTGTGTGTGAGCAAATTTGTCAGTGTATTAACTTAGTTTATAAACCATACCACGGACGGGGATAGAACCCGCGATCAGAGTCTCAAAACTCCAGACCGCGACGGTCTGGAGTTTTGAGACTCTCTGATCGCGGGTTCTATCCCCGTCCGTGGTATGGTTTGTTTGCAATCGTGTCATTACGAGTTAGTTTATAAATCTTGGAATTATAGGAATACTTGCGATAACTGGAGAATGACCCTTCTGGTCATCTTCAAAGTGTCGGACTTTACTGTGCACGTCTACTGGGCAGTGCGTTATGAATATTAATAAAATTTCATGATAACGTTAAATGTAAACTACGCACACCAGATATCATATCATGAGTGCTTGAGTTATTTACCTTTTTTTCCTCCTCTCTTCCCTACACCTTCACCTGTTTCCGTCCTCATCTTCTCCTCCCTTCCTTTACCAGGGTTCTGGTCAGAGTTCGGTTTGGGTTATCCCAGGTTAAATCTACATAATGTACTTTTTTCTGTGTACATAACATGTGTACTCTCAAGTCCAATGTAAGCAAAAACTTATGTAACCAGTTACCAAAGTTAAAATAAATAAAACTCACATAATTACTTACATGCAAACTTATTTATTTTCTTAAACAATAAAAGGTTGTATTGATTTTGGCTTGTGTTAATGATTCAAAATTAATTGTTTCGTGGTTTTATTTATATATAGACTGCTTGTGGAGGCTGATACTCAAACGGGAGTAGACTGAAATTAGCTCTGAGTTTACCATAACCACATATGTCTTCGCAACATGAAGCAAGTCTAGTTCGCTAGGCTCATGTTGTTTGAAGGAATAGTGGTGTAATGGTTAGAGCATCGCGAACGTTGTGTAGTTTCCACGGGACTGGACAAGGTGACGCGGGATCGAGGCTCGGCCAGCCGTAAATTTGTTTAAGATATATCAGGTAAAGTACTAGCAGAGATTAACTGTACATTTTGTGTATATGTGAGTTTATAATGATACAAGAAAGAGTAATGTATGTGAATAGTCTGAGGCAAACTCAACATTGAATGTGTCTGGCAAAACCAGCAAGTCCCTAAATAAACTAACTGCTACATCAAAGAAGCTTAAAAGCATAGCTTACCTGAATAATGAAGCGACCAGATTACCAAACAGCATTAAGCAGGAAAAAGCATCCGTAAGCAAGTGCAAAATAAACCCAGTGAGGAGCAGGTTTGCGGTGGGCACAATAAGGGAACACTGTATCAGCATTCGTGGCCCCAAACTATTCAGCATCTTACCAGAAGATATCAAAAACACGGCTGGAACAAGTGTAGAAGACTTCAAGAGCTAACTGGACAAGTATTTTCACCAGGTGCCAGATCAACCAGGCTCTGATTGATATATGGGGCAACGGGCCTCCAGCAGCAACAGCCTGGTTGATCAGGCAAGCACCAGACGAGCCTGGCCAATGGCCGGGCTCCGAGAGTAGTGAGACTCTCGAAACTCATCAAAGGTATAAAGGTAAGCAACACAGTAGTAGGCAGGGAAGAGCATAAAGCATAAGAACTGACCTGAGTTACAAGAGTTACAAAACTCTCAAATTACTGAATCTGAGTTCAGCATCTTCCTAATCCAGTCTGGAAAGTCAGAAGGCAGAGTTAGACTCTGGACCTGGATGATATTTAGTGCCTCATGACTCTCAAGTATAGTATGTCAAAAAGTGCTCATTCTAAACAAGTTTCTGGGAGCATAGTTTTGCAGAGCCCAAGAAATATGTCTCAGCTCACCAGCGAGATCATACCACAAAACAAGTCTGCATCACACCAAGACTGGGGAAGAGCAGAGATCCTGCTGACACTGGGAGGAGAGAGGTGTTTCCTCGCTGGTGGCTGTTCAGAGAGAGCGAGTGTGTAGAAGCAAGTAGCTTGTCAGGATGCCTATGCATTGTCTATATACTCATCATGCACCTGAACTAGTAAATGGACGAACATGCACGTAACTGAGTGGGACAGCCAGATTAGAAAATACAGTGCAAGAACATTCTAGGAGGGACAGAGGAGGCCAGAGTGCGCTTGTGAGAGTAGAAAGCGATCAACGATGGTGGAGACCAAGGTGGCTGGTTTTGTGATACCTAACAGAAGCCGCTTTTGGAACCAGTGCTGAAGGAACTAATGAAGACTTGGAGTTGTTCACCAAGTACGGTTCATACTAAATTATAATTGTACTTCTATCACCAGTAATTGTTGTTATTCCCTGAGATCCCTCTCTTGCTGAAGGGAATTATTGTATTACCTCCCCAGTGGGCTTGTAATAAATGTTACTACATCAAGTAATTGTATATGCTTCATACTTTCAATAATTGTGAAATAAATTCGTGCAATCCCCTGATATTTGGAATATCATATTTCCATATTTATATTTCCTTTGATGTTATATTGGTTGCCCTAATAAGAGTGGGGAACAAATAGCATTCGTCTCTCAGCCATTGAGTAGAGAGGACGTGTTCTACACTGCTGCCCTCTATAGCTGTTCGGTGGCAGTTCCATTTTCTCAACATGGCGCAGGCAGGCAGACGCCGCGTCAATACTGTGTGTTTGGAATTAACTCGTGGAGCAGTGCTTGGACCATCAATGGCGATATTATTGCCAGCGATAATCCGAGACACCTATGGTATCGCCAACGAGGATTTGTGCGGTGTAGCGATGAATGGTGTGACGAGAATCTTTGTAAAGTTTTGCTCAGCTCAAGTTTACGAGAATGTCGTCGACAAGTATCAAGAGGTTAATCTAGTGGTTAACCAGGCTGTGTCTGTGAAGCTACACGATGTATCCCGCCATTATACATGGGTAAAAGTCAGAAACGTACCCTTTGAGGCTGATGTGACTGATATACGTGCTGCCCTGGGTAATTACGGCACCATACACATGGCTACAGCAGGGAGGTGGCCTGATGGGCCATATGAAGGACTACCTGAGGGAACTTTTTCGGTAAAAATGACACTACGACATCCAATCCCTTCATACGTGATCCTGCAAGACTTCAGGACTCAGGTGTTTGTGACTTACGCAGGGCAACGCCGCACTTGTAGGTTGTGTGGAGCATACGATCATTTGGCGGTGCAGTGTGAAAGGAGACGAGGTGCCAGGGTTGTACAACAGAGCAAGGATTTAGGGGAGGAAGGTGTAAGGCAAGATGTGCCTGCAGCGCCTGTGCAACCCTCAGGATTGTCTTGGAGCGAAGAGGTGGAGAGGTCTATGGACGCGGTCCCCTCAAGGAAGGTTCCTTGATGTTGGTGAGGGGCTCTTGATTTAGGGAATTGGATCTGTGCTCCAGTTCCCCAAATTAAGCCTGAATGCCTTCCACATCCCCCCCTAGGCGCTGTATAATCCTCCGGGTTTAGCGCTTCCCCCTTGATTATAATAATAATAATATGGACGCGGTGTGTGCTACGCTCCCGGAAGTGTCGCCTCCTTTGGAGGCAGCCCCAGAGGTGGAAACGGCTTCGCGAGAAGAGCAGGCCAATGATGTGGAGAAATCCATTGTCTCTGTGTTAGACGAATTATTTACGGAGGACAGCATGAGTCCTGCGACGGCACCATCCCTAAATTTGGGACAGGCTGCGACGGCGGATGTGGATCACGACGTGCAGCTGGCAGTGGACGCCACTGACGCCTTGCTGAAACAAACGGTGGAGGTGGAAATCCACCAGGATTGCACTGAGGTCGACGAAATGCAGGTGGTAAGTGTAACACGAAAGCGCTCTGTTACACTTTCAGATTCTGATGATGTGTTAACGCCAGCCCAAAGATCAGGGAAGAAATCATGGGCGGATGTGGCACAGAAAGGGTCATGTGCACCCAAAGCTCAGGGGATGATCAGGAGTGCTTCAAAAGGAGGGGAAGGGAAAATTGGAAACAAAAAATCTAGTGAAAAACATTCAGTGTACGAAAGTGTGCATGGTTACGTGATTTATTGGTGCGTAATAATGTGGACGTTGTGTTCATACAGGAACACAATCATAAATGTGGTAGTGAATTGCGGATAGAAGGATATAACGTGTACATGGAGAATGCAATTCGGTTGAAAGGTGGCGTAGCCATCATGATCAGGGAGACTAGCCCGTTTGTTGTGAGACGTAGTGAAGGGGGGGAGGGGAGGATAATAAGGGTGGAAGGACTATGGGGACGGGTGAAGGTGGCTTTTGTGTGTGTGTATGGTCCAGCCGAGAATGATGGGCGTGTAAAAGCAACTTTTGTGAAAGAGGTGTTAATTTATTATTTGAGGTCACTCCCTGAAGTAGCTATTGTAGGCGGGGATTGGAATTGCGTGATCCGGCGTAAGGATGTAGAACCTCGGGGAAGTGGGTACTTTTCAGGGGTATTGGGAGATTTAATGTCAGGGGTGGGATTAATGGACGTGGTGGGGGGGGAGGAGAGGTTGGCATACCTTTGTACGGCGTGGATATGCGGCGCGACTTGATAGAGTTATCGTAGTTAACAGTGTGCGTATCTTAGATGTGGTGTTTTCTGATCATAGAGGGGTTCTCGTGGACGCAAGGTGGGAGGGTTTACCTAAGAGGGGTTGTAGTTATTGGAAATTGAATGTTAAATTGTTAAAAGGGGAGGAGAATAGGAAATCTTATGAGTGTTTTTGGGAGGGTTTGTTGGCAGGGGCTCCTGGGGATGATGAATTGGTTAGGTGGTGGGATGTGGTGGCTAAGAAACGTATTCGGGAGTATAATGTTCGGCTTGGGCGGGAAAGTAATCAACTTTTGTATGGGCTTCAGGGGTATTTGGAAGGACAGTTACGCAATTGTTATGTGGGTGATGGTGCGAGATACCCTGTGGAGGAAATAGAGGATTTAAAGCAACGTATCAAGGGTTTGCATAATGATCGATTTGATGGTGCACGTGTGGCCGGAGGTTTGGAAGAGGTTCTCTACGGGGATCGGCCTTCGGCGTGTGCGTTACCTGGAGTTTACCTGGAGTTTACCTGGAGAGAGTTCCGGGGGTCAACGCCCCCGCGGCCCGGTCTGTGACCAGGCCTCCTGGTGGATCAGAGCCTGATCAACCAGGCTGTTGCTGCTGGCTGCACGCAAACCAACGTACGAGCCACAGCCCGGCTGATCAGGAACTGACTTTAGGTGCTTGTCCAGTGCCAGCTTGAAGACTGCCAGGGGTCTGTTGGTAATCCCCCTTATGTGTGCTGGGAGGCAGTTGAACAGTCTCGGGCCCCTGACACTTATTGTATGGTCTCTTAACGTGCTAGTGACACCCCTGCTTTTCATTGGGGGGATGGTGCATCGTCTGCCAAGTCTTTTGCTTTCGTAGTGAGTGATTTTCGTGTGCAAGTTCGGTACTAGTCCCTCTAGGATTTTCCAGGTGTATATAATCATGTATCTCTCCCTCCTGCGTTCCAGGGAATACAGGTTTAGGAACCTTAAGCGCTCCCAATAATTGAGGCGTTTTATCTCCGTTATGCGCGCCGTGAAAGTCCTCTGTACATTTTCTAGGTCGGCAATTTCACCTGCCTTGAAAGGTGCTGTTAGTGTGCAGCAATATTCCAGCCTAGATAGAACAAGTGACCTGAAGAGTGTCATCATGGGCTTGGCCTCCCTAGTTTTGAAGGTTCTCATTATCCATCCTGTCATTTTTCTAGCAGATGCGATTGATACAATGTTATGGTCCTTGAAGGTGAGATCCTCCGACATGATCACTCCCAGGTCTTTGACGTTGGTGTTTCGCTCTATTTTGTGGCCAGAATTTGTTTTGTACTCTGATGAAGATTTAATTTCCTCATGTTTACCATATCTGAGTAATTGAAATTTCTCATCGTTGAACTTCATATTGTTTTCTGCAGCCCACTGAAAGATTTGGTTGATGTCCGCCTGGAGCTTTGCAGTGTCTGCAATGGAAGACACTGTCATGCAGATTCGGGTGTCATCTGCAAAGGAAGACACGGTGCTGTGGCTGACATCCTTGTCTATGTCGGATATGAGGATGAGGAACACGATGGGAGCGAGTACTGTGCCTTGTGGAACAGAGCTTTTCACCGTAGATGCCTCGGACTTTACTCTGTTGACGACTACTCTCTGTGTTCTGTTAGTGAGGAAATTATAGATCCATCGACCGACTTTTCCTGTTATTCCTTTAGCACGCATTTTGTGCGCTATTACGCCATGGTCACACTTGTCGAAGGCTTTTGCAAAGTCTGTATATATTGCATCTGCATTCTTTTTGTCTTCTAGTGCATTCAGGACCTTGTCGTAGTGATCCAATAGTTGAGAGAGACAGGAGCGACCTGTTCTAAACCCATGTTGCCCTGGGTTGTGTAACTGATGGGGGACAGCAGAAGAGGAGGGCAGCCACGGAGATGATGGGGTTAACAGTGCATAAAGGGAGAGACGGTTATCTTGAAGGTCAAGTGTTGGTGACGACGGAGGGCATGAGCGGGTATATTGATGCTTGGTTTAGGAATTACATGTCTAGCATTGGGATAAGTAATATGGCAATACGGGAATTCGGTAACAATATGCAGTGTAGGCTTAGTACGCAAGATAGAGAAGCCTTGGAAGGGCCTATTATAGAGTGTGAGATATGGCAGGCACTGGCAGGGGCAAGCTTAGGTAAAGCTCCTGGTATTGATGGGCTGCCGAATGATTTTTACGTGATGAATTGGGAAGTGATAAGGGTGTTTCTAGTTCGGTTATTTAACATCTTAAAGACTGACGGGGTTATGGGAGAATTGCAACGGACGGCAGTGGTGGTTTTTGGTGCCAAAAGGGGATCCATCAACGATTAGGGACTATAGGGCCATTTCGCTTATGTGTGGTGATTACAAGTTGTTTGCGAGGTTATTGGGGAATAGACTGAAAAAGGTACTAGAAAAAGTTATAGATAGAGGACAATATGGGATACCGGGCAGGTCCATGTTCGATGGGCATGGGATGATTCGAGGATTCATAGAAAAGAGACAGTCGGTGGGAGGGGGGGGTATCTTCGCTTTAGATTGGGCCACTGCATATGATAGCGTTGAAAGAAGTGCATTATGGCAGTTCATGCGTTGGCAGGGTTTTGGGGATGAAATCATCACTTGGGCTCAGACCTTATATAAGGGGGCGATTATGCGTGTGCAGGTTAATGGTCGGTTAGGCGAGCCGGTTCAGATGGGCAAGGGCTTGAGGCAAGGCTGTCCCATATCACAATTATTGTTTGCGTGTTTTCAGGATCCTTTCTATAGGGCGGTGCAGGCTAGTTTTTTTGGGGGGTTGGGGGGCTTTGAGAGAGATGGGTGGACTGATATTGTGGGTTATGTTGATGATACAACAGTCTTGGTAGGAGATGATGTTGACTTACTGCAGGTAGAGGGAATCGTAAATATTTTTGGTGAAGCAACTGGAATGAGCATTAATGCTAAGAAGACTAAGTTCATGGCGGTTGGAAATTGGGATCAAATGAATGGAAGCATGAGGGGTAGGTGGGAAGTGGTCGACCAACTTTTAATTTGCGGGATTGTGTATGCTCGTGAGCCAATGATAGCACGTGAGGTGAACTCAGTGCGGTTTGTAGATAGTGTATTAAAACGAATTGGAGGTTTGAGGTCTGCATATCTAACGTTGCACCAACGAGTAATTGTGACAAATGTGCTCTTATATAGTAAATTATGGCATGTGGTGGCAATGTATCCATTGTTGAGTCGAGAGGTTACGAAATTGTTGCGTGGGGTATTTCGTTTTATTTGGGGATCAGGCTGTGAATGGTTAAGCAGAGGAGTAATCACTCTGCCGCTTGGCCATGGTGGGCTGGGGCTTATACCGCTGGAACGAAGAATCATGAGTATTTATGTGAAACGGAATTTTCTACGGGAGGGTGGGGAAAATGGGAGAAGGATTGAGAAAGTGCACGAGGACATAAAGAGGTGGTGGACTGGGAAGGATTTACGAGTAGGGGAGGTGATGTTGCGAATTTTGATGGTGGCGAGGAATCCAAATAGAATTAAGCTGTGTGTAATCGAGAGTGGGGGGGGGGGGGGGTTGGAGGTAGCGCCCGTGGAAGGAGCATACCCGATGTATGCCTGGCGCGACATATGGGAACGTCTCCGGAAGTTGCGCATCATGCCGGGGGTACGCGAGGTAATGTACAGATTTTTACACGGGATTTTGCTGTCAGGGACTGTCTTATTCAATCGCAAGCTCCGGGAAGGAGGGGAATGTCGAGCGTGTGGTGATTTGGAATCCATTTTTCACGTAGTGTATTTTTGTGAAAGCATAGGGAGGGTCAGGGAATGGTTAGGGAGGGTTATTCGTTTTATGGGAGGGGGGGGGGTTTGCAGGTGTTGAGAGTGTTAAGTTTAGACATTAATGGGGTGGGTGCGCAGGTTAAAAATACGGTGGCATATATAGTGACTGATTTTGTGTACACTTCATGGGCAATGAGAGAAGTAGGTGAGGGTGAAAGGATTAAAGTGTTAGCAGCTACTTTTTATAGAACTAAATGTCGTAATAAGGAAGTATATGGAAGGGGATGGAACACAGAGTTTACGGAGAGTTACCGGGATTTTCGGCTGCGTGACTTATGGAATCTGTAGGATAATGGGATACAATGGGCTAGTCTCCCAGTGGTGTGTGGTGGTGATTGGGTAAGCAAATGTGAAGTCCGCATGAATACAGGATGGTATGAAGGAAGAGTGTGTGAGGTGAAGAATAGGTCAATGCTTAAAAGTCATCATTGTATTAAGTTAATGTGTTATACCCTGGTATAATGGGGTTAGTGATGAACACAAACATTGACATTCATATGCTAGGTGTGTGAGTGTAAGTAATATGTGTATTGTTAAGTGGAGATATTTTTTCAAGTATGCGCACGCATTACACTTGTGTGTGAGGGCATGTATGATCAGACCCAGGAAATGGGTGACAGGACATGGTGTATTAGCCCATATAATTCTTACAAGGTGCTTTCTTTGGGACTGTAATATTTCAAAATGTCTGAGTGTCACCAAGAGTTTATCATTTTGGCAAGTGTAGTACCTGTTAAGGTAAATGTTTAGAAAATGTATTGGTAGTTTCATATTAGTGTCATGTAGGTAACGTATTCTCAAGTGTTTTTCTAATTTGCATATGTAAAGAGTGCCAATTGGATGACCGACATAAGACGGAGCACACTTAAACCCCAAGGGGTGGTCAGAGTGAGCACAGATCTGTATGGATGTTACACAATCAAAGCTTAGATTGAATGCTAAGTATATCAGCGTGAGTTGTGAATGGAGTTGTGTTGGACATAAAGGTATGAGTATATACACTATTAATCTTGTTATCATGTGTGTATGCATATCTTAGTATGTGTATATATCAGTGTTATCCTTTTGTGAGGCGCGTATCGTGCACGAATTATAGGTCGACAAGGGGTTTTACACTTACGCAGACAAGAGTGTAGGTGTACTGAGCGGCACTGAAAACATAAATAACATGAAAAGTGAGGCACTAATGCATATGGTAGGTCTAGGGTTATTTGTGCTTTAGTCTAATAATATATATGGTATGAATTTTGTAGATATATGTGAAATCTTGTGTTCCATTATATACTTAGGATAGGGATATAATAACATGGGGGAGTGGAACAGTTTGTGTACATACATAGAATTTCCAATGTATTCTAACAAGGGATTTATGATTTTCTGAGGAAGACCGGATACCATATTCTTTTATTTATTTCATGTATTGTACTGTCTAAATAAAATATAAAAAAAAAATAAGAGTGGTGAGGAGAGCTTCACAGGGTGTTGATTAACAGGTGATTAATAATTGCATTACTAATTGCTAAAGAGGTTATCTGTCTCCTCCTAGTTATAGTAAGTGGATTAGGTGGTGAGAAGCCGCATTCCCTCCCCCCCCCTCATTCCTCCCCCGGGTAAGACAGTGTTTAATAAGTGCTCTGCTGTGGGATATGGATGAAAGACGAGTCCCGTTGTAAGACAGTTCTGTGTTTGAAGTCTTCCATACAGGCCGCCTCTTCTCTGGTTTTAGTTTTATGTTTTGTTGTCTTGTACTTTATTTAGTTCTTGTTTTAGTTGTGTTTATCTTGTTTTAGCTGTCTTTTTGTCTTGTTTTAGCTTTGTTTGTTGCCTTGTTCTAGCCGTGTTTGTTGTCTTGTTTTAGCTGCGTTTGCTGTCTTGTTTAGCTTGTTTGTTGTTTTATTTTAGCTGTGTTTGTTTTAGATGTGTTCTATTAGCTATTTCAGTCTTGTTTTAGCTGTGTTTGTTTTGTTTAGCTACATTTGTCTTGTATTGGCGTTTTTTGTCTTGTTTTTAACTGTATTTTAGCTGTGCTTATTACTGGTGGCTGGAGCGTTCAAGAGAACACATGCGATCATAATTCTCGTTAGTGTGTTTATTACTCTCTCTCTCTCTCTCTCTCTCTCTCTCTCTCTCTCTACGTAGAGCTTTATCAATTTGTTTTTCACTCTGGCTAGAGCTTTATCAAGTCATGCTTTGCTCTGTGTAGAACTGTATCAAGTTAAGCTTTGCTCTCTGTATAGCATTATCAAGTCATGTTTTTTTTTTTTGTACAGATATTTATCTCGTTTCTCTCTGTGTAGAACTTGATCAAGTCATAAAGTGTTGCGCAGAACGACGTCCACATTATAGCCTGACCTCAAACCTGAATATTTTATTTACTGTAGCTTCAAGCTAAAGTTCACCGGGAAGGATTCACCAGATAACACAGTGTGGGGGTATACCTCGAGGGATACCTGATATCCCTCACATGGAGGCATCCCTCGAAGTATTCCTAACATTGGTTCTCACTCTAGTTAACTCATCATCCCAGGCGCCTACATAAAATTTCGTTCACTCATCAGTATATGGAACGTTAATTAGTGAGACACTTTACCCACACTCTTACCTAGTTGAGGTCAATCATCGCCACAATTACATCAACTCATATGTCACCTAAACATTAAATTGGTCAGTTGTTACAATGGCGAGTGATTATACAACTACTGTACAGTGTGTGTGAGGTTATTATACAACTGTACAGTGTGTAAGGTTATTATACAACTACTGTACAGTGTGCAAGGTTATTATACAACTACTGTACAGTGTGTGAGGTTATTATAACAACTTCTGTACAGTGTGTAGGTTTTTATACACCTTCTGTACAGTGTGTGAGGTTATTTTCAACTACTGATACAGTGTGCGGAGGTTATTATACAATACTGTACAGTGTGTAAGGTTAGTATACAACTACTGTACAGTGTGAAAAGGTTTCTATACAACTACTGTTACAGTGTGTGAGGTTATTATACCAACTACTGTACAGTGTGTAGGTTATTTATAAACTACTGTACAGTGTGTAAGGTATTTACACTACTGTACAGTGTGTGTGGTTATTATACAAACTACTGTACGTGTGATGAGGTAATATACAACTACTGTACAGTCGTGTGAGGATATTATACAACTTCTGTAACAGTGTGTGAGGTTTTTATACAACTTACTGTACAGTGTGTATGGTTATTTACAACTACAGTTACAGTGTGTTGAGGTTATTTTTACAACTACTGTACAGTGTGTAAGGTTATTATAGACCAACTACTGTACAGTGTGTGAGGTTATTATACAAATACTTGTTACAGGGTGTGAGGTTATTATACAATACTGTCAGGGTTGTAAGGTTTTTATACAACTACTGTACAGTGTGTAAGGTATTATACAATACTGTTACAGTGTAGTGAGGTTATTATACAATACTGTTACAGTGATGTGAGGTTATTATACAACTCTATCTGTACAGTGGTGTGAGGTTAATTATACAACTTACTTTGTACAGTGTGTGAGGTTTATTATACAACTACTGTTACAATGTGTAAGGTTATTATACAATCTACTGTTTCAGTGTGTGAGGTTATTATACAAACTACTGTTAAAGTGTGTGAGGTTTTATACAACTACTGTTACAGTGTGTGAGGTTATTTATTATACAACTAGTACAGTGTGTAAGGTTATTATACAACTACTGTACAGTGTGTAAGGTTATTATACAACTACTGTACAGTGTGTGAGGTTATTATACAACTACTGTACAGTGTGTGAGGTTATTATACAACTACTGTACAGTGTGTGAGGTTATTATACAACTACTGTACAGTGTGTAAGGTTATTATACAACTACTGTACAGTGTGTAAGGTATTATACAACTACTGTACAGTGTGTGAGGTTATTATACAACTACTGTACAGAGTGTTAAGGTTATTATACTATGTTTCAGTGGGTAAAGGTATGATACAACTACTGTACAGTGTGGGAGGGTTAATTAATACATACTTACTGTACAGTGTGTGAGGTTATTATACAACTACTGTACAGTGTGTGAGGTTATTATACAACTACTGTACAGTGTGTGAGGTTATTATACAACTACTGTACAGTGTGTAAGGTTATTATACAACTACTGTACAGTGTGTGAGGTTATTATACAACTACTGTACAGTGTGTGAGGTTATTATACAACTACTGTACAGTGTGTAGGTATTATACAACTACTGTACAGTGTGTAAGGTATTATACAACTACTGTTTACAGTGTGGAGGTTTATTATACAACTATGTACAAGTGTGTGAGGGTTATTATACAAACTACTTGTCAGTGTGTAAGGTTATTTTCAACTACTGTACAGTGTGTGAGGTTATTATACAACTACTGTACAGTGTGTGAGGTTATTATACAACTACTGTACAGTGTGTAAGGTTATTATACAACTACTGTACAGTGTGTAAGGTTATTATACAATAATGTACAGTTGTGAGTTATTATAAAACTATCTGTACTGTATGTGTGAGGTTATTATACAACTACTGTACAGTATTGAGGTTTATTATACAATACTGTACAGTGTGTGAGGTTATTATACAACTTTCTGTACAGTGTGTGGGGGGAGGTTATTATACAACTACTGTACAGTGTGTGAGGTTATTATACAACTACTGTACAGTGTGTGAGGTTATTATACAACTACTGTACAGTGTGTGAGGTTATTATACAACTACTGTACAGTGTGTGAGGTTATTATACAACTACTGTACAGTGTGTAAGGTTATTATACAACTACTGTACAGTGTGTGAGGTTATTATACAACTACTGTACAGTGTGTAAGGTTATTATACAACTACTGTACAGTGTGTGAGGTTATTATACAACTACTGTACAGTGTGTAAGGTTATTATACAACTACTGTACAGTGTGTGAGGTTATTATACAACTACTGTACAGTGTTGTGAGGTTATTATACAATACTGTACAGTGTTGTGAGGTATTATTTGCAACTACTGTACAGTGTGTGAGGTATTATTATAAACTACTGTACAGTGTGTAGGTTATTATACAACTACTGCTTCACTGGGTGGAGGTTATTATACAACGACTGTAACAGTGTGTAAGGTTAATGTTATTATACAACTACTGTACAGTGTGTGAGGTTATTATACAACTTCTGTACAGTGTGTGAGGTTATTATACAACTACTGTACAGTGTGTAAGGTTATTATACAACTACTGTACAGTGTTGAGGTTATTATACAACTTTTCTGTACAAGTGTGTGAGGTTTTATACAACTAATGTACAGTGTGTGGAGGTTAATATACAACTGCGTACAGTGTGTTGTTGTAAGGTTATTATACAACTACTGTACAGTGTGAGGTTATTATACAACTACTGTACAGTGTATGAGGTTATTATACAACTACTGTAAAGTGTGTAAGGTTTTATACAACTACTTGTAGAGTTGATGTGAGGTTATTATACAACGATGTACAGGGGTGTGTAAGGTTATTATGCAACTACTGTACCAGTGTGTGAGGTTATTATACAAAATACTGTACAGTGTGTGAGGTTATTATAAAACTACTGTACAGATGTTGAGTGTGAGGTTATTATACAACTACGGTACAGTGTGTGAGGTTATTATACAACTACTGTACAGTGTGTGAGGTTATACAACTGCTGTACAGTGTGTAAGGTTATTATACAACTAATGTACAGTTAGTGAGTCTATTAATGACAACTACTGTTACAGTTGTGTGAGGTTATTATAAACTACTGTACAGTGTGTGAGGTTATTATACAACTACTGTACAGTGTGTGAGGTTATTATACAACTACTGTACAGTGTGTGAGGTTATTATACAACTACTGTACAGTGTGTGAGGTTATTATACAAATTCTGTACAGTGTGTGAGGTTATTATACAACTACTGTACAGTGTGTGAGGCTATTATACAACTACTGTACAGTATGTGAGGGCTATTTTACTAACTTCTGTACAGTGTGTGAGGGTTATTATACAATTATGTACAGTGTGTGAGGGCTATTATACAAAACTACTGTACAGTATGTGAGGTTTATTATACAATATACTGTACAGTGTAATGTGTGAGGTTATTATACAATACTGTGCGTGTGTGAGGCTAATATACAACTACTGATTACTGTGTGTAGGCTATTATACAACTACTGTTACAGTGTGCGAGGTTATTATACAACTCTTACAGTGTGTGAGGTTATTATACAACTACTGTCAGTGTGCGGAGGTTTTTATACAAACTACTGTAAGTGTGTGAGGTTAATATACAAACTACTGTACAGTGTGTGAGGTTATTATACAAACTATGTCAGTGTGTAAGGTTATTATATCAAACTTTACTGCTACAGTGTGTGAGGTTTTACAAATTTGTACAGTGTGTGAGTTATACCAATACTGTACCAGTGTGCGATGGTTATTCATACAAATACTCGTACAGTGTGTGAGGTTATTATTACAACTACTGTACAGTGTGTGATGTTATTATAACAAACTACTGTTACAGTGTGTGAGGTTTATTATACAACTACTGTACAGTTGCGAGGTTATTATACAACTGAGGTACAGTGTGTGAGGTATTATACAACTACTGTACAGTGTGTGAGGTTTTACAACTACTGTACTGTGTGTAATGTTATATATACAAAAACTACTGTACAGTGTGTAAGGTTCATTATACAACTACTGTCAGGTGTTTGAGGTTATACAAATTCTGTACAGTTGTGTGGGTTATTATACAACTTACTGTACAGTTGTGTGAGGTTATTTACAACTAATGTACAGTGTGTAAGGTTATTTATACAACTACCTGTACAGTGTGGGTGATTATTACAACTACTGTACAGTGTGTAAGGGTTATTATACACTACTGTTCAGTGTGCTGGAGGCTTATTATACAACTACTTTACAGTGTGTGAGGTTTTTTTATACAACTACTGTACAGTGTGTGTGGTTATTTATACAAACTAATTGTACAGGGTGTAAGGTTATTATACACAATATGTTTACAGTGTGAGGTTTTTATACAAACTAATGTACAGTGTGTAAGGTTATTATACAACTTACTTTACCAGTGTGAGGTTATTATACATACAACTGTACAGTGTGTAGGTTATTCTACAAACTACTTGTACAGTGTGTGAGGTTATTATTACAAACTAATGTACAGTGTGTGGAGGTTATTATACAACTACTGTACAGGTGTGTGTGGTTATTATACAACTAATGTACAGGTTGTGTAAAGGTTATTATTACATTCTTTAAAGTACAGTGTGTAAGGTTATTTAACAACTACTGTACAGTGTGTTAAGGTTATTATACTACTATGTACAGTGTGTTGAGGTTATTATACAAATTCTGTTCAGTGTGTGGGTTATATACAAACTACTGTACAGTGTGTGAGGTTTATTACAATTGCCTGTGCAGTGTGTGAGGTTTATTATACAACTAAATGTACGTTGTGAGGTTATTATACAACTACTGTACAGTGTGTGAGGTTATTATACAACTAATGTACGTGTGTTTGGTTTATTATACAAACTGCTGTAAAGTGTGAGGTTATTATACAAACTACTGTTACAGTGTTGAGGTTTATTATACAAACTACTGTTACAGTCGTTGTAAGGTTATTAAAAACTACTGTACAGTGGGAAGGTTATTATACAACTTTGTTACAGTGTGTGAGGTTATTATACAAACTACTGTACAGTGTGTAAGGTTTTTATACAACTACTGTTACAGTGTGTAAGGATAATATACAACTACTGTGCTGACTGTGTGAGGTTATTTACAACTACTGTACAGTGTGTGAGGTTATTATTACAACAACTAGTGACAGTGTGTAAGGTTATTATACAATACTGTACAGTGTGCGAGGTTATTATACAACTACTGTACAGTGTGTGAGGTTATTTTTTACAACTAATGTTTCAGTGTGTGAGGTTATTTATACAATAATGTTACAGTGTGTGAGGGTATTGTTCAATGCTGACAGTGTGTGTGGTTATAATACAACTACTGTAAACAGGGTGTAAGGTTATGATACAATACTGTACAGTGTTTGTGAGGTTATTATACTACTCTGTACAGTGTGTGAGGTTATTATAAAACTACTGTTAACAGTGTGTAAGGGTTATTATACAACTACTGTACAGTGTGTATGGTTATTATACAAACTACTGTACAGTGTGTGAGGTTATTATACATATATGTACAGTGTGTGTACAGGTTATTATATACAACTACATACTGTCACAGTGTTTGTGAGGTTATTATACAAACTACTGTACAGTGTGTAAGGGTATTATACAACTACTGTACAGTGTGTGAGGTTTATACAAATACTGTTACATGTGTGTGAGGTATTATACAAAATAACTGTTCAGTGTGTGAGGTTATTTTACAACTAATGTACAGTGATTAGTGAGGTTATCTAACAAAACTATGTACAGTGTGTAAGGTTATTATACTCAACTACTGTACAGGTGCTGTGAGGTTATTTATACACTACTGTACAGTGTTGTAAGGTCATTATCAACTACTGTACAGTGTGCTGTGGTTATTATACAACTTCCTGTACAGTGTGTGAGGTTATTATTTTTTTTTTTGACAACTCACTGGTACAATGTGTTTTTTTTTAAGGTTTTTATTTTCAATACTGTACAGTGTGAGGTTATTATACACTTACTGTACCAGTGAGTGAGGTTTTATACAATACTGTACAGTGTGTGAGGTTATTATACAACTGCTGTACAGTGTGTAAGGTTATTATACAACTACTGTACAGTGTGTAAGGTTATTATACAACTACTGTACAGTGTGTGAGGGTTATTATACAAAAACTACTGTTACAGTGTGTTAAGGTTATTATAACAAAGACTGTACAAGTGTGTAAGGTTATTTTTCAACTAACTGTAACAGTTGTGTGAGGTTATTATACAAATTTCTGTACAGTGTGGGAGGTTATTTTATACAACTATGTACAGTGAATGTGAGGTTATTACAAAATTCTGTGGCCAGTGTTGTGAGGTTATTATACAACTTACTGTTACAGTGTGTGGTTATTTACAACTACTGTTACAGTTTGTGTGAGGTTATTATACAACTAATGGTCTGTGTGTTAGGTTATTATAACAATACTGCTGTACAGTGTGAGGTTATTATACAACTACTGTACAGTGTGTAAGGTTATTATACAACTACTGTACAGTGTGTAAGGTTATTATACAACTACTGTACAGTGTGTAAGGTTATTATACAACTACTGTACAGTGTGTGAGGTTATTATACAACTACTGTACAGTGTGTAAGGTTATTATACAACTACTGTACAGTGTGTGAGGTTTTATACAACTACTGTACAGTGTGTGAGGTTATTATACAACTACTGTAACAGTTTTGTGAGGTTATTATAAACTAACTGTACAGTGTGTAAGGTTATTATCAAACTACTGTACCAGTGTGCGAGGGTTATTATACAAACTATGTACAGTGTGTGAGGTTATTATACAACTACTGTACAGTGTGTGAGGTTATTATACAACTAATGTACAGTGTGTGAGGTTATTATACAACTAATGTACAGTGTGTGAGGTTATTGTGCAACTGCTGTACAGTGTGTGAGGTTATTATACAACTACTGTTTTAGGTGTGTCTGTTAAGGTTATTATACAACTACTGTACAGTGTGTGAGGTTATTATACAACTACTGTACAGTGTGTGAGGTTATTATAAAACTACTGTACAGTGTGTGTGGTTATACAACTACTGTACAGTGTGTAAGGTTATTATACAACTACTGTACAGTGTGTGAGGTTATTATACAACTACTGTACAGTGTGTAAGGTTATTATACAACTAGTACAGTGTGCTGAGGTTCTATTATACAAACTATGTACTGTGTGTAAGGTTATTATACAACTACTGTACAGTGTGTGAGGTTATTATACAACTACTGTACAGTGTGTGAGGTTATTATACAACTACTGTACAGTGGGTGAGGTTATTATTACAATACTGTACAGTGTGTGAGGTTTTTATAACTATACTGTACAGTTGTTAAGAGTTATTATACAACTCATGTTACAGTGTGTGAGGTCCTATTATACTTCTACTGTACACGTGTGTAGGTTATTATACTAACTACTGTACGTGTGAGGTTTTTATACAACTACTGTACAGGTGTGAGGTTATTATACAACTACTGTACAGTGTTGTGAGTTGTGGAGGTTATTATACAACTCTGTACAGTGTGTAAAGGTTATGATATCTAACTTACTGTTACAGTGTTGTGAGGTTATTATACAACTTACTGTTACAGTGTGTGTGGTTATATACACTACTGTACTGGTGTGTAAGGTTATTATACAACTAATGTCAGTGTGTGAGGTTATTATACAACTGATGAACTAGTGTGTAAGGGTATTAATACCAATACTGTACAGCTGTTGTGTGTTTATACAACTACTGTACAGTGTGTGAGGTTATTATAACAAACTACTTGTTACAGTGTGTGAGGTTATTATACAACTACTGTTACAAGTGTGTGAGGTTATTATACACTACTGTTACAGTGAGTGAGGTTATACAACTGCTGGTTACTGTGTGTAAGCGTTATATACAAAACTAATGTACAGTGTGAGGCTATATACAACTATGTACTGTGGTGAGGTTATTATTACAACTATGTTACAGTGTGTGAGGTTATTATACAAACTTAACTGTACAGTGTGTAAGGTTATTAGTACAAACTACTGCTACGTGTGTGAGGTTATTATACAACTTCTGTACATGTGTGAGGTTATTATTCAAATTCTGTTCTGTGTGTGAGGTTATTAACAACTATTGTTACAGTGTGTGAGGCTTTTATACATCTTCTGTACAGTATGTGAGGTTATTATACAAATTCTGTACAGTGTGTGAGGTTATTATACAACTACTGTACAGTGTGTGAGGCTATTATACAACTACTGTACAGTATGTGAGGTTATTATACAAATTCTGTACAGTGTGTGAGGTTATTATACAACTACTGTACAGTGTGTGAGGCTATTATACAACTACTGTACAGTGTGTAAGGCTATTATACAACTACTGTACAGTGTGCGAGGTTATTATACAACTACTGTACAGTTGTGAGGGTATTTAGACAACTACTGTACAGTGTGCGAGGTTATTATACAACTACTGTACAGTGTGTGAGGTTATTATACAACTACTGTACAGTGTGTGAGGTTATTATACAACTACTGTACAGTGTGTAAGGTTATTATACAACTACTGTACAGTGTGTGAGGTTATACAAATTCTGTACAGTGTGTGAGGTTATTATACAACTACTGTACAGTGTGCGAGGTTATTATACAACTACTGTACAGTGTGTGAGGTTATTATACAACTACTGTACAGTGTGTGAGGTTATTATACAACTACTGTACAGTGTGTGAGGTTATTATACAACTACTGTACAGTGTGCGAGGTTATTATACAACTACTGTACAGTGTGTGAGGTTATTATACAATTTACTGTACCAGAGCCAGTGTGAGGTTATTTATACACTACTGTTCTCAGTGTGTTAAGTTATTATAAAACTACTGTTACCAGTGTGTAAGGTTCATTATACATCTCCTGTACAGTGTGTGAGGTTTTTATAACTACCTACAGTGTGTGAGGTTTATTTTACAAACTAATGTACAGTGTGTAAGGTTATTATTACAATCCTGTACGCAGTGTGCGAGGTTATTATACAACTTATGTAACAGTGTGTGAGGTTATTATACAACTACTGTACAGTGTGTGAGGTTATTATACAAATTCTGTACAGTGTGTGAGGTTATTATACAACTACTGTACAGTGTGTGAGGTTATTACAAATTCTGTGCAGTGTGTGAGGTTATTATACAACTAATGTTCAGTGTGTAAGGTTATTTACAACTACTTGCCTACAGTGTGAGGTTATATATACAAAACTTACGTACCAGTGTGAGGTTTTTATTACAACTACTGTACAGTGTCACTATAAGTGAGGTTATTATACAACTACTGTACTGTGTGTGAGGTTATTATACAAATTCTGTACAGTGTGTGAGGTTATTATACAACTACTGTACAGTGTGAGGTTATTATACAACTACTGTACAGTGTGTAAGGTTATTTTTTAACAACTATGTACGTGTGTAAGGGTATTTAAAAAACTTAACTGTACAGTGTGTAAGGTTATTTCAAAAAAATACTGTACAGTGTTAAAAGGTTATTATACATACTACTGTACTGTGTGTAAGCGTTATTTAACAATTAACTGTACAGTTGGGTAAGGTTATTATTACAACTATGTACAGTGTGTGAGGTTATACCCAAATCTGTACATTTGTGAGGTTATTATACAATATGACTACAGTGATGTGGGTTATTACAAATTCTGTGCAGTGTGTGAGGTTATTATACAACTACTGTACAGTGTGAGGTTATTATACAACTACTGTACAGTGTGTGAGGTTATTATACAACTAATGTACAGTGTGTAAGGTTATTATACAACTGCTGTACAGTGTGAGGTTATTATACAACTACTGTACAGTGTGTAAGGTTATTATACAACTACTGTACAGTGTGTAAGGTTATTATACAACTACTGTACAGTGTGTGAGGTTATTATACAACTACTGTACAGTGTGTAAGGTTATTATACAACTACTGTACAGTGTGTAAGGTTATTATACAACTACTGTATAGTGTGTGTTGTTATTCATTTTACAATACTGTACAGTGTGTGAGGTTATTATACAACTACTGTACAGTGTGTAAGGTTATTATACAACTACTGTACAGTGTGTGAGGTTATTATACAACTACTGTACAGTGTGTGAGGTTATTATACAACTAATGTACAGTGTGTGAGGTTTTATAAAATAATGTTACAGTTGTGTGAGGTTATTGTAAAATGCTGTACAGTGTGTGAAGAGCTTATTATACAACTACTGTTACCGTGAGTAAGGTTTGATTCAATACTGTACAGAGTGTGGGTTATTATACAACTACTGTACAGTGTGTGAGGTTATACAACTACTGTACAGTGTGAGGTTATTATACAACTACTGTACAGTGTGTGAGGTTATTGTACAACTACTGTGCAGTGTGTGAGGTTATTATACAACTACTGTACAGTGTGAGGTTATTGTACAACTACTGTGCAGTGTGTTGAGGTTTTTATTACAACTCTGTACAGTGTAGGTTTTATACAACTACGTCAGTGTGTAAGGTTATTATAAACTACTGTAGAGTGTGAGGTTATTATACAAACTACGGTACAGTGTGTGGAGGTTCATTATACAAACGAATGTTTTTTTAAAAACGGTCTGTGTGATGTTATTATACAAACATACTGACAGTGTGTAAGGTTATTATAACAACTACTGGAGAGTGTGAGGTTATTATACAAAATAACTGTACAGTGTGTGAGGTTAGTATTACAACTAATGTACAGTGTGTAAGGTTATTATACAACTACTGTACAGTGTGTGAGGTTATACAACTACTGTACAGTGTGAGTTATTATACAACTACTGTACAGTGTGAGGTTATTATACAACTACTGTACAGTGTGTGAGGTTATTATACAACTACTGTACAGTGTGTAAGGTTATTATACAACTACTGTACAGTGTGAGGTTATTATACAACTACTGTACAGTGTGTGAGGTTATTATACAACTACTGTAAGTGGGAGGTTATTATACAACTACTTGTACAGTGCGTAAGGTTATTATAAACTATTGTAACAGTTGAGGTTATTATACAAATACTGTACAGTGTGTGAGGTTTTTATACAACTACTGTTTCAGTGTGTGAGGTTATACAACACTGTTACAGTCGTGGAGGTTATCTTTAAAACTACTGTACAGTGTGTTGAGGTTTAGTATACAACTATCTGAACAGTGTCTGAGGTAATATACAACTACTGTACAGTGTGAGGGTATTATCCAACTATTGTTAAAAACAGTGTGTAAGGTGATTATTACAACTACTGTTACAGTGTGAGGTTATTTTTAACTACTGATTTACAGTGTTGTGAGGTTTTTATACAACTACTGTTACAGTGTGTGAGGGAATTATACAAAACTACTTTACAGTGTGAGGGTATCTATACAACTATTGTTCAGTGTGTAAGGTGATTATACAACTTACGTTACAGTGTGAGGTTATTATACAACTTGTGTTATCAGTGGTGTGAGCGTTATTATACAACTACTGAACAGTGTGTGAGGTTATTATACCACTACTGTACAGTGTGTAAGGTTATTATACAACTACTGTACAGTGTGTGAGGTTATTATACAACTACTGTACAGTGTTTGAGGTTATTATACAATACTACCGTACAGTGTAGAGGTTATTTTACAATACTGTACAGTGTGTGACAGGTTATTATACAATGCAAGTAACAGTGTGTGAGGTTATTATACAACTTCTGTTCTGTGTGTGAGGTTATTATACAATTGCTGTACAGTGTGTAAGGTTATTATACAACTACTGTGCAGTGTGTGAGGTTATTATACAACTACTGTACAGTGTGTGAGGTTATTATACAACTGCTGTACAGTGTGTAAGGTTATTATACAACTACTGTACAGTGTGTGAGGTTATTATACAACTACTGTACAGTGTGTGAGGTTATTATACTAACTGTACAGTGTTTTAGGTTATTATCACAACTACTGTACAGTGTGTGAGGTTATTATACAACTACTGTACAGTGTGTGAGGTTATTATACAACTACTGTACAGTGTGTGAGGTTATTATACAACTACTGTACAGTGTGTGAGGTTATTATACAAACAAACCTACACTGTACAGTGTGTGTGAGGTTATTATACAACTACTGTACAGTGTGTGAGGTTATTATACAACTACTGTACAGTGTGTGAGGTTATTATACAACTACTGTACAGTGTGTGAGGTTATTATACAACTACTGTACAGTGTGTGAGGTTATTATACAAACTATGTACAGTGTGTGAGGTTATTATACAACTACTGTACAGTGTGAGGTTATTATACAACTACTGTACAGTTGTGTGAGGTTTATTATACAACTACTGTGCAGTGGTGTGAGGGTTATTATAAACTACTGTACAGGTTGTGAGGTTATACAACCTTGCTGTCAGTGTGTGAGGTTATTATGCAACTACTGTACAGTGTGTGAGGTTATTATGAAACTACTGTACAGTGTGTGAGGTTATCAATAAATTACTAAACGGTTTATTAGATAATTAAGAAACTTATGCACATAAGTTCAGACACTCAAACACATCACTGCACACCTACCTGGAGTTTACCTGGAGAGGGTTTTAGGGGTCAACGCCCCCACTGCCCGTTTGAGACCAGGCCTCGTGGTGGACCAACGTCTCATCAACCAGGCTGTTACTGCTGGCCGCACGCAAGCTGACGTATGAACACAGTCCGGTTTTTCAGGTACTGACTTTAGGTGCCTGTTCAACACCTTGAAGATAGCCAGGGGTCTATTGGTAATGCCCCTTATGTATGCTGGGAGGCAGTTGAACAGTCTTGCGCCCCTGACACTTACTGTGTTTTCTCTCAGTGTACTCGTGGTGCCCCTGGAGGAATGTTGCATCTCCTGCCGAGTCTTTTGCTTTCATAGGGAGTGATTTTCGTGTGCAAGTTTGGTACTTATCCCTCTAGTATTTTCCAAGTGTATATTATCATGTATCTCTCTCGCCTGAGTTTCAGTAATTTAGGTGCTTTTGTCATGTGGGTTTTCGAAACGTGGAAGGGGTAAGAATACTCACGTAGGCTGGTAGTACGTATAATATAACGGAAGGTATGGGGAAGCGCCAACAGCCGACCTGTCTCTCTCTGCTGGCTAACTACGACTGACTCATAGTGCCTACGGGTGAGGGTGATTTGAAATCCTGCTATGGTCAGCAGCAATATGAATACAGTCAGTGATTCACGCAGAGACGGTTGGTAGTGAGTCATCTACTGGTACACTGGTTACTGGTAACTGGTTACTAGGAACTGGTACTACTACTGAGACTTTATCGTACTTATGTCTGCCGTGAAAGTTCTTTGTATGCTCACCAGGTCAGCAATTTTGTAGTTAGTGTACAGCAGTATTCCTGCCTAGAGAGAGAACAAGCGATTTGAAGGGAATCATCATGGGCTTGGCTTCCCTAGTTTGGAAGGTTCTCATTATCCATCCTATCATTTTTCTGGCACATGCGGTAGATACATTGTTGTGGTCTTTGAAGGTGAGATCCTCTTACATTATCACTACCAGGTCCATCACATTACTTTTTCGCTCTATTGTACGGTTTGAATTTGTTGTATACCCTGATACAGTTTTAATTTCCTCAAGGTTTTCCATATCTGAGTAGTTGAAATTTCTCTACGTTGAACTTCATATTGTCTTCTGCAGCCCAGTTCAAGATTTGCTTGATGTCCGCTTGGAGTCTTGCGGTGTCTTCGATGGAGATCACTACCATTGCAATCCGGGTGTCATCCGCAAAGGAAGACACAGAGCTATGGCTTGCATCTCTATGTCCGAAATGAGGATGAGGAATAGGATGGGAGCGAATACTGTGCCTTGTGGAACAGAGCTTTTCACCCTAGCTGCCTCAGACTTTACTCTGTTTACAATTACTCTGTGTTCTATTTGTTAGGAAGTTACAGATTCATCTACCAACTTTTCCTGTTGCTCTTTTATCACGCATTTTGTGAGCTGTTACACCGTGGTCGCACTTGTTGAAGGCTTTTGCAAAGTCTGTGTATACTACATCTACATTTTGTTTTATCCTCTATAGCATCCAAGACCTTGTCATAGTGGTCCAGTAGCTGGGACAGGCAAGAGCGACCTGCTCTAAATGCATGTTCCCCTGGGTTGTGTAACTGATGAATATCTAGGTGGTTGGCGATCTTGCTTCTTGGAACCCTTTCAAAGATTTTTATGATATTGGATGTTAGTGCTATCGGTCTGTAGTTCTTTACAATTGCTTTACTGCCACCTTTGTTGAGTAGGGATATGTCTGTTGTTTTTAGTGAGTGTGGGATGACCCCTGTGTCCATGCTCACTCTCCATAGAATGCCTAAAGCACGTGACAGGGGCTTCTTGCAGTTGTTGATGAACACGGAGTTCCATGAGTCTGGGCCTGGGGCAGAGTGCTTGGGCACGTCATTTATTGCCTTTTCAAAGTCTTGTGGTGTTAGGATAATATCAGAGATTTTTTAGATGACCAGATTTTGGGTCCTAGTCAAAAAGAATTCATTTAGATTGTCGACCCTTAGTCTGGGTAACGGCTCGCTGAACACTGAGTCGTATTGGGACTTTAGTATCCCATTTCTTTGCTGTCATCTGTGTATGTCCCATCTCGCCTGAGCAGGGGCCCAATACTAGATGTTGTTTTACCCTTAGATTTGGCATAAGAAAAGAAGTATTTTCTTTTTTTTTTCAGTTTCCTTTATGGCTTTTAGTTATTCCTGAGATTCTTGTCTCCTGTAAGATTCCTTAAACTTAAGTTTGATATTTGTTATTTCTCTGACCAGTGCCTCCCTTCGTATTTCAGATATATTCACCCCGCTCAGCAGCTCTGTAATCCTTCGCCTTCGTCTGTATAGGGAGCATCTCTCTCTCTTTCTAATTTACTTCTTCTCTTTCTTTTTCTTAATGGAGTGTGCCTTGAGCAGACCTCAAGAGCCACAGAGTTATTTTCTTCTAGGCAAAGGTTCGGATCCATGTTGTTTAGGACATCTTGCCAGCTTGCTTCATTTAGGACATGGCTGACTTGTTCCATTGTATGTTTTTGTTATTGAAGTTGAATTTTGTGAAGACACCCTCATGAATGATCACATTTGTACCTCTGTACCTCTGTTATGTTGTGATCTGAGTGTATTGTCTTTGATACGGTTATATTACATATCAGACTGTCGTTGTTAGTGAAGATGAGGTCCTGTGTATTTTCTAGTCTTGTAGGCTCTAATATTTGCTTGTTTAAAATGAATTTGGTGCAGAGATTTAATAGCTCTTGTGTGTGTGAATTTTCATCTGTGCTGCCTCCTAGGGTGATCTCTGCTAAAATATTGTTTGCTAAACTCCTCCATTTTAGGTGTCTAAAGAGGAAATCTCCCAGCAGCAAGATGTTTGGGGCAAGAGTTGGGAGGTTTTCCAGACGGTGGTCAATTTTCAAAAGCTGTTCCTGGAATTGCTGGGAAGTTGCATCCGGATGCTTGTATACAACCACAATGACAAGGTTTTGGTTTTTAGTCTTTACTGCCAAAACTTCAACTACATCATTTGAGGTGTTTAGTAGTTCTGAGCAAATGAGCGACTCTGTGACGTACAACCTAACTTTCCCTTGTTGCCTGTTTAGTCTGTCGCATCTGAATAGGTTATAACCTGGGATCCATATTTCGTTGTTAGAATGATCCTTCATGTGGGTCTCTGTGAAAGCTGCAAACACTGCATTTGACTCCGTGAGCAGTCACTTGATGTAAGGAATTTTGTTATTTGTTGATGGCTTTAAACCCTGTATGTTTGCAAAGATAAATATCGTTATATTGATGGAATTTAGGGGAAGTTTATTTGCTGGCTATAATATCTGTTGTTCTGGAGTGGAAACCAATGGTTGTGCCTCTGCTCCAGGAGTGTTTTCAGTTGGTGTAAGATTTCTGTCATTTCTTGCCAGTCTTTTTTCCTTCCTGGGACTAAACTACCTCCTTCTCTGGAGAGATTCTGGCTCCCCTCTTTTGTTTTGCATAGTCCGGCTGGTCTGTGTCTTATTGTCCCCGTTAGATGATGTGCCTGGCAGTATAGTTGTAGTATTTTCTTTCATGCAGTGACGAGTGACACATTTCGGGGTGAAATAAGTTACAGGAAAGGGAGTTGCACCCTCCTGTTGTCATGTGGGCGTGGCATTTTTTGGGATGGTCAAAGGTGCATGTTCCACCTGTTTTACCAAATATGCCATGCCTGCAGATACCCAAGGCATAGAATTTGCATAGTTTGGAATTTTGTTTGCTAGGATATTTTGTGGCCACATTCCCTGCTGGTGCATTTTTTTCTGTTTCCCTACTATCTACTGCCCCTGTATGGATATCAGTGCTTCCACCAGTTTTTACTGGTAATGTGTCAATACTATTCCCTGAGGCATTATGCCCTTTTGTTTCATCTTCAGCAGTATCACTACTCTGTACCTCTGTAAATTGAATAACAGTGTCTTTACCTGTATCATCACCAGAGCCACTATCTTTATTTGGTGCGTTGTCCTCCAGGACAACACTAGCACCCTCTGGAGCACTGTCTTCCAAGACAGCTCCGTTCAACCCACCCATTTTATTTTCCCAGCTGTCATGCCAGGCTGACATGTCTTTCGAGAAGGATATTTTTTTGATTTTCTTGTCTTTTAATATGGATGTAATTTTTTCATACAGGTGTTTCTCCTTTGGGCAGACCCAAAAACATTTCTCTCATATTATATCAAAAGAGATCACTGGTTTAAAATTCCTGCATGACCCATGGGACCATTTACCACAGAGACTACATGCAATCCAGGCATGACTTCATCTGTTACCCTTCCAGCAGATTATACAGATTTTCATGGTGGTGAACATTTACAACACTTTACAACTCTCCTAACTAGCTACACGATAACTACTAAAAGTATTTAGGTGTTAGTATTTAACAGCTCTGGGTAGGCTGGCTATGATAGGGTTATTATATATATATATATATATATATATATTATATATATATATATATATATATATATATATATATATATATATATATATATATATATAATATATATATATATTATATATATATATATAAACTGGAGTATACCTGGAGAGAGTTCCAGGGATCAGCGCCCCCACAGCCCGGTCTGTGACCAGGCCTTATGGTGGATCATGGCCTGATCAACCAGGTTGTTACTGCTGGCCGCACGTAATCCAACTTACGAACCACAGCCCGGCTGGTCAGGTACCGACTTTAGGTGCTTGCCCAGTGCCTGCTTGAAGACAGCCAGGGGTCTATTGGTAATCCCCCTTATGTATGCTGGGAGGCAGTTGAACAGTCTTGGGCCACTGACACTTATTGTGTTGTCTCTTATCGTGCTAGTGGCACCCCTGCTTTTCACTGGGGGGATGTTGCATCGTCTGCCGAGGTTTTTGCTTTCGTAGGGAGTGATTTTCGTGTGCCAGTTTGGTACTAGTCCCTCTAGGATTTTCCAGGTTTATATAATCATGTATCTCTCCCTCCTGCATTCTAGGGAGCACAGTTTTAGAAACTTCAAGCGTTCCCAGTAATTGAGGTGGTTTATCGCAGTTATGCGCGCCGTGAAGGTTCTCTGTACATTTTCTAGGTCAGCAATTTCACCTGCCTTGAAAGGTGCTGTTAGTGTGCAGCAGTATTCCAGAATAGATAGAACAAGCGACCTAAAGAGTGTCATCATGGGCTTGGCATCCCTAGTTTTGAAGGTTCTCATTATCCATCCTGTCATTTTTCTAGCAGATGCGATTGATACAATGTTATGGTTCTTGAAGGTGAGATCCTCTGACATGATCACCCCCGGGTCTTTGACATTAGTTTTTTGCTCTATTGTGTGGTTGGAATTTGTTTTATACCCCGATGAAGTTTTAATTTCCTCACGTTTTCCATATCGGAGTAATTGAAATTTCTCTTCAGTAAAATTCATATTGTTTTCTGCAGCCCATTTGAAGACTTGGTTAATGTCCGCCTTGAATCTTGCAGTGTCCTCAATAGAAGACACTGTCACGGAGCTGTGGCTGACATCCCTGTCTATATCCGATATGAGGATGAGGAACAAGATGGGAGCGAGTACTGTGCCTTGTGGAACAGTTTTTCACAGTAGCCACCTCAGACTTTACTCTGTTGACTACTACTCTTTGTGTTGTGTGTTAGGAAATTATAGATTATAGGGGAATGTTGCATTCCCTGTCGAGTCTTGCTTTCATAGGGAGTGATTTTCGTGTGCAAGTTTGGTACCAATCCTCTAGGATTTTCAAAGTGTCTATTATCATGTATCTTTCTCGCCTGCATTCCAGGGAATACAAATCAAGGGACTTCAAGCGTTCCCAGTAAGTCAGGTGCTTTATCGTACTTATTTGTGCAGTGAAAGTTCTTTGTACACTCTCCGAGTCAGCAATTTCGCCTGCAGTTAGTGTACAACAGTATTCCAGCCTAGAGAGAACAAGCTATTTGAAGTGAATCATCATGGGCTTGGCATCCCTAGTTTTGAAGGTTCTCATTATCCATCCTATCATTTTTCTAGCAGATGCGGTAGATACATTGTTGTGGTCTTTGAAGGTGAGAGACGAGGTTGAAGTGACTGAATTTTCATGCCTGCATGAAGGCATTTGATACAGTACCACACAGGAAAATGACCCAAATATTGAAAGAGCAGAGGTGCAAATAGGGTGCTCAAATTGATCAGTGAATATCTAATATACAGAAGACAGAGTGGCGGTGAAGGAGGAAACATTATTATGGGTGAATGTAACTAGTGGGGTCCACTAATGATCGGTTATAGGACCATTGATCATCTTAATATATGTAAATAATCTTGCCGGAGGAGAACAATTCTTTTATATATCTGTTTAGTGATGACTTGAGACTAATAAAAAGAATAAGAACCAGAGGATGAAGACGAACTACAAAATTTCCACACATTGCAGGAGTGATGAAAAGAAGTGATTACTAGAGTTCAATCCAGTCAAGTGCAAGGTAATGGAAATTGGATAAGAAGGGAGATCAAATAAGGTGTATAAGCTGGGGAGGGAGAAGTTGCAGAAAGTAAATAACGAGGACCTTAGAGTAATTATTACCCCGAACACGCAGCGCCATCATGGCGTCAACACCCGAGAAAGCATATTCAAATCCTAGAGAAGGTGGAGAGATTTGACATTAGAACTGAGAGGGTTGAGCCGTGAGATGCTCAGAGAACTCAATCTGATAACCTGGGAAGAGAGATGGACCAGGCAATGTATAATAATGATATATAATGTACTAAAAGGTTTCAATAAAGCAGTCGTATATTTATATGAAGCACTGAACCGTATGGGTCATTTAGAGCAAGGCGTAGTCGAGGTTCGATCCTCCTTCCGCTGGACGGACGCGCTACTCTCCCAGTCAGTTAGGTTAAGGTTGATTAATTCATGGTGAGGTTGTTGGGAAGTATGATCAGTGGATATCACACATGATGTTGTATGTACGTATGTTTAAATAAAGCAGATGAACATACAGCTTCTTGTGTGATGTTGTATATGCGTATTGTTAAATAAATTAAGTGAACGAAATCTATCGAATGAAAGGCACAAGAACAAGATGGCCTTGGTGGAAGTTAAGAATATGGATGAGTTAATGATGTTAGGAAATATTAATTCAGTATCAGAGTGGTAAACAAGTGGAGTGAACTAGACACGTGCAGGATGCTTTCAGGGGTCAACGTTCCCGCGGCCAGGTCCCAGACCAGGCCTTCCTATGGATCAAGGCCTGATCGACCAGACTGTTGCTGCTGACAGCACGCAGTTCAAAGTACGAACCACAGCCCGGATGTCAGGAAATGATCTGAGGAACTTGTCCCGTTCCTTCTTGAAGACAGCAAGAGTTTCTTGGTAATTCCTCTTATGGACGGAGGAAAGGCGGTGAAGAGTAGGGGACCTCTGACACTCTGTGAGTTCTTCGTGCGTTGGATTGCGTGCGGCCAGCAGTAACAGCCTCGTTGATCAGGCCCTGATCCACCGGGAGGCCTGGTCGTGGACCGGGCCGCGGGGGCGTTGATCCCCGGAATGCCCTCCAGGTAGACTCGTCACGTCCCAGCTTTTTATTGGAGGAACTTTTCACCGTCAGCCAAGTCTCTCGTTTTCACATGGAGTGATTCCGGCGTTCAGGTTTGGGATCAGTCACCTCTGAATTTTCCAGATTATGATGTCTCTTTCGCGCGTACATTCCAAGGAATATAGTTGAAAGGATTTCAGGCATTTCCAGTAGTTTAGAGGTCTAATTGAGTGTACATGGGTAGTGAAAGTTCTATGTACGTTTTCTAGCTTAGCACTCTCACCTGCCTTGAAGAGAGCTGTTAATATACAGCAGTATTCCAGCCTAAGGAGAAAAAGAGGCTTGAAGAGTGTCATCATTGGCTCAGCAGCCCTTGTTTTGAAAGCTCTTATTTTTCTTGCTGTAGCAGTAGCATCATTATTTTGACCCTTGAATGTGAGAGTTGACATCATCATTCTCAAGTCTCGCACGTGAAGCTTCAACTCAGTTGAATGATTTTGAGTTCGTCATGTACTCCGTTTGTAGTCTTTATTTTTTTTTCATTCTTTCATAGTGGAGCAACTGAAACTTCTCCTCATTGAACGTTATATTGTTATCTGATACCTAATTTAAGATTTTACTCATATCCTCTTCAAGATTTACTGTGTCCTCGATAGACTCCACTGCCATTGAGATTCTGGTGTCATCAACAAAGGATGTTACTGTGCTGAAATCTTATATCCTTCTGTATGGATATAAGAATGAGACAGAGAAGTGAGACGAGTATTGTGCCTTGAGGAACAGAGCTTTTCACTGACTACCACTACTTTCTGGGTTCTATATGTTGAGAAGTTAAATATCCATCTGCCCACTCAACCAGTTATTCTTTTTGCAAATATTTTGTTCTCAGTCAAATAATAATAATAATAATAATAATAATAATAATAATAATATCTTTATTTACTACAAGTACATGTACATGGTATACAGTCCTAGCTGACATCAATGACATACTACTATATAGAAAGCCGCTTGTTATGCTGAGCATTTCGGGCAAATTAGGTCAGTTTTGTCCCAGGATGCGACCCACACCAGTCCACTAACACCCAGGTACCCATTTTATACTGATGGGTGAACATGGACAGCAGGTGTCTTGTGGAAACACGTCCCTAATGTTTTCCAGGCGTACCAGAGGAGATTCGAACTCCGGACCTCAGTGTGTGAGGTGAGTGCGCTAGTGATCGAGCTACGGGACATCGTTACATAAGACTTCTGGGAAATCATTGTACATAACATCAGCATTTAGCTCGGCTTCCAGTACATCCAAGACCATATTGTAATGGTTTATGCTGCAGTAGTCCCCAACCTTTTACTATGAAACGGCCAGTTTGAAAAGTTAATTTTAAAGGAGTGCCGTATTGCCAGTTTTATCCACATAAATCATGCGCACCAGAAGTGAAAGATGATTGTTAGAGGTGGTGGTAAGATTTTGGTGTAAAATAGCTTTAAATATTTAAATATTTAGCAGTGTGGAATCTGCATAAAAGTGAATTCGTAATTTCATGTGAGGGCAGCACCCATTTCCTAGTAGGGCCACATGCGGCCCCCCTGGTCTATGGTGTACAATTCCAAGAGTAGGTATGATAGAGCCCAGAAGGTTAGAAACTAGTATATAAATATGAAGGCCAGTTTTTAAGACTGAGGCATGACCGATAACCGAGGATCCACATCCCCCACCTCCTCCCCGGCAAACACAACTCCGCGAGTACAAGTCAGTGGGTAGATATACACACACAAGGTGAGCACAGTACCAAGTATGTCGCCCGAGGGGCACATCAACCTTATGACCTCTGCAGCAAAAGAGGCTTGGCAATTCTAAGATCAGATTTCAGGAATCTGCTGAATCATTCATGGCACCATGCATGCACGATATATATTTAGGCGCACCTTGGAGCATACAGCACGAGCCTTGAATCCACACCTGAGAAAAAGCTTGTAAGAAACTTGAGAAAGTAAAGAGGTTTGCAGTAATACTAGTCCCGGAGCTATAAGAAGAAAAACAAAAACTAAACATGATGACATAAAACAGAAGACCCTAAAGAAACATGATAACGACATACAAAATACTCAAAAGGGTTTGACAGGGTGCCTAGGGATAGAATGAAAGCTGGAAGACAGGTACACGAAGGTACGGTTTGAGGTTAAAGACATACGAGTCATGCGGATCTCAGGAAGCATTTTTTCAGCCTCTTGAGTGGTCAGGAATTGAAAGGACCTAGACAAAAAAAAAAAAAAAGTTGTGGAGGCAGGCTCCATGTATGGCAATGATGTAGTGGCACTACTGTTGGAACACTTCTGATGACCCTGCTGTGGTGGTACTATGGTATAGTTGCACTGCTATGGTGGAACTATTGGAGTGGCACTGATGTGGTGATAGTGGTGGTAGCAGTGTCATAGTGGCACTGCTGTGGTGGCGCTGGAGGTGTGCCAGCTGCCTCTTGCGTCTCCCTCCGTTGTTCATAACATTCCCAGTTTATTAATCTTAACTTTTCTGTTTCCACGTCCATGCTTCCCCTCTCACTCCTCCACCTTCACTCCTCACCTCTACTCTCACCCCTTTGCCCTCACCACTCTACCCTCATCATTCCACCCACAACCCTCCACCTCCACCCGTCACTCATTCATCTACCCTCACTAATCCACCCTTACCCCATTCCCCTCACCACTCCACCCTCACTCACACCCCCCATCGCTCCTCCACCCTCACTCACACCCCCCATCGCTCCTCCACCCTCACTCACAACCCCCATCGCTCCTCCACCCTCACTCACACCCCCCATAGCCCCTCCACCCTCACTCATACCCCCCATCGCTCTTCCACCCTCACTCACACCCCCATCGCTCCTCCACCCTCACTCACACCCCCATCGCTCCTCCACCCTCACTCACACCCCCCATCGCTCCTCCACCCTCACTCTTCCACCTTCAACCCTCCAAACTCACCTCTCTATAGTGGGTGTACAACTTATCTGCGTTCATCGTGGGATAGTGTGTGGTTACTGGCATTTGGCCAATAATGAACCTACAACAAAACTCCTGCATTGTAGCATTAATAACTTCTAAATAGTTGTCAGACAAGAGAAGACTACAACAAGTATGACATAAGATAATTTGCCTGCGGGAAAGCATTCACAACTGTCTCAGCAGTTACAAAGGCGTGTATGTGGAATAGGCACGAGTTTGCAGTACTGTGTCAAGTTATCAACCATCACAAGTAGGTGTTTGTTACCTTTCTCTGAGGCAAAAAAAAATTATAAACAGGTCGACGATTGTTCACTTCCATGGCTCGTATGAGATAGCATCTTAGGATTAAGATACGACTACTATCAGTGCCTTTGTGCTGGAGGCAGACTAATCATTTTTTGCAATAAGATCACAGTATACAGGTGATATCAGAATATGCAAAAACAATCACTGTGAAAGAATAGCGAAATTCCAAGCGCTTTCATGACTTTTCACATTATCAAGGAACTATAAAAAAAACATCAAAGGAAGGCATATAAAGGGTCAAGACTACAACTCACCATCACATCACCACAACAAAGCTACACCTCACACACGCGTGACGACACCCAACTTTGTGAAGCCCACCTAATACTCTACCCAAGAATTAAGATTTATTACTTGTCTAATGTATCATTAAATTCTTCCCAAACTTTATTAATTATAAATGGATCCAATTTATATAAACCAAAAGAAATGTTCATCTTATTTTCAAAACTGCTTTTATGAAACATGATTCAGTTATATTGGTGTCGACCATGGACTTGCTTGATACAACTTTCTCAGCCTTTTGAAAATCATTTGGATGGTTAAAATTCCACACATGAATAATTAGGGCATTAGAATCTTGTCCAGTTCTAATGCTATATTTATATTGTTTTAATCTTAGTTCGAGACTTTTACCAGTTTGACCGTAATAAACTTTATCGCATTTTGGGGGGAATTCTTTATCAAAAGTTTTTTCATTGTATCAAGATTTTTAAATACAACTTTGATATTAAAAGTCTTAAGAAGAGAAGGCATATCAACCAAGTTTTCATGGCAAGGGAGAACCAACATATTTTTAGTTAAATAAGGTTGGTTGTTCCTTTTTGGACTGTAAGAAGTATTTCTAGCAATTTTAAAAGATTTATCAAATACGTTTCTTGGGTATTTTAGATCATTAGCTATTTCATAAATTTTGGATATTTCTTCATGTATGAACTCTGAACTACAAATACGTAAAGCTCTCAAAAACATCGATGTACTAATCATTTAAGTAAATATTCTGGGATCTTTTTTGCCATATTTGGCCAAAAGTATTTCGTTCATGCCTATTGATACTGCGATCTTTACCTGGATGTGCTGCACCTGGAACATCTTGAACTAGTTTTAAGGCTGCAAGTACCAAGGACTTAGGGATCAACAACTGGTCGACAGTGGCCTGGTGGCTAAAGCTCCCGCTTCACACACGGAGGGCCCGGGTTCGATTCCCGGCGGATGGAAACATTCGACACGTTTCCTTACACCTGTTGTCCTGTTCACCTAGCAGCAAATAGGTACCTGGGTGTTAGTCGACTGGTGTGGGTCGCATCCTGGGGGACAAGATTAAGGACCCCAATGGAAATAAGTTAGACAGTCCTCGATGACGCACTGACTTTCTTGGGTTATCCTGGGTGGCTAACCCTCCGGGGTTAAAAATCCGAACGAAATCTTATCTTATCTCTTAACTCGGTACAGCATCCCTCGGTTGATTACCAAGTCCTTCACAAGTACAGGCGGTTCATCTGTAGGTTGTCTTCCTCTTTGGCCAGGTACCTAACTACAGGTGGCCAAACTGAGTCTAGACATAGTGCTCTCTCTAGATCAGAGCTCTCCAAAGTGATCAGTATCGACCCTCAAGAGTCGATGGGACTATCTAAGGGGTCGACATATGGTTGGAGGTCAAAAGGAGATCAGTAAATGTCTTGGGATGTGCTTTGCGTTTTGTATCTGTGACCCTCCATCATCCCCTTGTCCAGGAAGGTTATCAGTGCCCTTGACGTCATCAGATGTATCCTTCCCATTTATGGCGTCAACAGTTTCAGTAAAAAGGGTATGTTAAATCTTATATTTTTCATAATTTAAGTAGGAGTTTTGTCAAACCATTACGGCTTGATAAAGCTCCTGGAGAGCGAAACGTTGCCACAATAAAATGTCACATTAGTTGCATTTGTGTTCTTTTACCTAACATGTCAGTAATTCTACCAACATTAATACCGAATTAGACACATGTGCAACATTTGGGTATCTTTACTGAGGAAATGTTTCGACGCGCTTTGGCTTCATCAGTCCTATACAAAGAAGAATGGTGAAGATCAGAAGGGGTTTGAGGTAATCAGTCAGTCAACCTGCAGTCGATGTAATCAGTCAATCAATCTTGAAAAGAATGATAAATTGATTACATCGACTACAGGCTTAGGGACTGATTACCTCAAACTCCTTCAGATCTTCACTATTCTTCTTTGTATAGGACTGATGAAGCCACAGGGTGTCGGAACGTTTCTTCAATAAAGATACCCAAGTGTTGCACATGTGTCTAATTCATCAACTTGTCGGTTCTCTGAACCATTTATCAACATTAATATCATTTACAATATTCTAACAGAACAAAAAGAATAGCACTAAATGAAGTAAATTCTAGTCGTACCAATGCATAAAGCTGGGTATCCAAGACACAGTCTTTCTTACCTACCTGGAGGGTTTTCCGGGGATCAACGCCCCCACCGCCCGGTCCACGACCAGGCCTCCCGGTGGATCAGGGCCTGATCAACCAGGCTGTTACTGCTGGCCGCACGAACCTCTCCTGTTTCTAATCCTCAATGCAGACAGGTGTAAACACAAAATGACAGCTTTATTTCATTCTGTGCAGACGACACAAAAGCTATCATGACTGACACTTCAGTAGAGGACACCAACAAATTTCAAGAGGATATAAAGTCTTCCAGGAGGCGGCAGAAAAACATGTTGTTCAGTGGGGACAGATTCTATTTACTAACAAACGTGAAGAAAATGAGGAACTCAGAAGAGGAATGAATGGTTTACAAAACTCAGAAGGGTCACCCCATAGATCGAAATTTTTTTTGCAAAAGCCTAAGTATAATAGCGTCAGCTGACAGATCTTTTAAAGAACACAATAAAACAAATGTTAAGGTTAAGAGAGTAACGCAGCAAGAGAAATAATGACAATAGTGATATTTTTCAAATCAGCTGTGCTGTCTCACTTGGAGTACCGCCTAGTTTCGATAGCCTTAAGACGAGAGAAATAGCAGAACTGGAAAAAATAACCAGATCATCTAGGCTATGATGAATATATGTGCCAGGGGGCCACCATTGGCAACTATCGGGCCGCGAGAATAGGAAAACACACGAAACACGACACAGGTAAAATCATGTCTCCATCCTGAACTCAATCATGTGGGTGTATAGGGGACCCATGTAGGTGTATTGGGGCCAGTGTGAAGGTTCATGCGAGTGTGTGAGGGTCCGTATGAGTATGTTGGACATGGCGTGGGGGCTTGGGAAGTGGTCCTAGAGGACCTAATCATTAGCAGTATAACTGTCTAGTACCGTGTATTATGATAGTGCTCTCCCCTCCCCTATGTCATCCCTCTCACGGCCTCTCTCCGTCATGACAAGGAAACATAGCTAGCTTTTGTTCTCACTGTAATTATAGTATAGAATAATGTAGCAGCACACTGCTGATGTATCCAGTTGTGTGTAAAATCCGTCACCTCCCACTTATTAAGGGTTACATAAGTGCGCAGAACCTTCCAGAAAATTGATGGATACCGTTGCTGTGTGACCCACACTGTGGGTTGCTGTGTGACCCACACTGTGGGTTGCCACCACAGTAAAGGTTTAAATACTTGGTACAGACATTCCGTGTTCTCCTTGAGAATCACGTGAAAATATGAGCTTCAAGGTGTGCGAAAAAAATATTGTGCTTCTCATGGTGATGGTTTAATAATTGCTTAGATTTTCTTGTCATGATGGTGGCGGTACGCGTTGACAGATATACAATATACGTGGGTTTTGTTACGTTTGTTCTTAGAGACTTCAACGCGACGCCATGTGTTGTTCTAAGTTGTAGGAGCTCTTCTTGTAGAAGGATAAGACTGAGAGATGTTTGTGAGCGAAGAGGAGTGAGAGAGAATGTAATGTACTGGAAGTGTGAAGGTGTAGCAGTGCTCCAGCAGCAGCAGCAGCAGCAGCAGCAGCAGCAGCGTGCCGGACTGTACCAGTCACCTGACAACCCCGCACATACACTCACACTCAACACATTCAACTATACATTTTATTTCTCCCTTTCATCTACTTTTTGCTAAAGATAACAATTATTTAAATGAGAAAGTGAAGACGAAACAAGTGAGTAGAAAGGTTATATAAATTTTAAGTGTTGTAAAAGCGAGTTGTATAAGTATTACGCTCAGTGAGTGGGTGGGTCAGGTGGGCGCATGCGCCGCCCGCCACTCGGGCTTCCAGGCAGTCGTAACCCATACTCTGTTGGGGGAAGATGTGCTGGTGAATTTTAGTGGAACATTAAATGAAAATGTATTATACATCGTGGCTTTCTATATTTTTACTATGTGTGAGCGTACCATCGTGCTGGGTGTTGGGACAAATAATCCGAGATGAGGACCGAGCATCGCACTCTGTAGCAGGTGAGTGTTGGTGACAGTTACCTGCAGGTTCCACCTCCCAGGCTGGGTCACCTCACCTGGCCTCCTCAACCCTCCATCAGCCTCCCTCTTACTCTCAACATTCATCTGTCTTACCATTTTACCACCTGTGATGCTCTGCGGGCTTCTTAAAACTTGTTGTATCCATTTTGAAAGTCTTAATACTTTCAATATAAACTTTTATGAAGTTTATTCGTTTTAGGGGTTATTTGACTTTTATATTAATTGTATTTTGTTATAGCAGTAAATTGATTATGACGCGGAACATGAATGTTAATGAGACGGGAGTTGTTTTGTAAAGTTTGGAATGTGAGAGGTTGCCAGATATTTGTACAGGAAGATCCTTGCTGGCCAACCTTTGTAATTTATGTAGCTATCTACTGTGGTTTGGAATATGTTGATGTGTATTGGTGCTGATGTGGGCAATATGTCTTATGGTGTACAATATGGGCAGCATGTCTTATGGTGTACAATATGGGCAGCATATCTTATGGTGTACACTATGGGCAGCATGTCTTAGGGTGTACACTATGGGCAGCATGTCTTATGGTGTACAATATGGGCAGCATATCTTATGGTGTACACTATGGGCAGCATGTCTTATGGTGTACACTATGGGCAGCATGTCTTATGGTGTACACTATGGGCAGCATGTCTTAGGGTGTACAATATGGGCAGCATATCTTATGGTGTACACTATGGGCATCATGTCTTATGGTGTACACTATGGGCAGCATGTCTTATGGTGTACACTATGGGCAGCATGTCTTATGGTTTACACTATGGGCAGCATATCTTATGGTGTACACTATGGGCAGCATATCTTACGGTGTACACTATGGGCAGCATGTCTTATGGTGTACACTATGGGCAGCATATCTTATGGTGTACACTATGGGCAGCATGTCTTATGGTTTACACTATGGGCAGCATGTCTTATGGTGTACACTATGGGCAGCGTGAGTTATGGTGTACACTATGGGCATCATGTCTTATGGTTTACACTATGGGCAGCATATCTTATGGTGTACACTATGGGCAGCATATCTTATGGTGTACACTATGGGCAGCATATCTTATGGTGTACACTATGGGCAGCGTGAGTTATGGTTTACACTGTGGGCAGCGTGTGTCCTGTGGCTTGCTTTACAACGCACTCGTCTTAGACTGAGTGTCCGTGGTTTAGTCCCTGGCATAGGTGGAAACGTTGGGCATGTTTCCTTACACCTGTTATCCCTGTTCGCTAGCAAGTAAGTAGGTACCTGGGTGTTAGCCGACTCATGAGTCGCATCCTGTGGGGACAAGATTAAAGGACTAATGGAAATAAAAGTCCTTGATGATGCACTTACTATTGGTTAACCTTACTATTGGTTAACCTTACTATTGGTTAACCTTACTATTGGTTAACCTTACTATTGGTTAACCTTACTATTGGTTAACCTTACTATTGGGTTAATCTTACTATTGGTTAACCTTACTATTGGTTAACCTTTCTATTGGTTAACCTTACTATTGGGTTAATCTTACTATTGGGTTAATCTTACTATTGGTTAACCTTACTATTAGTTAACCTTACTATTGGTTAACCTTACTATTGGGTTAATCTTACTATTGGGTTAATCTTACTATTGGGTTAACCTTACTATTGGGTTAACCTTACTATTGGGTTAACATTACTATTAGTTAACCTTACTGTTGGTTAACCTTACTATTGGTTAAAAATCCAAACAAAATTTTTCCTTATCTACCTCTTACCCTATGGTGTGCACTGTGGAGCGTGGGTTATGGTGTGCACTGTAGGCAGTGTGTTATGGTGTGCACTGTAGGCAATGAGAGTTATGGAATGCATTGTGAGCGGCATAGGTTATCGTATGCACTGTGGGCAGCATGGGTTATGGAGTGCACTGTGGGCAGCATGGGTTGTGGTATTCACTGTGGGCAGCATGGGTTGTGGTATTCACTGTGGGCAGCATGGGTTATGGTTTTTCACTGTGGGCAGCATGGGTTGTGGTATTCACTGTGGGCAGCATGGGTTATGGTATTCACTGTGGGCAGTGTGGGTTATGGTATTCAGTGTGGGCAGCGTGGGTTATGGTATTCAGTGTGGGCAGCGTGGGTTATGGTGTTCACTGTGGGCAGCGTGGGTTATGTTCACTGGGCAGCGTCGGTTGTGGTATTCACTGTGGGCAACGTGGGTTGTGGTGTCCACTGTGGGCAGCGTGGGTTATGGTGTCCACTGTGGGCAGCGTCGGTTGTGGTATTCACTGTGGGCAGCGTGGGTTGTGGTGTCCACTGTGGGCAGCGTGGGTTATGGTGTCCACTGTGGGCAGCGTGGGTTATGGTGTCCACTGTGGGCAGCGTGGGTTATGGTGTCCACTGTGGGCAGCGTGGGTTATGGTGTCCATTGTGGGCAGCGTGGGTTGTGGTGCCCACTGTGGGCAGCGTGGGTTATGATGTCCACTGTGGGCAGCGTGGGTTATGGTGTCCACTGTGGGCAGCGTGGGTTATGATGTCCACTGTGGGCAGCGTGGGTTATGGTGTTCACTCTGGGCAGTGTGGGTTGTGGTGTCCACTGTGGGCAGCGTGGGTTATGATGTCCCCTGTGGGCAGCGTGGGTTATGATGTCCACTGTGGGCAGCGTGGGTTATGATGTCCACTGTGGGCAGCGTGGGTTATGGTGTCCACTGTGGGCAGCGTGGGTTGTGGTGTCCACTGTGGGCAGCGTGGGTTATGGTGTCCACTGTGGACAGCGTGGGTTATGATGTCCACTGTGGGCAGCCTGGGTTATGATGTCCACTGTGGGCAGCGTGGGTTATGATGTCCACTGTGGGCAGCCTGGGTTATGATGTCCACTGTGGGCAGCCTGGATTATGATGTCCACTGTGGGCAGCGTGGGTTATGATGTCCACTGTGGGCAGCCTGGGTTATGATGTCCACTATGGGCAGCCTGGGTTATGATGTCCACTGTGGGCAGCGTGGGTTATGGTGTCCACTGTGGGCAGCGTGGGTTATGATGTCCACTGTGGGCAGCGTGGGTTATGATGTCCACTGTGGGCAGCCTGGGTTATGATGTCCACTATGGGCAGCCTGGGTTATGATGTCCACTGTGGGCAGCGTGGGTTATGATGTCCACTATGGGCAGCGTGGGTTACGATGTCCACTGTGGGCAGCCTGGGTTATGATGTCCACTGTGGGCAGCCTGGGTTATGATGTCCACTGTGGGCAGCCTGGGTTATGATGTCCACTGTGGGCAGCGTGGGTTATGATGTCCACTGTGGGCAGCGTGGGTTATGATGTCCACTGTGGGCAGCCCGGGTTATGATGTCCACTGTGGGCAGCGTGGGTTATGATGTCCACTGTGGACAGCCTGGGTTATGATGTCCACTGTGGACAGCCTGGGTTATGATGTCCACTGTGGGCAGCGTGGGTTATGATGTCCACTGTGGGCAGCGTGGGTTATGATGTCCACTGTGGGCAGCCCGGGTTATGATGTCCACTGTGGGCAGCGTGGGTTATGATGTCCACTGTGGGCAGCGTGGGTTATGATGTCCACTGTGGGCAGCGTGGGTTATGATGTCCACTGTGGGCAGCCTGGGTTATGATGTCCACTGTGGGCAGCCTGGGTTATGATGTCCACTGTGGGCAGCCCGGGTTATGATGTCCACTGTGGGCAGCGTGGGTTATGATGTCCACTGTGGGCAGCGTGGGTTATGATGTCCACTGTGGGCAGCGTGGGTTATGATGTCCTCTGTGGGCAGCGTGGGTTATGTCCACTGTGGGCAGCCTGGGTTATGATGTCCACTGTGGGCAGCCTGGGTTATGATGTCCACTGGCTGTGTCCTTGTACTACTACTACTGCATGATTTTTCATCTGCGAGGTTTCCAACGTTAATTTTATTAACGTTTCTTTCAGCTGATAAATACCACTTGGCATGTTAACTTAGGTCGGGTAAGGTTGATATACAGGGTCATGTAATTTAGGACACATGGCTATATAAACACGTTTATTGTCACAAATAAGCTGATGAAAAACAAACGGGATATAAATAACGTGCTGAAAATATCCAAGATAGCATTCTCAGCACTGGGTTCAAGGTGAATAAAATTAAACATAGAAAGGATGTAGGAAAGCTCTTATTGGTTTGGTAATAGTTGTGGATAAGTGGAACAAACTTTTGAGTTGGACAGGTACATGAATGGGTGAGAGATTAACCTGCCTAGCATGAGCCAGGAGGCTGCAGTGCTTCTCCTTTTGTATGTTCTTATGACATGCATGCATACAACACGGTTGTTGATTGGAAAACATTAAAATCTGTACAAGTATCACTCGTACGAGTATGCATTGCTTTTAAGTAGGAACACGTTGACAGTGACTAAGAGTCTGGCTCTTGAGAATTTTTACAGATTTATGTTTTTCAGAATTATTGGTTTATTCATAATGTACTTGTATGTGTGAGAGAGAGAGAGAATGGCAATGGCCGATACTGATATTTTGGCACATCTCTAATATTGTACCTCCCTATAAAATATACATATATATAATATATATATATATATATATATATATATATACACACACACACACAATCGCAGACGGGCGATCTTAACTATGCAGGACAAGCCACGGATGGGGGGTGGAAATCTTTAGCTCGAGTACTTTCACACTTCTCAGTGCGTCATCAGGAGCTGTGCATGTTACAAGGGAGCAACCAAAACAGGGAGAGAGGTCTCAGAGTAGCGTAGGTGTCACCGGCCACGGTTACCCTTAGACTAAGGGTAAGGGTAACCGTGGCAGCTGAAGCATGTTCTAGGCATATTCCCCTAAGAAAGAAGAAGAGCAGGAGTAAACTGGAGAGAGAAAGACGCTCCCTCTACAGAAGACGAAGAGTCACTGAGCTCCTCAGGAGTGCTAGAATATCTGATACACGAAAGGAGGCGCTGACCAGGGAAATGGAAACTATCGAACTTAAGTTAAATGACTTACAGGAACCAGGAGAGACAGGAGCAGCTTAAAGTTATTAGTGAAATTGAAAGAAATTCAAAATATTTTTTTTCATATGCCAAAAACAAGGAAAATACCACATCTAGTATCGGGCCCTTACACAGATGACAACAAGGAAATGAGTGAAATATTGAAATCCCAGTACGACTCTGTGTTTAGTGAACCACTAATCAGTCTGAGGATCGACGACCCAAATGATTTCTTCATGAATGAGCCTCAAAACTCCATAAATGTGTGCCAGATTTCCGACATTACCCTAACTCCGATAGATTTCGAAAAAGCCATTGACAACATGCCCATGCACTCAGCCCCGGGCCCAGACTCGTGGAACTCTGTTTTCATTAAGAACTGCAAGAAACCCCTCTCGCGTGCCCTAAGTACACTATGGAGGAGGAGCTTGGACATGGGTGAAATTCCAGTCACTTAAAACAACGGATATAGCCCCACTCCATAAAGGTGGCAGAAGAGCATTAGCTAAGAACTATAGACCAATAGCTCTGACGTCCCACATCATAAAAATCTTCGAAAGAGTGCTAAGAAGCAGGATTGCAAATCACCTGGATTCCCAAAGTCTGCACAATCTAGGGCAACATGGGTTTAGGGCAGGTCGCTCCTGCCTCTCACAACTACTGGATCACTGATATGGCCTTGGATGCACTGGAAGAAAATCAGAATGCAGATGTAATATACACAGACTTTGCAAAAGCATTTGACAAATGCGATCATGGCGTAATAGCCCATAAAATACATACTAAAGGAATAACTGGGAAAGTGGGGAGATGGATCTTCAACTTCCTAACAAATCGAACACAGAATAGTGGTCAACAGTTAAATCGGAGGCTGCCATAGTGAAGAGCTCTATTCCACAAGGCACAGTATTCGCCCCCATCTTATTCCTCATCCTCATATCAGACATAGACAGATATATACATCACAGCACCGTATCATCCTTTGAGGATGATACTAGGATCTGCATGAAGCTGTCATCTGCTGAGGACGCGGTTAACCTCCAAGAAGATATAAACAAAGTTTTCCAGCGGGCAACGGTAAACAATATGATGTTCAATGAGGACAAATTCCAACTACTCCGTTATGGAAAACTGGAGGAGATAATAACTAGAACAGAGTATACTACAGACTCTGGCCATACAGTAGAGCGGGAAAATAATGTAAGGTACCTGGGAGTAGTAATGTCTGAGGATCTCACTTTCAAGGATCACAACAGTGCCACGATCGCACGTGCAAAGAAAATGATAGGATGGATAATGAGAACGTTCAAAACGAGAGATGCCAAGCCAATGATGATCCTTTTCAAATCACTTGTTCTCTCTAGGCTGCAATACTGCTGTACATTAACATCTCCATTCAAAGCAGGTGAAATCGCAGATCTAGAGAGTGTACAGAGAACTTTTACTGCACGTATAAGTTCTGTCAAGCACCTTAACTACTCGGAACACTTGGAAGCACTTAACTTGTACTCGTTGGAACGCAGGAGGGAGAGAGATATCATAATCTACACTTGGAAAATCCTGGAAGGAATGGTCCCAAATCTGCACTCAGAAATCACTCCCTACGAAAGTAAAAGACTGGGCAGGCGATGCAAAATGCCCCCAATTAAAAGTAGGGGCGCCATTGGTACACTAAGGGAAAACACCATAAGTGTCCGGGGCCCAAGACTGTTCAACAGCCTCCCATCAAGCATTAGGGGAATTGCCAATAAGCCCTTGGCTGCCTTCCAAGAGAGAGCTGGACAGATACCTAAAGTCAGTGCCGGATCAGCCGGGCTGTGGTTCGTACGTTGGACTGCGTGCGGCCAGCAGTAACAGCCTAGTTGATCAGGCCCTGATCCATCGGGAGGCCTGGTCGTGGACCGGGCCGCGGGGGCGTTGATCCCCGGAATAACTTCCAGGTAACCTCCAGGTGGCCAATGACACCTACGCTACTCTGAGACCTCTCTCCCTGCTTTGGTTGCAACATTGCACAGCTGATGACGCACCGAAAAGTGTGAAAGTACTTGAGCTAAAGATTTCCCCCCCCCCCGTGGCTTGTCCTGCATATATATATATATATATATATATATATATATTATAATATAAAATATATATATTATATATATATTATATATATATTTATATATATATATATATATATATATATATATATATAATAATATATATAATATATATATAAAAATATATATATTTATATATATATAAATATATATAATAATTTTATATTATATATAATATATATATATATATATATATATATATATATATATATATATATATATATATATATATATATATATTATATAAAATATATATATATATATATAATATATATATATATATAAATATTATATATATATATATATATATATAATATAAATATATATAATATATATATATATATAATTATATATATATATATATATATATATATATATATATATAATATATATATATATATATATATATTTTATATATATATATATATATATTATATATATATATAATTTATATATATATATATATATATATATATATATATATATATATATATATATATATATATATATATATATATATATATATATATATATATATATAATATATATATTTATATATATATATATATATATATATATATATATATATTTTATAATTATATATATATATATATATATATATATATATATAATATATATATATATATATATATATATATATATATATATATATATATATATATATATATATATATATATATATATATATATATATATATATATATATATATATATATATATATATATATATATATATTATATATATATATATATATATATATATATATATATATATATATATATATATATTATAATATATTATATATATATATATATATATATATATATATATATATATAATATATATTATATATTATATATATATATATATATATATATATATATATATAAATATATATATATATATATATATAATATATAAAGAACATAATGAAAGATGTTTACAGGAACCCTCTTGACCCATTTTAAGGAGCTCCAACTCTCACTAAACAATGGAAATAATGCCGATGGTGACACTTTCAAATCGCCAGTGCTCCCTCATTTGGAATATTGCTCAGTGTTGACAGCTTCGTTCAGGGCAGGAGAAATATCAGAGCTTGAACAAATACAAAGATCGTTACGGTCCGCATTGAGCCAGTTAAGCATTTACTGGGAACGCCTTGAAGTCTTGAATATGTACTCACTGGAGAGGAGAGAGATACATGATAATACATACCTGGAAAGTACTCGAGGGCCTGGCCCCAAATCTGCACACTGCCATAACATGCTAGAATGAGTGAGAGAGGAGAAGTGCAAAATAAACCCAGTGAAAAGCAGGGGTGCGTAGCCCCATATTCAACATTTTACCAGACGATGTCAGGACTGCTGGAATAAGTGTAGAAGTCTTCATGAGAAAACTGGACAAGTATCTTCACCAGGTGCCAGATCAACCAGGCTGTGATGGATGTGTGTGGCAGCGGGCCTCCAGCAGCAACAGCCTGATTGACCAGTCTAGCACCAGACGAGCCTGGTCCATGGCCGGGAGTAGAAAAATTCGCGAAACTCATCAAAGGTACAGGTATATAATGCACTGATTTTGCTATTGCACGCTTCTTTTATAAATAAAATATTTAGCTACATGTGTAACATTCAGGAGGAAAACATTGAAAACTAGAAGCTCATCAGAGGTATATCTAAGGTCAAGTATTGAGTGAAAGCGAGAATTGGGTTTCATACATCCGTCGGCCGTCCTAGTCTAGTGGTCATGGTAAAGGCACTAGTAATGTTGCCTGGTAGAGTTGGAGAGTCTTAAGTAGAGAAGACCTGAAGTTTACCTTGTGCGACCATTAGGTACACATATTTGTACACGTACTCATCCAACTTGGCATCACTTATTTCTGTCCTTTTGGGGTTTATCATATGAACTTGAAACTGTGTATTGAGTTTGCCTCATCCAAGTCATTCCAGCTTTCAACCGCCCTGAGACTAAAGAAATACTTTCTTACATCCCTAATCTTTATCTTCAGCTTCCACCTGTCTCCCCTTGGTCGTGGTTTTCTCAAATTCAGTTTTCCTTTCTATTCCTCTTTAAGAGTTTGCCTGTAAATCACGTCTCCTTTTGTCCCTTTCCCATGCAGACAAAATAATTGACAAGAACTAGTACCATAGAATTCGAAAGCTAAACAGACAACATGTCCTCTCACTCATCAACTGGACTGAATTCGTAGAATTCCATATTTATAAAAATAATAGCACCCGCACTCAGTATCCTGTGGAGAAACTATTTAGATCTAGGTGAAATTCCAGAGACCTTAAATAGTGCAGACATAGATCCTCTGCATAAGGGAGGCAGTAGAGCACTAGCCGCAAATTACTGACCAGTAAACCTAACGTCCCACATCACAAAAGTCTTCAAAAAAGTGATAAGACGCTAAATTATAAATACTATTATGGAACATAATCTGCACACCCCCAGACCAGCATGGTTTTAGAACCAGGAAATCATATTTATCACAATTGCTAGACTGGCAGAATTACGGAAGCCCTGGAAGAAACCCAAAATGTAGATGTGGTATTCACAGATTTTGCAGAGGCAATTGACAAGTGCGATCATGGGGTTATTACACAAAATGAGGACTATAGGCATAACAGGGAAGGTAGGTAGATGGATATTCAACTTTCTGATAGAACACAAAGAGTAGTAGTGAACAGAGCAAAATCCAGCATTAGCGAGGTGAAAAGCTTAATACCCGCAAGGCATGGTCCTGGCACCTCTACTGTTTCTTATCCTCATAGCAGACATAGATAAAAAAAAATCGCCAGTTTTGTAACATTTGCGGATGACACCAAAATTAGCATGAAAATCACCTCGGTAGAAAAAAAATACAGGAAGATGTAAGCAAGGTTTTCCAGTGGGCAGTGAAATACATGACATTCATTTGTTATAAGTTCTAGCTTTTTATATTGGAAAGAATGAAGAACTCGAAAGGGACACTGTATACAGAACTCAAGAGGACAGTCGAATAGAACGAAAGAAACACTTGAAAGACCTGGAAATGACTGGGTAGGTAATGAGACCTTTCAAAACAAAGGAAATTTTGCCAGTGGTGACACTATTCAAATTGCATGTGCACTCTCGTTTAGAGTATTGTTCATTGTTGACGGCCCGACTCAGGGCTGGGGAAATATCAGAAATGTAACAGGTACAGGGTTCTAAAGGAATGTAAAGAGGAGCTTAGCAAACCTTTGGCTAATCTTTTCAACATATCACTACAAACTGGCATGGTGCCAGTTTGTAGTGATATGTTGTAGTGGGAAAATTTATGGAATCAATAATTGTCGAGGCAGTTCGTAGCCACCGTGAAAAGCATAAATTAATCAACGAATCTCAGCATGGTTTTACAAAGGGGCGTTCCTGCCTTACGAATTTATTAACTTTCTTCGCTAAGGTATTTGAGGAGGTAGATCATGGTAATGAATATGATATTGTGTATATGGACTTCAGTAAGGCTTTTGACAGGGTCCCACATCAGAGACTATTGAGGAAAATTAAGGCACATGGAATAGGAGGAGAAATTTTTTCCTGGATAGAGGCATGGTTTACAAATAGGCAGCAGAGAGTTTGCATAAATGGGGAGAAATCAGAGTGGGGAAGCGTCACGAGCGGTGTTCCACAGGGGTCAGTGTTGGGCCCCCTGCTGTTCACAATATACATAAACGACATAGATGAGGGCATAAAGAGCGACATCGGCAAGTTTGCCGATGACACCAAAATAGGCCGTCGAATTCATTCTGACGAGGACATTAGAACGCTCCAGGAAAATTTGAATAGACTTATGCAGTGGTCGGAGAAGTGGCAGATGCAGTTTATTGTAGACAAATGCAAAGTTCTAAATGTTGGACAGGAAAATAACCATGCCACATTTAAACTAAATAATGTAGATCTTAACATTACGGATTGCGAAAAAGATTTAGGAGTTCTGGTTAGCAGTAATCTGAAACCAAGACAACAGTGCATAAGTGTTCGCAATAAAGCTAACAGAATCCTTGGCTTCATATCAACAAGCATAAATAATAGGAGTCCTCAGGTTGTTCTTCAACTCTATATATCCTTGGTTAGGCCTCATTTAGATTGTGCTCACCGTTTAGATTGTGGTCACCGTATTACAGAATGGATATAAATGCTCTGGAAAACGTACAAAGGAGGATGACAAAGTTGATCCCATGTATCAGAAATCTTCCCTAAGAGGATAGACTGAGGGCCCTGAATCTGCACTTTCTAGGAAGGCGTAGAATTAGGGGGGATATGATCGAGGTGTATAAATGGAAAACAGGAATAAATAAAGGGGATGTAAATAACGTGCTGAAAATATCTAGCCTAGACAGGACTCGCAGCAATGGTTTTAAGTTGGAAAAATTCAGATTCACGAAGCGTATAGGAAAGCACTGGTTTAGTAATAGAGTTGTGGATGAGTGGAACAAACCCCCTCGAGTACAGTTACAGAGGCCAAAACGTTGTGTAGTTTTAAAAATAGGTTAGATAAATACATGAATGGTTGTGAGTTGGACCTGATTAGCTTGTGCTGCTAGGTCATTTGCTGTGTTCCTTCCTTAAGTGAATGTGACCTAACCTGACTAGGTTGGGGCATTGGCTTAAGGCCGGTAAAAGACTTTGGCCTGCCTCGCATGGGCCAGTAGGCCTGCTTCAGTGTTTCTTCTTTCTTATGTTCTTAAGTCCTAAATACGTACTCGCTGGAGTGGAGGAGAGAGAGAGAGAGAGATGTATGATAATATATACGTGGAAAGTCCTTGGGGGGGGGGTCTAGTCCCAAATCTGCACACCGCCATAAAATACTGGAGTGAGAGAAATGGGAGGGAGTCTAGGATAAACCCTGTGAAAGTAGTCACCCTGGGTACAGTAAGAGAACGTCACATTCGTGGTCCCAGATTGTTTTAACATCTTTCCAGAAGATATCAGAAGCACTGCTGGGACAAGTGTAGAAGTCTCAAGACAAAACTGGACAAGTATCTTCAAGTGCTAGATCAACCAGACTGTGAGGGATATGTGGGGCATCGGGCCGCCAGCAGCAACAGCATGATTGTCCAGGCAAGCACCAGACAAACCTGGCCTAGGATGACTTTCTAAACTCATCAAAAGGTTCAAAGGTCCAGCTCCTCTAGCCTTTCTTCATAGTGCATCCCTCTCAGTTATGATACTAGTCTGTCTGCAAACTTTTAAATAGGCAGCAGCAGTATGAGTTCCGAAGGTATATTTATTCCCGAATGCTGTTTTGGGGTTTGCTAGTCTTGCATATGCCGCTGATTTTACGAGATTTGTGTAATTTTGGCCTTATGCTTGGAATTGTAACTTCAGGTCCTCTTTTAATTGATGCTTCTCTCCGCTCTTGTACTGTGTCCGATCTGCCCTTTCCTCCAGATTACACGACTAAGCATTTATTTGGGTTGAACTCTATAAGTTCCTAGATTGTGACCACATTGTGTGTAAGTTTCATGTGCGTGTGCGCCTGTGTGTTCAATCTTTCCTCATTTTAAAACACATTTTCATACGAGATTCCCAGCCTCAGTTAACGTTGTATTTAAGTACACATACCGTTTTCTTAATTTTAAATTGGGTTAGCATATATACACCTATTAAAACGTATATTTGATTACAAATAAACAAATTTAACCCAGCTACGATACGTCTGGCAACGAGCTAGAGGAGCATAACCAGAAAATGTTCAAATGTGCACGAGTGTTACTGGTGATACAAGAATCTTTTTTATTTTTTTTTTAATATCACTGGGTACACATACATTTTACTCAACACTTGAACACTTCCAGCAAATTATGAAGGTTTTCTTACACAATATGACTGCAGCAGGATTATAGATTTCCGTCCAAGCTGTACTGTCTGATCTGCCCTTTCCTTTAAATCGCACAGCCTTTTATTTATTTGGGTTGAACTCTAACAGCCACTGGAGTTTCCTCTCACAGGACATAATTTTCTAAAACATTTCTCCCTGTGACCTGTCTCGGGAGTCTTCCTTGCGTAAATGCTATTCAAAACAGCCTGCAAACACCCGGGTGCTTATTTTGACTGTTAGGTGGGTAGAGGCAGGAAGAGTATATAAGTTTCTGTGTCAGGGAATTGAACCCGGGATCTTGACGGAGAGTGTATAGCGTTGCCAGTGACCTACGCGGTACCCCCACTAGAAAGGTAGGTACATAGATGTATGTGTTCTTGCCTATTTGTGGTTGCAGGGGTCGAGTTAAAGCTCCTGGCCCCGCCTCTTCACTGGTCGCTACTAGGTCCCTTCTCTCCCTGCTCCATGAGATCATACCTGTGTGTGTGTGTGTGTGTGTGTGTGTGTGGTGTGTGTGTGTGTGTGTGTGTGTGTGTGTGTACTCACCTAGTTGTGGTTGCAGGGGTCGATTCACAGCTCCTGGCCCCGCCTCTTCACTGGTCGCTACTAGGTCCCCTTCTCTCCCTGCTCCATGAGATCATACCTGTGTGTGTTGTGTGTGTGTGTGTGTGTGTGTGTGTTGTGTGTGTGTGTGTGTGTGGGTGTGTGTGTGTGAACTCACCTAGTTGTGGTTGCAGGGGTCGATTCACAGCTCCTGGCCCCGCCTCTTCACTGGCCGCTGCTGGGTCAATCTTCCCGCTCCATGAGCTTAATCATACCTCTTCTTAATAAAGCTATGAATGGATCCTGCCTCCACTACATCGCTTACTAAACTATTCCACTTTCTGACAACTCTGTGACTGAAGAAATACTTCCTAACATCCCTGTGATTCATCTGAGTCTTCAACTTCCAACTGGGGCCCCTTGTTGTTGTGTCCCATATCTGGAACATTGTCTCTCCACCTTGTCAATTACTCTCAGTATTTTATATTCGTTATCATGTCCCCTCTATCTCTCCTGTCCTCCAGTGTCGTCAGGTCGATTTCCCTTAACCTCTCCTCGTAGGACATACCCCTTAGCTCCGGGACTAGTCTTGTTGCAAACCTTTGCACTTTCTCTAGTTTCTTTACATGCTTAGCTAAGTATGGGTTCCAAACTGGTGCCGCATACTCCAATATGGGCCTAACGTACACAGTGTACAGGATCCTGAACGATTCCATATTAATATATCGGAATGCTGTTCTTAGGTTTGTTAGGCGCCCATATACTGCAGCAGTTATTTGGTTGATGTGCGCCTCAGGAGATGTGCCTGGTGTTATGCTCACCCCAAGATCTTTTTCCTTGAGTGAGGTTTGCAGTCTCTGCCCCCCTGGACTGTACTCCGTCTGCGATCTTCTTTGCTCTTCCCCAAACTTCATGACTTTGCACTTGGTGGGCTTGAACTCCAGGAGCCAGTTGCTGGACCAGGCCTGCAGCCTGTCCAGATCCCTTTGTAGTTCTGCCTGGTCCTCGTCCGATTGAATTCTTCTCAATTTCACATCATCTGCAAACAGGAACATTTCGGAGTTTACTCCTTCCGTCATGTAATTCACAAATACCAGAAACAGCACCGGTCCCAGAACTGCCCCTGTGAGTGTGTGTGTGTGTGTGTGGTTTGTTGTTGTGTGTGTGTGGTGTGTGTTGTGTGTGTGTGTTGTGTGTGTGTGTGTCTGTCTGTCTCTGTATGTGTCTGTGTGTGTGTGCGCGCGCGCGTTGAAGGGGGGTGGGGACGCCAGCAGTCTCCACCGGTCATTGACTGCCCTTGTCTTGATGCATCAAACCTCACTCAACAGGTAGATTGGTATACTGGCCTTTATTTTACATTGTTCATGAACTTAGTTTTAGAAGCTGTTCCTTTTGGCGATCCATTCACAAGTTTCATTCTCCGTTGAAGAACATGACTGAATAATTTATGGGAAAGTTGTATTAAAGGTGTCAGTTGGTACGCCTGACTGCACGAAACTTGCCTGACGTCTACTCGAGCTGCCTGCACGTGGAACCTCCTCAGTCATCACAACCTCCTCAGTCATCACAACCTCCTCAGTCATCACAACCTCCTCAGTCATCACAACCTCCTCAGTCATCACAACCTCCAACCAAATCAAAAGAGGAGAGGGGCAATTAAGAAATCGATATATTCAGTTAAAGAGAGAAATGAAAAAGGGAATTAGAAAAGCAAAAAGAGATTATGAGGTTAAAGTTGCAAGAGAATCGAAGACTAACCCAAAAGGATTCTTTCAGGTATACAGAAGTAAGACCAGGGACAAGATAGGCCCACTCAAAAGTTCCTCGGGTCAGCTCACTGACAGTGATAAGGAAATGTGTAGAATTTTTAACACATACTTCCTCTCAGTTTTTACACAGGAGGATACCAGCGATATTCCAGTTATGATAAATTATGTAGAACAGGACGATAAACTGTGCACGATTAGGGTCACAAGTGACATGGTCCTTAGGCAAATAGATAAATTAAACCTAACAAATCCCCAGGCCCTGATGAACTGTATGCAAGGGTTCTAAAGGAATGTAAAGAGGAGCTTAGCACACCTTTGGCTAATCTTTTCAACATATCACTACAAACTGGCATGGTGCCAGATAAGTGGAAAATGGCAAATGTGATACCTATTTCAAAACAGGTGACAGGTCCTTAGCTTCGAACTATAGACCAATAAGCCTAACCTCCATAGTGGGAAAATTTATGGAATCAATAATTGCCGAGGCAGTTCGTAGCCACCTTGAAAAGCATAAATTAATCAACGAATCTCAGCATGGTTTTTACAAAGGGGCGTTCCTGCCTTACGAATTTATTAAACTTTTTTCACTAAGGTATTTGAGGAGGTAGATCATGGTAATGAATATGATATTGTGTATATGGACTTCAGTAAGGCTTTTGACAGGGTCCCACATCAGAGACTGTTGAGGAAAATTAAAGCACATGGAATAGGAGGAGAAATTTTTCCTGGATAGAGGCATGGTTGACAAATAGGCAGCAGAGAGTTTGCATAAATGGGAGAAATCAGAGTGGGGAAGCGTCACGAGCGGTGTTCCACAGGGGTCAGTGTTGGGCCCCCTGCTGTTCACAATCTACATAAACGACATAGATGAGGGCATAAAGAGCGACATCGGCAAGTTTGCCGATGACACCAAAATAGGCCGTCGAATTCATTCTGACGAGGACATTCGAGCACTCCAGGAAGATTTGAATAGACTGATGCAATGGTCGGAGAAGTGGCAGATGCAGTTTAATATAGACAAATGCAAAGTTCTAAATGTTGGACAGGATAATAACCATGCCACATATAAACTAAATAATGTAGATCTTAATATTACGGATTGCGAAAAAGATTTAGGAGTTCTGGTTAGCAGTAATCTGAAACCAAGACAACAGTGCATAAGTGTTCGCAATAAAGCTAATAGAATCCTTGGCTTCATATCAAGAAGCATAAATAATAGGAGTCCTCAGGTTGTTCTTCAACTCTATACATCCTTGGTTAGGCCTCATTTAGATTATGCTGCACAGTTTTGGTCACCGTATTACAGAATGGATATAAATTCTCTGGAAAATGTACAAAGGAGGATGACAAAGTTGATCCCATGTATCAGAAACCTTTCCCTATGAGGATAGACTAAGGGCCCTGAAACTGCACTCTCTAGAAAGACGTAGAATTAGGGGGGATATGATTGAGGTGTATAAATGGAAGACAGGAATAAATAAAGGGGATGTAAATATGTGCTGAAAATATCTAGCCTGGACAGGACTCGCAGCAATGGTTTTAAGTTGGAAAAAATTCAGATTCAGGAAGGATATAGGAAGTACTGGTTTGGTAATAGAGTTGTGGGTGAGTGGAACAAACTCCCAAGTACCCTTATAGAGGCCAGAACGTTGTGTAGCTTTAAAATAGGTTGGATAAATACATGAGTAGATGTGGGTGGGTGTGAGTTAGACCTGAGCTTGTGCTACCAGGTCGGTTGCCGTGTTCCTCCCTTTAAATCAATGTGACCTGACTGACTAGGTTGGGTGCATTGGCTTAAGCCGGTAGGAGACTTGGACCTGCCTCGCATGGGCCGTAGGCCTTCTGCAGTGTTCCTTCGTTCTTATGGTCTTATCACAACCACCTCAGTCATCACAACCTCCTCAGTCATCACAACCTCCTCAGTCATCACAACCTCCTCAGTCATCACAACCTCCTCAGTCATCACAACCTCCTCAGTCATCACAACCACCTCAGTCATCACAACCACCTCAGTCATCACAGCCACCTCAGTCATCACAACCTCCTCAGTCATCACAGCCACCTCAGTCATCCCCAACCTCCTCGTCATCACACCACCCATCATCACAACCCCTCAGTCTCACAACCTCCTCAGCATCACCACCTCCCAGTCATCACAACCTCCTCAGTCATCACCCAAACCCCCTCAGTCAAACACAACCTCCTCAGTCAACACAAACCCCATCAGTCATCACAACCACCTCAGTCATCACAACCCCCTCAGTCACACAACCCCCCTCATCATCACAACCACCTCAGTCATCACAACCCCTCAGTCATCACAACCACCCAGCATCCAAACCCCCTCATCATCACAACCACCTCAGTCATCCACAACCTCCTCAGTCATCACAACCACCTCAGTCATCACAACCTCCTCATCCCTCACAACCCCCCATCATCACAACTCAGTCCCGACAACCCCTCAGTCTCACAACCACCTCAGTCATCACAACCCCCCTCAGTCCCTCACAACCCCTCAGTCATGACACCTCCTCAGTCATCACAAACCCCCCAGTCATCACAACCACCTCAGTCATCACAACCTCCCTCAGTCCCTCACACCCCCTAACATCACAACCTCCTCATCATCCAATCTCCTCAGTCACACAACCTCCTCAGTCCTACAACCACCTCAGTCATCAACAACTCCCAGTCATCACAACCTCCTCAGTCATCACACCTCCTCAGTCATCCAACCCCCCTCAGTCATCACAACCTCCACAGTCATCACAACCACCTCATCACACAACCCCTCAGTCTCACAACCTCCTCAGTCATCACAACCTCCTCAGTCACCAACCTCCCATCATCACAACCCCTCATCATCCACACCACCCAGTCAACACAACCTCCTCAGCATCACAACCACCTCATCATCACAACCTCCTCTCACACACCTCCTCATCACACAACCCCTCAGCATCACAAAACCACCCGTATCACACACCACCCCCATCATCACAACCTCCTCATCTCCACCACCTCATCATCACAACCTCCTCAGTAATCACAAAACCCCCTCAGTATCCCCAACCACCTCAGTCATCCAACCACTCAGTCCCTCACAACCTCCTCAGTCATCACCCTCCTCAGCATCACAACCTCCTCAGTCATCACAACCCCTCAGTCATCACAACCTCCTCATCCCTCACAACCACCTCAGTCATCACAACCTCCTCAGTCCTTTACAACCACCTCAGTCATCACACCTCCTCATTATCACAAACCCCTCAGTCACAACCCCTCACATCCAAACCACCTCATCATCACAACCACCCCAGTCATCACAACCACTCATCATCACAAACCACCTCAGTCATCACACACTCCTCACTCACAACCACCTCAGTCTCACAACCTCCTCATCATCACAACCACCTCAGTCATCACAACCACCTCAGTCACACAACCACCTCATCATCACAACCTCCTCAGTATCACAACCACCTCAGTCATCACAACCTCCTCAGTCATCACAACCACCCTCGGTCATCACAACCCCCCTCGTCATCACAACCTCCTCGTCACAACCTCATCATCCCCACAACCTCCTCATCCCAACCTCCTCAGTCATCACAACCTCCTCAGTCATCACAACCTCCTCATTTATCACAACCACCTCAGTCATCACAACCTCCCTCAGTATCACAACCACCTCAGTCATCACAACCTCCTCAGTCATCACAACCTCCTCAGTCATCACAACCACCTCAGTCATCACAACCACCTCAGTCATCACAACCACCTCAGTCATCACAACCTCCTCAGTCCCTCACAACCCCCTCAGTCTCACAACCTCTCATCTCACAACCACCTCAGTCTCACAACCTCCTCAGTCATCACAACCCCCCAGTCATCACAACCTCCTCAGTCATCACAACCTCCTCAGTCATCACAACCTCCTCAGTCATCACAACCACCTCAGTCATCACAACCACCTCAGTCATCACAACCTCCTCAGTCATCACAACCACCTCAGTCATCACAACCTCCTCAGTCATCACAACCACCTCAGTCATCACAACCACCTCAGTCATCACAACCTCCTCAGTCATCACAACCTCCTCAGTCATCACAACACCCCCCCCGTCATCACAAACCCCCTCAGTCATACAACCTCCTCAGTCCCTCACAACCACCTCAGTCATCACAACCCTCCTCAGTCATCACAACCTCCTCAGTCAACACAACCTCCTCAGCATCAACAACTCCTCAGTCATCACAACCCCCCAGTACACAAGCCACCTCAGTCATCACAGCCACCTCAGTCATCACAACCTCTCAGTCATCACAAACCACCTCAGTCATCACAACCCCCCTCAGCATCACAAAACCCCCTCAGTCATCACAACCACCTCAGTCATCACAACCTCCTCAGTCATCACAACCTCCTCAGTCATCACAACCACCTCAGTCATCACAACCTCCTCAGTCATCACAACCTCCTCAGTCATCACAGCCACCTCATCATCCAACCTCCTCAGTCATTCACAACCACCTCAGTCATCACAACCTCCTCAGTCATCACAACCTTCCTCAGTCATCACAACCCCTCAGTCATCACCCAAACCCCCTCAGTCATCACAACCTCCTCAGTCCATCACAACCCACCTCAGTCATCCACAACCACCTCAGTCATCACAACCTCCTCAGTCATCACAACCTCCTCAGTCATCACACAACCTCCTCAGTCATCACAACCTCAGTCATCACAACCTCCAGTCATCACAACCTCCTCAGTCATCCAACCCCCCTCAGTCATCACAACCCCTCATTTATCACAACCACCTCAGTCATCACAACCTCCTCAGTCATCACAACCACCTCAGTCAAACAAACCTCTCCTCATTTACAACCTCCTCAGTATCACAACCTCTCAGTCATACAACTCCTCATCATTCACAACTCTCAGTTCATCACAAACCCCAGTCATCACAACCTCCTCAGCATCCAACCACCTCAAGTCATCACAAACCCCTCAGTCATCACAACCACCTCAAATCATCACAACTTCCCCAGTCATCACAACCTCTCGTCATCACAACTCCTCAGTACATACACCTCAGTCATCACAACCTCCTCAGTCATCACAACCTCCTCATCATCACAACCTCCTCAGTCCCTCACAACCTCCTCAGTCATCACAACCACCTCATCATCACACCCCCCTCAGTCATCACAGCCACCTCCAGTCATCACAACTCCTCAGTCATCACAACCCCCCTCGTCATCAACCACCTCATCATGACAACCTCCTCAGTCATCACAACCACCCAGTCATCCACAAACCACCTCATCATCACAACCACCTCAGTCATCACAACCCCTCCATCATCACAACCACCTCATCATCACAACCTCCTCAGTCATCACCAACCACTTCAGTCATCAAACCATTCTTCCATCACAACCACCTCAGTCATCACAGCCACCTCATCCCCACAACCTCCTCAGTTTATCACAACCTCCTCCGTCCATCACCAACCCAAACCCCAGTCAACACAACCACCTTTAGTCATCACACCCACCTCAGTATCACAACCCTCCCAGTCAAACCAAAAACCTCCTCAGTCATCACAACCACCTCAGTCCCTCACAACCACCTCAGTCATCACAACTCCTCAGTCATCACAACCACCCTCAGTCACCACAACCCCCTCAGTCATCACCAACCACCTCAGCATCACAACCACCTCAGTCATCACCCCACCTCAGTCATCACAACCTCCTCATCATCACAACCAAACCCCAGTCCCATCACAACCTCCTCATCATCACACCACCTCAGTCATCACAAACCCCCTCGTCATCACAACCTCCTCAGTCATCACAAAAAAACCTCAGTCATCCCAACCACCTCCGTCATCACAACCTCCTCAGTCATCACAAAACCCTCATCATCAAACCTCCTCAATCACACAACCACCTCAGTCATCAAGCCACCTCATCATCACAGCCACCTCCCGTCATCACAACCTCCCAGTCATCACAAACCACCTCAGTCTTTACAACCTCCTCAGTCATCACAACCACCTCAGTCATCACAACCACCTCAGTCATCACAACCTCCCAGTCTCACAACCACCTCAGTCATCACAACCTCTCAGTCATCACAACCTCCTCAGTCATCACAACCTCCTCAGTCATCACAACCACCTCAGTCATCACAACCTCCTCAGTCATCACAACCACCTCAGTCATCACAACCTCCCGTCCACAACCTCCCAGTCATCCACAACCACCCAGTCCCTCCAACCTCTTCAGTCATCACAACACCTCAGTCATTTACAACCACCTCAGTCATCACAACCTCCTCAGTCATCACAAACCCCCTCAGTCATCACAACCTCCCCAGTCATCACAACCACCCATCATCACAACCCTTCATCATCACAACACCTCAGTCATCCAACCCCTCGTCATCCAACCCCTCATCATCACAACCTCCTCAGTCATCACAACCACCTCAGTCATCACAACCACCTCAGTCATCACAACCTCCTCAGTCATCACAACCTCCTCAGTCATCACAACCACCTCAGTCATCACAACCACCTCAGTCATCACAACCTCTTCAGTCATCACAACCACCTCAGTCATCACAACCCCTCAGTCATCACAACCCCTCAGGGATCACAAACCCCTTCAGTCATCACAACCACCTCATCATCACAACCACCTCAGTCATCACAACCTCTCAGTCATCACAACCACCTCAGTCATACAACCCTTTAGCATCACACCACCTCAGTCATCACAACCCCCTCATCATCACAACCCCTCAGTCATCACAACCTCCTCAGTCCCTCACAACCACCTCAGTCCTCACCCAAACCACCTCAGTCATCACAACCCCTCAGTCATCACAACCTCCTCAGTCATCACACCCACCTCAGTCCCTCACAACCCCCTTCAGTCATCACAACCACCCCAGTCATCACAACCACCTCAGTCATCACAACCACCTCAGCATCACAAAACCCCCTCAGTCATCACAACCAACCTCAGTCATCACAACCACCCCATCATCACAACCTCCTCATCATCACAACCACCTCAGTTTATCACAACCTCCTCATCATCACAACCTCCTCAGTCATCACAACCAACCTCAGTCATCACAACCTCACTCAGTTCATCACAACTCCTCAGTACAAACCCACCTCCCGGCATCACAACCTCCTCATCACACAACCCTCAGTCATTTTCCAAACCACCTCATCATCACAACCCCTCAGTCATCCACAAACCACCCTTTATCATCACAACCACCTCAGTCATCACAACCCCCAGTTTATCACAAACCACCTCAGTCATCACAAACCTCCTCAGTCATCACAACCCCTCTCATCACAACCTCCTCAGTCATCACAACCCCTCAGTCATCACAACCCCTCAGTTCACAACCCTCCTCAGTCATCACAACCCCCAGTCATCACAACCCCTCAGTCATCACAACCTCCTCAGTCATCACAACCTCCTCGTCATCACAACCTCCTCAGTCATCACAACCTCCCGTATCACAACCACCTCAGTCATCACAACCCCTCAGTCATCACACCTCCTCGTCATCACAACCCCTCGTCATCACAACCTCCTCAGTCATCACAACCTCCTCAGTCATCACAACCACCTCAGTCATCACAACCTCCTCAGTCATCACAACCACCTCAGTCATCACAACCCCCCTCAGTAATCACAACCACCTCAGTCATACAAACCCCCCAGTCCACACCTCAGTCATCACAACCACCTCAGTCATCACAACCTCCTCAGTCATCACAACCTCCTCAGTCATCACAACCTCCTCAGTCATCACAACCTCCTCAGTCATCACAACCTCCTCAGTCATCACAACACCTCAGTCATCACAACCCCCTCAGTCATCACAACCACCTCAGTCATCACAACCTCCTCAGTCCTCACAACCTCCTTCAGCACAACCCCTCAGTCACACAACCCCTCAGTCATCACAACCACCTCAGTCATCACAACCACCTCATCATCACAACCACCTCAGTCTCACAACCCCCCTCAGTCATCACAACCACCTCAGTCACACAAACCCCTCAGTCATCACAAACCCCCCAGTCATCACAACCCCCTCAGTCCATCACAACCACCTCTGTCATCACAACCTCCTCAGTCATCCAACCCCTCAGTCATCACAACCCTCAGTCATCACAACCCCTCGCATCCAACCACCTCGTCATCCAACCTCTCGGCACAACTCCTCATCATCACAACCTCCCCAGTCATCACAACCCCTCAGGGCATCACAACCCTCAGTCATCACAACCTCCTCAGTCATCACAACCACCTCAGTCATCACAACCTCCTCAGTCATCACAACCACCTCAGTCATCACAACCTCCTCAGTCATCACAACCACCTCAGTCATCACAACCACCTCAGTCATCACAACCACCTCAGTCATCACAACCTCCTCAGTCATCACAACCTCCTCAGTCATCCAAAACCCCTCAGTCATCACAACCCTCCTCAGTCATCCCCAACCACCTCAGTCATCACAACCCCCTCGTCCATCAACCTCCCAGTCATCACAACCTCCTCAGTCTCAACAAACTCCCAGTCATCACAACCTCCCAGTTTATCAAACCTCCTCGGGCATCACAAACCCTATCATCACAACCCCTCAGTCAAACAAAAACCACCTCAGTATCACAACCACTCAGTATCACACCTCCTAGTCATCACCACCCCCAACATTATATACAAGAAAATAGAGATGAATGAAGACAGTACAATAACAATTTAGTTTCTTTGCTATGACATCTTTAGTTTTTCTTAATTTTTTCAGCATCGCTTTATCAATAATAGATAATAATAATAGTAGTAATATTTTATTTTGACATGATACACGTTTGCACAAAAGAATATAATAGTTGGGTGTACCTGACAAAAGCCCCTTTATAGCAGAGCGTTTCTGGCAAACTTAATATTAACTTAAGATTAATAAGGCAATAACAGTACATATGATCATTAGATGAGTTACAGTGAATACAATTAAGTATTCTATTAGGTCATGCTCTATGACTTTAATAAATCTTGTAGAGAACACGTACAATTTTGATTATTAACCTTAAGGCCACAATGGAGTGATTAACATTTAAGATGGATACAGATATTGAGAGTAAGTATATATCGATTATATTGATAAAGTTTTACCTATGTTCATGATATTGAGTAAATACATGTATAGTTTTTACTTATGTATTTATGATGGGCTGGGATAGGTTAAGGAGATGAGGTGTTTTTTAACTGTAGTTTTAAAAATGCTACCAGAGATCAATATTTCCTGTATGTTGGCTGGATATAATGTAGTGGTGATGGTGGGGGATGAGGAGCTGAACACGATGATTTCCAGTAGGTATTAGTGTGTGGGAAGGGGAGGGGGAGGGTCACCGTAGAGTTTAATGAGTACCAAGATGTGAGAGTAATATGTGGTGGGAGGGTGTACACTAATATTTTATGATCACTAAGATGTGAGAGTTTACATGATAATATTTTGAGTACTAATGATGTGGAGGTATACATGATAACGTTTTATAACCACTAATGATGTGGGGATGGAGCGTTATCTTTTCATGAGTACTTATATGTAGGGGAGGGGTATACGATAACGTTTTATGAGTAAATTAATTACCTGAGCTTGCCTATTTTAGGCATCGTGAATTTTTTATTCCAGTTTCTTATGAGGTTTGACCTTTAGGGGTAAATATCTGGTTGTTCTAGGAAAAACTGATCTTACTAAAATATTAAAACCACCTAGTAGCCAAATTACCTCAAATAATTCACAACATTCTAAAAAATGTGACAAGGAACATAAGGTTGATCCTGGGGAAGGCTGAATAAAAGGCTACACCACGAAACTAAACCTATATTTGCAAAACTATCATTACCTACCTTCCCTCCAGGCAGGTAGGTAGGTAGGTAGTAAGTAGGAATGGCTACTATAACCCCTTCACACACTACCATAAATGCACACACGGTGTCATAAACTGTAATTCTTGGTAGATGACTATTTAAGTCACTTTGCTAAAAAGAAACTGACCTACACCATCCAGGCTTTATTATTTCTGACCTAAATAGATACTAGCAAGCGACCATCAAACAACCTCCGTCCTGATACAGCGTACCGGCTCTACCGGCTGCCAGCCCACCTGCTAAAAAGTACTCTAATACCTACACTCAAACACTGTTAAACAGGGTGAGTCACACCATCACCCCTTTAGCTAACGTATATTTTTCTAAATTGGCTACATGTAATAAGAAAGCACTGACCTCTACACACAAACACATTAAAGTTGTTTCTCTGGTCATCGTCTTCGCAAAATGTTGTGGTGACGCACGTCACAAAAGTACTCACCCAACCTCAGCATCCTCACCCATCTTTGAGATGGGGGGGGGACTGTACTTCCCACTTCAGAGCTGGAGTCCAGTAGTATACAGGCATTTTTCTTTCCACCTCCAGTGCTTGAGTCCGGCTAAGTGTAGTAAGGTGGAATGCTTGAGCACAAGTAGGGGTTAGGTCGCTATTCCTTGTTATGGTCACCTTGACGGCGGTTCCATGGCACCATCTCGGTATCTTTGCAAGGAATGAGAAAGAGAAAGATTTTGAGGATTAAGAGAAAGCAAGAACTTATAGATTATACGTGTAAAGAAACATTGTGGATTACAAGGAAAATATTACATGAGAATCGAAAAGGCAGATTGAAAGTGCAACTCAGCGGGAGTGATATAGACACGTAACAAAAGAGGAAAACCTTAATGATACACCTCAATAAATAAAGGTGGTACTGTTTTCTTGAGTTTTTTATCACTTTTTGTTGACTATTACCACAGTTTTATAACTCGGGGGATGTGTATGGGAGAGGTTAAACAGAAATGTTGAGTTAATACCAGTAATGTTAATGAAAGATACAAACACGTCATAACGTTCAAAAATACACAGGAAGTGATGCAATTACGTCATTTTATTTTTTTACATAACAGTTTTCAAGCTAAGAGCTGTTGTTATAAACGAAGTCACTTTTGCATGTTTCAACATCTAAGGCTACAGCTGATGGGGGGGTGAATAATAATAAACAATAAAGATATATGATGAAGGTAATGTAACTAGTGTAGCAGTGTAACTGTGGAGAGTTCAACCGGCGCTATAACTGTAGGTTACGCTCTCGAAGTCTCTCGCCTCACTTGATCTCGTCACCCACATTTTGTTAGTCTGCCGGCAACACTACACTGGTTTCTTGCACAGTGTAATGAGTGATGCTAGAAGACTTTATGAGAGATAGGGAGGGTACGGTAATTGGTTGGGTCAAGTGCCTGCTTATCACCTATTGTACCGTAGTTGTAACTTCCTGTCTCGGTTGCTGCATTCTGCACACCAGCAGGCTAAAACCTCCTGTTCCTAGGAATTGGAGCTATTCTCTCCTTCAAGTCAAACCTGATTACCTGCTTCTCTTATTTCGCTGGTGCTGCGAAATAAGATAACAGGTAATCAGCTGGTGCTTCTAACACCGGCTGTTATCGGTCACATTTTAGAGACACCAATGGTGTAACTCATACTCCTTGGATTTGTTGGTTATCCTAGATTGAACAAACCTTTAGCAAGTCTTAGGGAATTTGGTGCTACATTGTGGCATTTTCCTTGGTAAGCAAATGATAGTCATAGCCTGTCATATTACCTGTGGTTTACGATAACAATCAGCAGTACTGGCATATAAATATTCGAATCATTTTCCCCATAAGAAATAATGTAAATCAAATTAATCCGTTCCAGACACCCAAAAGTATTAAAAAAATATTTTTTTACATTAAATGTACATTTATCTACACAGAAAACAATGAGACATGAATAAAACAATAATAACTTAACACTTACCTTTATTGAAGAGTTGTTGATGTGTGGAAGACGGGAAGGGGAGAGGATGGAAGAGTTACTATTGTTTGGAAGGGGAATTCCCTTCCATAAAGACTTCAGGTACCAAGTCCTTTTCCAGGGTTACTTCCCTTTTCTTTTAATGCCACTAGGACCAGCTTGAGTCACTGGACTCCTGTCGCTCAAAAAATTGTTCCAGAAAGGTCTGTTTCTGGCGTTTCTTTAAAATTTGCCTGAAGTGAGACAAGACATTGTCATTGAACATGTCGTATACACGGCCTGCAACAGCTTTGCCAGGGTGATGTTCCTCCATAAATCTTTCCATCCTAGTCCACATTGCACACATATCCTTAATCTCTGAAGAAAGCAACTTCTTCCCCCTCTCTCCCTCCTCCTCTGAAGCAATTTCCTGAGCTGTGGTCTGTTGCTGTTGCAGATTAAGGTCTAGCAGCTTTTCAGTGGTTAGCTCTTCATTGTGGTCCTCTACCAACTCTTCCACATCCTCGCCACTATCCTCCAACCCTAGTGACTTCCCCGTGGTTAGCTCTTCATTGTGGTCCTCTACCAACTCTTCCACATCCTCGCCACTATCCTCCAACCCTAGTGACTTCCCCAATGCCACAATGGATTCCACAACTGGCATAGGGTTGTCAGGGTCAGCCTCAGACCCTTCAAAATCTTTGTCGAGGACACATTCTGGCCACAATTTTCTCCAGGCAGAGTTCATCGTCCTGGAAGTCACTCCCTGCCAAGCCTTACCTATAAGGTTTATGCAATGGAGGGTATTGAAGTGATCTTTCCAGAACTCTTAGGGTCAAATCAGAGTCCGAGGTTATGTTAAAGCACCTTTGAAACATTGCTTTGGTGTAGAGTTTTTTGAAGTTTGAAATGATCTGCTGGTCCATGAACTGGAGGAGAGGAGTGGTATTAGGGGGCAAGAACTTCTCTGTGATGAAATTAAACGCATTCACCATTTGCTTTTTCAAGTCTGGAGGATGAACAGGAGCAATGTCCACTACCAGGAGGCGTTTCATACGACCGGAGATTCTAAGCCAAATCACAAAAATCAAGCCAATATTTTGACGAAAAAAGTTGCTGATTTCCAAAATTTATGATATTCAAGGGGGACGAAATTCAAGGGTCCACTGTATATAAATGTTGCAGTTTTATAACTGTAATGTAAGCACGCCTCTGGCAAGACAGTGATGGAGTGAATGATGAAAGTTTTTCTTTTCTCAGGCAACCCTGCCTAGGTGGGAGAAGGCCAGTGTCTTAATAAAAAATAAGTTAGGGCGAGATATAAGCAACTATTGGCAGAAAGGTGGGCTAATGCAAGTATGAGTAGTGGGGGATGTTGAATGGGTTGGAATAGTTTTAAAAATGCAGTATTAGAATGTTGGGCAGAAGTTTGTGGCTATAGGAGGATGGGTGCAGGAGGAAAGAGGAGTGACTGGTATAATGATGAAGTAAAAGTTGTGATAAAAGAGAAAAAGGTAGCTTATGAGAGTTTTTTTACAAAACAGAAGTGTTATGAGAAGAGTAGAGTATATGGAGAGTAAAAGAAAGGTAAAGAGAGTGTGAGAGAGTGCTAAAGGAGAGCAGATGATAGAGTGAAAGAGGCATTGTCAAGAAATTTCGCAGAAAGTACGATAAAATTTGAGTGAGATAAACAAGTTAAGAAAGCCTAGGGAACGAATGGATTTGTCAGTTAAAAACAGAGTAGGAGAGTTAGTAAATGGGGAGCTGGAGGTATTGGGTAGATGGCAGGAATATTTTGAGGAACTTTTAAATGTCGATGAAGAAAGGTAGGCGGTAATTTCAAGCACTGGCCAGGGAGGTATCACATCTTTTAGAAGTGAAGAAGAGCAGGATGTGAGTGTGGAGAGGTGCATGATTGATTACGTAGAATGAAAGGGGGTAAATCAGCTGAAACTGACGGGATCATGACAGAAATGTTAAAAACAGGGGAAGATATATTCTTGGAGTGGTTGGTATTTTTGTTTAATGTATGAAAGAGAGGAAGGTACCTAGGGATTGGCAGAGAGCATGTATAGTCCCTTTATATAAAGGGAAGGACAAAAGAGACTGTAAAAATTATGGGGGAAAAAGTTTACTGAGTATACCAGGTAAAGTGTACGGTAGAGTCATTATTGAAAGAATAAAAGGTAAGACAGAGAGTAGGATTGCAGATGAGCAAGGAGGCTTTAGAGTGGGCAGGGGATGTGTAGATCAAGTGTTTACATTAAAGCATATATGTGAACAATATTTAGATAAATATAGGGAAATTTTCATTGCATTTATGGATTTAGAAAAGGCATACGATAGAGTGGATAGGGGAGCAGTGTGGCAGATGTTACAAGTGTGTGGAATAGGTGGTAAGTTACTAAATGCTGTAAAGAGTTTTTATGAGGATAGTGAGGTTCAGGTTAGGGTGTGTACCTTGAGTTTGCCTGGAGAGGGTTTCGGGGGTCAACGCCCCCGCGGCCCGGTCTGAGACCAGGCCTCATGGTGGATCAGGGTCTGATCAACCAGGCTGTTACTGCTGGCCGCACGCAAGCTGACGTACGAACCACAGCCCGGTTGGTCATGTACTGACTTTAGGTGCCGGTCCAGTGCCTTCTTGAGGAGGGAGATTACTTCCCGGTAAAAGTAGGTCTTAGACAGGGTGTGTAATGTCACCATGGTTGTTTAATATATTTATAGATGGGGTTGTGAAAGAAGTAAATGCTAGGGTGTTGGGGAGAGGGGTGGGATTAAATTATGGGAAATCAAATATAAAATGGGAGTTGACACAGGTACTTTTTGCTGATGATACTGTGCTTATGGGAGATTTTAAAGGAAAGTTGCAAAGGTTAGTGGAAGAGTTTGGGAGTGTGTGTAAAGGTAGAAAGTTGAAATTGAACATAGAAAAGAGTAAGGTGATGAGGGAATCAAACGATTTAGATAAAGAAAAATTGGATATCACATTGGAGAGAGGGAGTATGGAAGAAGTGGATGTTTTCAGATATTTGAGAGTTGGCATGTCAGCGGATGGTGGTCATTTAGAGAGAATGGATCAAAACAGAATGACTTGGAGGGCGTATAAATCTATAGGGGAAGGAAGGCGGGGTAGGGGTCGTCCTCGGAAAGGTTAGAGGGAGGGGATAAAGGTGGTTTTGTGGGTGAGGGGCTTGGACTTCCAGCAAGCGTGCGTGAGCATGTTAGATAAGAGTGAAGGGAGACGAATGGTTTTTGGGACCTAACAAGCTGTTGGAGTGTGAGCAGGGTAATATTTAGTGGAGGGATTCAGGGGAAACCAGTGATTTAGCCGGACTTGAGTATTGGAAATGGGAAGTACAATGCCTGCACTTTAAAGGAGGGGTTCAGGATATTGTCAGTTTGGAGGGATATGTTATATAACTTTATATATGCTTCTAAACTGTTGTATCTTCAAAGACAGCGATTGTGTATGAGTGAAGTGAAAGTGTTGAATGATGAAAGTATTTTCGTCTTGGGGATTTTTTCTTTCTTTTTGAGTTACCCTGCCTCGGCGGGGGACGGACACGCACGCGCACGCACGCACGCACGCACGCACGCACGCACAGCACCGCACACACACACACACACACACACACACACACACACACACACACACACACACACACACACACACACACACACACACACACACGATCAGTAGCGATCAGTGAAGAGGCGGGGCCAGGAGCTCGGACTCGACCCCCGCAACCTCAACTAGGTGAGTACACACACAAATTGGGGTGAGTATAACACCAGGCACATCTCCTGAAGCGCACACCAACCAAATAACTGCTGCAGCATATGGGCGCCCAGCAAACCTCAGAACAACATTCCGACATCTTAATAAGGAATCGTTCAGGACCCTGTACACCGTATACGTTAGGCCCATATTGGAGTATGCGGCACCAGTTTGGAACCCACACCTAGCCAAGCACGTAAAGAAACTAGAGAAGTGCAAAGGTTTGCAGCAAGACTAGTCCCAGAGCTAAGAGGTATGTCCTACGAGGAGAGGTTAAGGGAAATCAACCTGACGACACTGGAGGACAGGAAAGATAGAGGAGACATGATAACGGCATGCAAAATACTGAGAGGAATTGACAAGGTGGACAAAGACAGGATGTTCCAGAGATGGGACACAGCAACAAGGGGACACAGTTCGAAGCTGAAGACACAGATGAATCACAGGGATGTTAGGAAGTATTTCTTCAGCCACAGAGTAGTCAGGAAGTGGAATAGATTGGTAAGCGATATAGTGGAGGCAGAATCCATACATAGCTTTAAGCAGAGGTATGATAAAGCTCACGGTTCAGGGGGAGTGACCTAGTAGCGACCAGTGAAGAGGCGGGGCCAGGATCTTGGACTCGACCCCTGCAGCCTCAACTAGGTGAGTACACACACACACACTCACATTTTCGCTTTCCTTATTCGGCAAGAAGAGTGTTTATTTAAGCCAAAATAGCAGGTTTTACCTATTCGGCACGACACACACACACACACACACACACACACACACACACACACACACACACACACACACACACACACACACACACACACACACACTGTGTTTCTACCCTCGCTGTGAATCGAACCCAGATCCTCGCTGTGTGAAGCGAGAGCTTTAGCTACCAGGCCACGGGGCACCTATACGCACCTGAATTTCACTTTCCCCAATCGTCGAATTATGAAGCATTAACGTTTGAAGCTACGCCACTGAGGCTTTTGCAAGTTATCACAGCCACGATGCTGCGAATGGGATCAGTGACTTTGCTCGTTAAAATAATTCCAGGTGTTAACTGATAAGACATTTGTCTTATTTATTAACTTGTCAGTTTTCTAAAGCATTTATTCAAACATGTCAGTTGGACCCAAAATTTGACCTTCCCTTGGATCGAACGTAATTGCATCCCATCCCCCGGGTGCTGTATGTCCCTACGGGTACAGTGTTCTCCATATGAACGTAGTAATAAGCAATTATAGTAATTTTTGTCCCAACTCTACTTTCACCTTTCCAGTTCACACACACACACACACACACACACACACACACACACACACACACACACACACACACACACACACAAACTATAAACAACAGGCCAAGTGTCTATCGACAGGTGCCTTTGACAACTGGTAACTAACACATACACGTCGTGTCGAATAGGTAAAACCTGCTATTTTGGCTTAAAATAGCAACACACTGCTTGCCGAATAAGGAAAGCGAAAATTTGTGTACTCAATAATTTCGCAAAAATTATTATGAACCTAACGAAAAAAAGTTTCATTGTGTTTGTTTATTATTAAATTATTGTAAACTTATCTAAAATATATTTAGTTGGATTAGGCTAAATTGAATCGCGCTTGTTATAATAAGTTTAGGTAAGTTTTCTAAGGTTCTTATGGTACAAAATTATTAATTTTTACATTAACATAAATGAAAAAAATATATCTTTAAAGGTATAAGAGAAAATTGTAGAAACCATTTAATTGTAAATGAGTTCTTGCAAATTGACCTGACGACACACACACACACACACACACACACACACACACACACACACACACACACACACACACACACACACACACACACACACACACACACACACAACCTCTTTGCAGATGAGAAGTTGATGAGACGAATTCAATCGGACGAGGACCAGGCAGAACTACAAAGGGATCTGGACAGGCTGTAGGCCTGGTCCAGCAACTGGCTCCTGGTGTTCAACCCCACCAAGTGCAAAGTCATGAAGATTAAGAAAGGACAAAGAAGACCACAGGCGGAGTACAGCCTAAGGGGCCAGAGCCTGCAAACCTCACTGAAGGAAAAGGATCTTGGGGTGAGTATAACACCGGGCACATCCCCTGAGGTGCACATCAACCAAATAACTGCCGCAGCATATGGGCGCTTGGCAAACTAAGAACAGCATTCCGACATCTTAATAAGGAGCCATTCAGGACCCTGTATTGTGTACGTTAGGCCCATAATGGAGTTTGCAGCGCCAGTTTGGAACCCTCACCTAGCCAAGCATGTAAGGAAACTAGAGAAAGTGCAAAGGTTTGCAACAAGACTAGTCCTGGAGCTAAGGGGTATGTACTACGAGGAGAGGTTAAGGGAAATCGACCTGACGACAGTGGAAGACAGGAGAGATAGGGATGAAATGATAACGACATATAAAATACTGAGAGGAATCGACAAGGTGGACAGAGACAAGATGTTCCAGAGTTGGCACAGCAACAAGGGGTCACAATTGGAAGTTGAAGACTCAGACGAATCATTGGGATGTTAGGAAGTATTTCTTCAGTCACAGAGTTGTCAGGAAGGGGAATAGTCTGGGAAGTGATGTAGTGGAGGCAGGATCCATACATAGCCTTAAGAAGAGGTATGATAAAGCTGATGGAAGAAGGATCCATTCATAGATTTAAGAAGAGGTATAATAAAGCTCACGGAGAGGGAAGAGTGACCTAGTAGCGGCCAGCGAAGAGGCGGGGCCAGAGCTGTGATTCGACCCCTGCAACCACAATTAGGTGAGTACACACACACACACAACCTAACCAAAAATATATATTTCATTGTGTTTGTATATTATTAAATTATTGTAAGCTTATCTAAAGTGTATTTAGTTGGATTAGACTAAATTAAATTGCGTAGAGTAGCAAAAGTACTTTGTACTTTGACACAGTATGTGCAGGTTCGAATCCTACTGTGTGTGTGTGTGTGTAGTATATTTATTATATTATGATATATATTATATATATTATATATATATTATATATATATATATATATATATATATATATTAATATATATATATTATATATATATAATACCCAGACTGGCTGCACCTCTTATGGCCCATAACACATCTAGTCGATATTACAGTTCACTCCACATATTGGATTACAATCCTGGTGTGACTTTTACGATGCTATCATTTATTCTAGCACGGAGTGTTTTAATGTCAGCTGCTGGTATCTGGAAGACATATCCTTCACAAACCCTCAGAAGTAGGCTAAATGCATGATATCAGGGACGCGCGTGGCGAGGAGGGGATGATCGCCCCCAGTTGGCGATCTTGCTTCTCACAACCCTTTCAGAGATTTTTATGTGGGTCCTTAGTTATGTAGGTCTATAATTCTTTGCAATTTCTTTGCTGCCACCTTTTTGGATTGTGGCTATATTTGTTGTTTTTAGTGACTGTGGGATGACCCCCGAATCTAGGCTCCCTTTCATAGAATACATAAGGTAAGGAAGGGGGGGTTTCTTGCAGGTCTTGATGAACGCCGAGTTCCACGAGTATGTGTATGTCGTTAATTGCTTTTTCAAAGTCCAGTGGTGTTAGTGTTATATCAGAAATTCTGGAAATATCAACCAAATTTTGTGTCTCGGTCTTAAGGCTTCTGCACTACCCTCCCTGTAAACAGTCACCTGTCACTACCCACCCTGTGAACAGTCACCTGCCACTACCTCTGAAACAGTCACCTGTCACTACCCACCCTGTGAACAGTCACCTGTCACTACCCACCCTGTGAACAGTCACCTGCCACTACCCTCCCTGTAAACAGTCACCTGTCACTACCCACCCTGTGAACAGTCACCTGTCACTACCCACCCTGTGAACAGTCACCTGCCACTACCCTCCCTGTGAACAGTCACCTGCCACTACCCTCCCTGTGAACAGTCACCTGCCACTACCCTCCCTGTGAACAGTCACCTGTCACTACCCACCCTGTGAACAGTCACCTGCCACTACCCTCCCTGTGAACAGTCACCTGCCACTTACCCTCCCTGTGAACAGTCACCTGTCACTACCCCCCTGTGAACAGTCACCTGCACTACCCTCCCTGTAAACAGTCACCTGTCACTACCCTCCCTGTGACAGTCACCTGCCACTACCCTCCCTGTAAACAGTCACCTGTCACTACCTCACCCGTGAACAGTCACCTGCCACTACCCTCCCTGTGAACAGTCACCTGCACTACCCTCCCTGTGAACAGTCACCTGTCACTACCCTCCCTGTGAACAGTCACCTGTCACTACCCTCCCTGTGAACAGTCACCTGTCACTACCCTCCCTGTGAACAGTCACCTGTCACTACCCACCCTGTGAACAGTCACCTGTCACTACCTCCCGTGAACAGTCACCTGTCACTACCCACCCTGTGAGCAGTCACCTGTCACTACCCTCCCTGTGAACAGTCACCTGTCACTACCCTCCCCGTGAACAGTCACCTGTCACTACCCACCCTGTGAGCAGTCACCTGTCACTACCCGCCCTGTGAACAGTCACCTGTCACTACCCTCCCCGTGAACAGTCACCTGTCACTACCCACCCTGTGAGCAGTCACCTGTCACTACCCGCCCTGTGAACAGTCACCTGTCACTACCCACCCTGTGAGCAGTCACCTGTCACTACCCTCCCTGTAAACAGTCGCCTGTCACTACCCTCCCTGTAAACAGTCACCTGTCACTACCCTCCCTGTGAACAGTCACCGTCACTACCCTTTCCCTGTGAACAATCACCTGTCACTACCCTCCCTGTGAACAGTCACCTGTCACTACCCTCCCTGTGAACAATCACCTGTCACTACCCTCCCTGTGAACAATCACCTGTCACTACCCTGGCTGCCTTCAAGAGAGAGCTGGACAGATACCTAAAGTCAGTGCCGGATCAGCCGGGCTGTGGCTCGTACGTCGGACTGCGTGCGGCCAGCAGTAACAGCCTAGTTGATCAGGCCCTGATCCATCGGGAGGCCTGGTCATGGACCGGGCCGCGGGGGCGTTGATCCCCGGAATGACCTCCAGGTAACCTCCAGGTAACCCTCCCTGTGAACAGTCACCTGTCACTACCCTCCCTGTGAACAGTCACCTGTCACTACCCTCCCTGTGAACAATCACCTTCCACTACCCTCCCTGTGAACAGTCACATGTCACTACCCTCCCTGTGAACAATCACCTGTCACTACCCTCCCTGTGAACAATCACCTGTCACTACCCTCCCTGTGAACAGTCACCTGTCACTACCCTCCCTGTGAACAATCACCTGTCACTACCCTCCCTGTGAACAGTCACCTGTCACTACCCTCCCTGTGAACAATCACCTGTCACTACCCTCCCTGTGAACAATCACCTGTCACTACCCTCCCTGTGAACAGTCACCTGTCACTACCCTCCCTGTGAACAATCACCTGTCACTACCCTCCCTGTGAACAATCACCTGTCACTACCCTCCCTGTGAGCAATCACCTGTCACTACCCTCCCTGTTAATAGTCATCTGTCACTACCCTCCCTGTGAACAGTCATCTGTCACTACCCTCCCTGTGAACAGTCGCCTGTCACTACCCTCCCTGTGAACAGTCGCCTGTCACTACCCTCCCTGTGAATAGTCACCTGTCACTACCCTCCCTGTGAACAGTCACCTGTCACTACCCTCCCTGTGAACAATCACCTGTCACTACCCTCCCTGTTAATAGTCACTTGTCACTACCCTCCCTGTGAACAGTCACCTGTCACTACCCTCCCTGTGAACAGTCACCTGTCACTACCCTCCCTGTGAACAGTCACCTGTCACTACCCTCCCTGTGAACAGTCACCTGTCACTACCCTCCCTGTGAACAGTCACCTGTCACTACCCTCCCTGTGAGCAGTCACCTGTCACTACCCTCCCTGTGAACAGTCACCTGTCACTACCCTCCCTGTGAACAGTCACCTGTCGCTAGCTTTCCTGTGAACAGTCACCTGCTGCTACCTTCCCTGTGAGCAGTCACCTGCTGCTACCTTCCCTGTGAGCAGTCACCTGTTGCTACCTTCCCTGTGAGCAGTCACCTGTTGCTACCTTCCCTGTGAGCAGTCACCTGTTGCTACCTTCCCTGTGAACAGTCACCTGCTGCTACCTTCCCTGTGAGCAGTCACCTGTTGCTACCTTCCTGTGAGCAGTCACCTGTTGTACCTTCCCTGTGAGCAGTCACTGTTGTACCTCCCTGTGAAAAATCACCTGCTGCTACCTTCCCTGTGAGCAGTCACCTGTTGCTACCTTCCCTGTGAACAGTCACCTGTTGCTACCTTCCCTGTGAGCAGTCACCTGTTGCTACCTTCCCTGTGAGCAGTCACCTGTTGCTACCTTCCCTGTGAACAGTCACCTGCTCTACCTCCCTTGTGAGCAGTCACTGTTGCTACCTTCCCTGTGAACAGTCACCTGCTGCTACCTTTCCCTGTGAACAGTCCCTGTGCTACCTTCCCTGTGAGCAGTCACCTGTTGCTACCTTCCCTGTGAATCAGTCACCTGCTGCTACCTTCCCTGTGAGCAGTCCACTGTTCTACCTTCCCTGTGAACAGTCACCTGCTGCTACCTCTCCCTGTGAGCAGTCACCTGTTGCTCCCTTTCCCTGTGAACAGTCACCTGCTGCTACCTTCCCTGTGAACAGTCAGCTGCTGCTACCTTCCCTGTGAACAGTCACCTGCTGCTACCTTCCCTGTGAGCAGTCACCTGTTGCTACCTTCCCTGTGAACAGTCACCTGCTGCTACCTTCCCTGTGAGCAGTCACCTGTTGCTACCTTCCTGTGAAAGTCACCTGCTCTACCTTCCTGTGAGCAGCCTTTGTACCTTCCCTGTGAACAGTCACTGTCATCCTCCTGTGACAGTCACCTGTTCCTTCCCTGTTAACAGTCACCTGTTGCTACCTTCCCTGTTAACAGTCACTTGTTAGGGTGTCTCTCACATTCTTACTCATTTATCGAGGGATTCGAATTTGTCTTATTTCTTCCAGTCTTTATTTTCCTCGGCAGACGGTGCAACATCCCTCCAATGAAAAGCAGGGGTTCCAATAGCACGATAAGAGACGACACAATAAGTGTCAGGGGCCCAAGACTGTTCAGCTGCCTCCCAGCATACATCAGGGGGATTACCAATAGACACCTGGCTGTCTTCAAGCAGGCACTGGACAGGCACCTAAAGTTAGTACCTGACCAGCCGGGTTGTGGTTCGTACGTTTGACTACGTGCGGGCAGCAGTAACAGCCTGGTTGATCAGGCCCTGATCCACCATGAGGCCTGGTCACAGACCGGGCCGCGGGGGCGTTGACCCCCGGAACTCTCTCCAGGTATACTCCAGGTATACAGAGTAACTGAAACTTGTTTTCACTGAACATCATGTTGTCAGTGGCCCGCTGGATGGTCTTGTTTTTGTGTTAGCTTGCAGAGTTGCTGCCTTCAGTAGATGCCACTCTCATTCCGATTCCAATGTTATCTGCAAAGGATATTGGGCTACCTGGAGTCTACCTGGAGGGCATTCCGGGGATCAATGCCCCCGCGGCCCGGTCCACGACCACACCTCCAGGTGGATCAGGGCCTGATCAACGAGGCTGTTACTGCTGGCCGAACGTAGTCCAACGTACGAACCACAGCCCGGCTGATCCGGCACCGACTTTAGAATCTGTCTAGTTCACCTCTTGAAGACAACCAGGGGTCTACTGGTAATGCCCCTTATTGATGGTGGGAGGCTGTTGAACACTCTTGGGCCCCGGACACTTATTGTGTTTTCTCTTAGTGTACCAGTGACGCCCCTACTTTTCACTGGGGGTATGTTGCATCGCCTGCCAAGTCTTTTGCTTTCGTATGGAGTGATTTCTGTGTGCAGATTAGGAACCAGTCCCTCCAGAATCTTCCAGGTGTAGATTATGATATATATATATATATATATATATATATATATATATATATATATATATATATATATATATATATATATATATATATATATATATATATATATATATATATATATGGAATTAGGGGGGATATGATTGAGGTGTATAAATGAAAGACAGGAATAAATAAAGGGGATGTAAATAACGTGCTGAAAATATCTAGCTAGACAGGACTCGTAGCAATGGTTCTAAGTTGGAAAAATTCAGATTCAGGAAGGATATAGGAGAGCACTGGTTTAGTAATAGAGTTGTGGATGAGTGGAACAAACTCCAAGTACAGTTATTGAGGCTAAAAACGTTGTGTAGTTTTAAAAATAGGTTAGATAATACATGAGTGGGTGTGGTGGGTGTGAGTTGACCTGACTAGCTTGTGCTACTAGGTCAGTTGTCGTGTTCCTTCCTTAAGTGAATGTGACCTGCCCTGACGAGGTTGGGGGATTGGCTTAAGCCGGTAGGAGACTTGGACCTGCCTCGCATGGGCTAGTAGGCCTGCTGCAGTGTTCCTTCTTTCTTATGTTCTTTATATATTATGTATAATATATATATATATATATATATATATATATAATTATATATATATATATATATATATATATATATATATATATTATATTTTAATATATATATATTTTTATATATATAATTATATATATATCGCCTGCGCTCAGTGAGTACAAGTCAAGTGCTTCCAGGCGTTCCCAGTAGTTAAGGTGTTTGATGGAACTTATACATGCAGTAAAAGTTCTCTGTACATTCTCTAGATCTGTAATTTCACCTGCCTTGAATGAGGATGTTAATGTACAGCAGTGTTCCAGCTTTGAGAGGACAGGTGCTTTAAAAAGGATATCACTGGCTTAGCATCTCTTGTCTTGAATGTTCTCATTATCCATCCTATCAGTTTCCTCGCAGATGTCATGTGATAGCGGCATTCTTGTGGTCCTTGAAGGTGAGATCTTCGGGCATTACAACACCCAGGTCCTTCACATTACTTTTCCGCTCTATTGTGTGATCAGAGTTTGTAGTATACTCAGTCCTAGTTATTATTTCCTCTTGTTTTCCATAACGGAGTTATGGAATTTGTCTTCATTGAACATCATATTGTTCTCCGTTGCCCATTGGAAAACTTAGTTTATATCTTCTTGGAGATTTACCGTGTCCTCAATGGATGACACTTTCATGCAGATCCTAGTATCGTCTGCAAAGGATGACACAGTGCTATGGTTTACATCTCTGTCTATATCTGATATGAGAATGATTTATATCTGTCTGATATGAGAAAGAGAACAGGGGTAAGTACTGTACCTTGGGGAGCAGCTTTTCACTGTGGCAACCTCCGATTTCGCTTTGTTCGCTGTTGCACTTTGGGTTCTATTTGTTAGAAAATTAAATATCCATCTGCCTACTTTCCAGTTATTCCTTTTGCACACATTGCACACATATCAATAGCCTGGGCAAAGTCTGTGTATGCTACATCTGTATTTTATTTGTCTTCATTGCATCCAAGACTTATAATGGTCCAGTAGTTGCGAGAAGCAGGAGCGACCTGATCTAAACCTATGCTGCCCTTGGTTATGTAAGTTTTGCGAATCCGTGTAGTTTGTGATCTTGCTTCTTAAAGCTCTTTCAGAGATTTTTTATAATTTGGAATGTCAGTACTATGGGTCTATAGTTCTTTGCTCTCACTTTTGGGGAGTGGGGCTATATCTGTTGTTTTTAACGACTGTGGGATGACCCGATCCCCCCATATGTAGGCTCTCCATACAATATTAAAGGCGCTTGATGGGGGCTTATTGCAGTTCATGATGAACATGTAGTTCCATGAGTCTGGTCCTGGAGTAGAGTGTAGGAGTATGCTATCAATGGCTTTTTCAAAGTCAAGTGGGATTAAGGGTATGAGGAGTAGGGGAGGGGGTTATGGGTTGTGGCGAGGTTCTTGTTAAGGACAAGATGATGGGAGCCATGCTTGCTCTATTCGTTATATTTTAGTGAAGCCGTAGTGAGCTGTTGTTACGGTGTGTGGTGATACAGGCAGGCTGTGACAGCTAGTTATTGGCTGGACAGTGACAACTGTACTGGCAGGGCCTCACAGCTGGTTACTAGCACTGCGTGACTCGGGTATGTTTCTGAGGATTTAAATGTTTTCTCCTCGACTGTTGTTTAAAGCTCCGAGACCATCCTCCCGGAGTTTGGTTGTATTATTGTCCATCTGCGTCTCACTGTAACTGTCCTTTAATAAATGATGAATGACGATTGTTATTTATTTTAGTAGCAAACGGAATACAATGAAGAAAAGCTAATTAATACTTTGCATGGCAAGCTTTTATTGTGACAACATTTCACTCTGTGTAGGGCTTTATCAAATTATGTGATTTGATACAAGAGTTACACAAAGCGAAACGTTGACCCAATAAAAGCTTTTATCGCGGTGTCTTTTGTAAACAATTGTCGATAGGTTTGTTGCTGGTTATTCTGTACAAAAGTGGAAGTGGTTGATATTGACTGCACCGCTGGAATTATCAGGAGCGTCACATATCACTGGACTCGCTGGTTTATCTCTACAGGTCATGTTGGCAGATCAAGAGGTTATCTTAAGCTCATTTCAAGACCTAGTCGTAGCTACGGTATACTACTTCTAAGGATGTTACAACAGCCCACTAACATCTTATGTAACTATTTACTGTTATGACCCCTCGAGTTATTTCAGTATTTTCCAGGTATAAGTAAAGCTTTATATATATATATATATATATATATTATATATATTATATATATATATATATATATATAAATATATATATATATATATATATAATATATATATATATATATATATATATATTTATATATTATATATGTCGTGCCTAATAGGTAAAACTGGTCAATTAGCAAGAACTCATTTTAGAATTAAGTCCTTTCTAAAATTTTCTCTTATACGTTTAAAACTATATTTTTTTCATTAATGTTAATGTAAAAATTTACAATTTTGCACCAAAAGAATCTTAGAAAACTTACCTAACCTTATTATAACAAGCGCAAATTATTTTAGCCAATCCAACTAAATATATTTTAGATACGTTTACAATAATTTAATAATAAACAAACACAATGAAATATATTTTTTTCGTTAGGTTCAGAATGATTTTGGCGAAATTATTGCATACTCAAATTTTCACTTGTCTTATATGGCAAGATGAGTGTTGTCATTTAAGCCAAGATCGCAAGTTTTACATATTCTGCACGATATATATATATATATATATATATATATATATATATATATATATATATATATATATATATATATATATATATATATATATATAAATCACCTGTGTTCCAGAGTACAATATGAAAGACTAAACGTTCCCAATAATTTAGAAGTTGTTTGTATATTCTCCAGGTTTAAAATTTCGATTGTTCAGTCTAAATAGTACAAATTGCCTTAAAGTATCGTCATTGACCTCTCGTTAAGGTTCTGATTATCCAACTTGTTAATTTGCTTGATATTGTGATAATATTTTGATCCTTAAAATTAAGAACCTTTAATACCGTTACTCTTAAGTCTCTTAGGTTCCTCTCCCTCTTTATCGGGTTGTATGAGTGGCAAATATTCCTTTCCATTTTTTTTTCATAGCTAAGTAACTTAATTTTTTTCTTCGAGGAATATTACATAGTTTTTTGTAAGCCATTAGAATATTTGGTTTATATCAGCTTAGAGGTTTGTGGTGACCTCAGTGGATGCCACTCCTACAAATTTTAGTATCGTCGATGTTATGTGGCCTGGTGGTTAACGCTCTCGCTTCACACGGCGAGGGCCTGGGTTCGATTCCCAGCCAGAGTAGAAACATTGGACGTGTTTCTTTCCACCTGTTGTCTATGTTCCCCATCAGTAAAATGGGTACCTGGGTGTTAGTCGACTGGTGTGGGTCGCATCCTGGGACACTGACCTAAGGAGGCCTGGTCACAGACCGGGCCGCGGGGGCGTTGATCCCCGGAACTCTCTCCAGGTAAGGTCTCTCCAGGTTATGATATTTATTTTTATTTTTGACGAATATAGAGTTGCCCGGGTCAGAGTGCATAGGCAGTCTGTCAGTGGCTTCTTAAATGTAAAATGGAGTTATGATTATATCCGAATTATTTTAGTTTGGGTTATTATTTAGTTTGAATACCAACTCACTGAAAAGAATCATATTGTTCTTTCCGTATTTTGCTCATTTCTTTGTTGTCAGTGTAAATTCCATATCTCAGTAGTAGAGGCTGTTTTTACTTTGGATTCTGCATGTAAAAAATGTATTTTGGAATACTTTCAGTTTTACTTCTGAACTTCTATTAGGTTGAGGTCCGAGTTTGATGTTTGAAGCCATTATGTGACGCACTAGATCTTCATTATCTGCGAAAATAAGGTCAAGTGTATTTTCTGTCTGGTCATTTCTATTGTTTGCTGACCTAAAGCGAATTTATCATAATTTTGTTTATAGGTGACTTCACTGCCTCCTGGGATTTTCTCTATTACAACAGTGTTTGTTACATTCTTTCATTTTGAGTGTCTTAAATTGAAAATTAGGGCCGGGAATGTTCAGTTTTCAAGAGTGTGTTCAGTTTTCAAGAGTGTGTTCAGTTTTCAAGAGTGTGTTCAGTTTTCAAGAGTGTGTTCAGTTTTCAAGAGTGTGTTCAGTTTTCGGTAACTGATCTTTGAAATGTTAGGAATGTGTATCTGATGGTTTATATACTTCAAGTATAATGGCTAAATTTTGATTTTCATCTTTCCCTACCAAAAATCGACTGCATAATTTGCAGTTGGGGGACAAAAATCATTGTACCGTATTATCTGTTGCAGCCATTAAGGACACGGCAAATATCAAACCTGATATATAAAAAAAAAAATTCCGTGGGCCCCTGACAACATGATGTTCATTGAGGACAAAAACTTCAGTTATTTACCTTCAGAACAAAGATGCCTGGCCAATGATACTCTTCAAGTTACTTGTTCTCTAGGCTGGAGTACTGCTGCACTCTTAACAGCTCAGTTCACGGCAGGTGATAATGCAGGCCTGGAGAATGTGCAGAGAACCTTCACTACACACAAATTCAGCGACGTACCTAAATTACTAGGGCCATCGGCGAAGATGCATTATAATATACACCTGGAAAGTTCTAGATGGATCGGTCCTGAATCTGCATACATAAGAACAAAAGAAGGAGCACTGCAGCAGACCTACTGGCCCATGCGAACAGGTCCAACTCAAACTCACTTACACTTACTCATGTATTTATCTAACCTATTTTTAAGACTACACAGCGTTTTAGCATCAATGATGCTACTTGGGAGTTTGTTCCACTCATCCACAACTCTATTACCAAACCAGTTCTTTCCTATATAATTCCTCACGACAATAAGAGGCTTGGCAGGTGGTGCCAAATACCCCCAGTGAAAAGCAGGGGTTCAGCGAGCACACTAAGGGAAAGCTCAATAAGTGTGAGGGACCAAAACGTTTCATCGTCTTCCCTTCATACATAAGGGAGGATTACCAACTCATCAGGGACTTACCTGACTAACTTGTCAGGTAAGTCCCTGATGAGCCGGACTTCCTGCGACTAGCACAAGTAATCAGGTTGAGAGGTCATCCACTGAGTGACCTGGTCTGGGACCGGGTCGTAGGAACGTTGAACCTCTGAACACACTCCAGGTAGCTCAGTGGAAATGAGTGACATTCAGACCCTCCTCCCCTTCCTTCTTGATCTGTTTCTTCAGTTTTATCTAAGTAGACGGTAACAAGCTATTCATCAAAATCGTCTTTAGTATGTAGCGGCTGCAAACTTTACATTGGACTGGTGAGGAATCCACTTATGGACCTTCTTGTTTTTGTTTGGTTGAAAACCGTGTATATATGTTTGACAAAAAAAAATATATATCATTGCTGTGCTTGCCTTAGTACTTGTACCTTTGTGAACCCAAAGAAAAACAATTAAAAATAAAATTGTATTTTCCAAAAAATATACATTAATATAACATTTGAAAATTCCTCAGTATGCACATCATTTCGAGGAACAGTTATTGCATAAACCATATACAAATGCTGGTGATTGTATAACCATCTGTTCAGTGTTCAACCTAACTGCATGTTACTGTGACTACTTGGGTGTTATAAGGACGAGGAGGTAACAAGAGACTGAGGTGGAAAGCTGAGGCAGAGGTGGTGATTCCCTGGGAGGTGTTTGGCTGGGCACGCCCAACCCTCTCCCACGTCACCCAGGCTGGTACCTCTCAACCACCATCTGGTAACGGAACCATGGAGGCGGGGGAGGCAGGGATGGTGAGAGGACGTTTATGTTTAACACAGCCTACTTGCGGAGACTTGAGTAGAACGATGCAGATATTGTCAAGCATTCCAATACTGGTTCAGTAGCTATTTCGGTAAAGCTAGAATTACTAAACATTGACTTAAAGCCATACTTACGCGGGAGGAAGGGTTGGGAAGAGTTTTATTAATTAACCCCAGCACTGGAATACTTCAGTAGGTACTGGAGTTTCATACACAGGATATGACATTCTAACAAGACTGGACTTTTCGAGCACATTTTCTCTGGCTGCGACCCACAACAGTCAGCTAACACTACAATGTGAACCTTGCGACTGAGTCGTATGCTCTCACCAGTGAGCTACGCAGCATCCTGAAGGATGGAGTTAAGAGTGGCAGGACGGGGAAGAGGTGGACGGCGGTAGCGACTAATTACTGTTACTCTTTCTATGTTCAACGTTGTTATTAAATGATAAAAGTAGTTATACACTTGTGTAGGGTCATTGTTCTCATAAAGCTAGCTGGAGTACTGTTACAGTGATGACAGGTTCACTGCACTCACTCACCCAGTGTAAAAAAAAAAAATGCGACCATCGGACCATTCACTACAGAAATCTTGTTTTGTGCATATTCCATACCTCGCTAGTGTCAGTAGTATGACTCATGTATTGGTATGTAATAGTCTATTTGTAACCGCCCAGTGTACTCAATATTTGCCTTTATAGACAGACCGTCAGGTGAATTTAGCCGTTAGCGAATCAGCGCTGGAAGGACACTGCCCTCAGTTGAGTTCAGATCCAGGAGTGGTAGTGTAAGGTTGTGTCACTGCACTCTCCAGCCTCATACTGCTGATGTACTATAAACAGCAGAACTAGAAGTGACTATTACCTTCCATCATACTGGAAGAACTCATTATCCGTGCCCAAGTAGGGCACGATGCTTGAAGCCATGAGTGGATCCTCTAGCAACAGCCTGGTTGATCAACCAGTCAGTAGAGAAGGATGCTCTCAGGCCGAGGTGCGAGGGTAAAACTCGAAATCATTTATATGAATGGTTGCAAGTAATACATTTCAAGTAAAAGTCATTTTCAAATTTCCAGTATTGTTTGACCAGGTGCCAGAAGCCAGGGTTGCGACTGTTAGTCAACACAGGTTAGAATCTAACCTCCACTTCTGGAACTTTACTTGAAAGTATAACAAGCAAACATAACCACTGCCGTCACGAACTTGAGAAATCTGTCTAAACGCTAGCGTATGCGGCACCAATGTGCATTCCTCATCTGCTGTAGTCAGGCATATAAATGAAGCTTGAGAAAGTTCTGAGATGACACGAGATTGGTACCGGAGCTAAAGAAGACCTTCCTCATATTTAATCTAGGATAATCCAAGAAAATCCAGCAATGCGACTGATTTCAGTTGGAGTGCTTCGATTATATATCTAATATGTGATGAACGCCTATGCGAAGAGAAACACCAGGTGTAGAGTCCTGTTCATTCGTCTCGTCTTGCATATAGATAAAATCCGGAGTCTTTTGATTGAGACGAACGCTGTACCACCAAGCAATGAGTCATGCAAAGTAAAAGTTTCTACGACCTAGACCTTCAACATGAGGATATGAGAGTGGATGCGATCACGTCAATAATTCTCTGATACAAAGACAAAATGACACGAGAGGACTAGGAAAAGGGGACTCGGATCAAGGCTGACCACGCCAGACATATTAAAAAGCAGTTTTATACTTTACGAATACTTAGGTAAGACTTGGAGCCAGCTAGGAAGAGACCATATAATGAAGACTTGACTTTACAGTAACTCAAAAGCTCCTATAGCATAACAAAAGAACACTAACTAATCGAAAGTAAAAATAATGGTCCCGGAGCTTGACCTCAACCTCCACAAATTCAGATAAATTAATATATTTTACTCTTATTTTCAGAGTAATTAGTAAATATTGTTTCTGAACGCTCGTGCTGCCTGTGTTATGATAAGCTGAACCTCTGTGCTGGCCACGTCGGCAATGCCTCAGCAGCAGCACCACCTCCATAACAAGTAGTGCATGGTCCGTGTCGGGCCGCCCTGTCATCACACACTCGTGTAACGGCATGCTGGAGGTCGCCTCCACCTTCAGTCTTGGGTCACAACCTCTCTGATACATCCCTGCTCTTACACTGAGGGATGAGATATAGGTAGAATAGGATGGTTTGTGTTCCAGGTAGATGCTAATATTAGCATCTACTTGTAAGTTAGTGAAGCACAAGCTCTGGTAGCTTGGAGTGGTGGTGGTGGGAAGTAGTGTGAGACGACGAGTGATGGAGTGTTGAGAACACACTGCTAGCAACAACAACAAAAAGTTACATATAAACAAAGTTAACACCGCTTTTTGACAGCTATCTTCAAAGATGGACTTTTAGAGGTTCCTGTCAAGCTTCTCTCAACAACCTGATGGTTTTACCCACTAATCAAAAGTGAAAGCTCATTTAAAAATAAAGAAAACTCTAGAAGACATGTTGGCGCTTGCGAGGTAGTTCTTATCTATGCCCAACCTGTGCTTGAAATTTTCTGGGGTATTTGAGTGTAACTCTATTTCTGAACGAATGTTTACCAATATATTTTATTAAACTTTGATTGAATACTTGAATTTAGATTTTCAGAATCTTAGCTGTGTTTGTTTTTATCCACATGGACATTTTCATGAAAGCGCCCTTCATGAGCATGTTACTAATAATCAAGATAAACTTAGTTATTCTTCTCCAAGAGTACATTCATTCTGTGATGAGATGACTACACAACACTGCATAATCTAAGGGAGATCTTATAGTGGCACTCTAGCAAGTAAACTTCTTTTACTTGTGTTTTAATGTAAGAGTCCTAATTCCCCACTGACTTAGTTTTGCTTATTCTTGCATTGTTTTCTTGTCTTCAGATCCTCAATAATCATCATTCCCTGATCCCTTACAACCATTCCCCCTCCTTCCTTTATTTGATTTATTTAGCAGAATCCCCCCATTCGTTATTGCTTCGATAAATTATGGAAAGCATCATTATTACTCATCTTGTTCTTCAACCATTTTGCAACCCTGAGGTGGTCTACGGCACTTAAAGGAAAATGGACCTTCTAGTGGACCACCTGCGGATACATCGAGTGGTACATCCAGTGACTGATGGTGAAGTTATTACCGGAGGCCACCTGTGGATCGAGGAGTGGTGACTGATGGTGTGCAACTCTTCACTGTTTTTGCTGGTTTGCTCTCGCCAATTACTAGCCGAGTCCTGCTAGTTCCTCTGTCACTGCCAGTCTGAATAGGCAGTTTCGCCACGTCTTATTCCGTTTATTCTGGGCGAGCCATTTTGAGGTTGTGCGGCACAACTTGTACCCCAGTTAGGGTAAGGGATGATTCCCGAAAGGTCGGTACTGCTTGTCACATTATAGTGCACAGTATGGTGACTAGTGGCAGGACTGTGACTTATTTTTATTAGTTATTGGGTTATCTCCGTTTCTATTTTTTTTGCACTTCTGCTCTGCTTCTCTCTCTCTCTCTCTCTCTCTCTCTCTCTCTCTCTCTCTCTCTCTCTCTCTCTCTTTCTGCTCTGCTCTGCTCTGCTCTGCTCTGCTCTGCTCTGCTCTGCGCGCGCTCTCTGCTCTGCTCTCTCTGCTCTGCTGTCTCTGCTCTGCTCTCTCTGCTCTGCTCTCTGCTTGCTCTCTCTTGTAGAAGCACAGACTATTGTGTCTGGTGTGTCTGTGGAAACTACTACTGAGGACCCCTGCATGGAGACGGTTCTTTGTAGTGACTCAGAGCCAGACGCAGCCAGTCACCTGATTGCTGTTGTTGGCCCTGATTCCGCCTCTTATTTTTGGAAGGCGACTCTTGACATCCCAGTGGCGGGCTGTCTATTTTTGTAATGTTTATAAGAATGTTGCAGTTACCTCTGTCTTAAGCAGTGTTGGACAGCCTGTTTCTTACCACTATGACAAAGTTTTGGTTGTGGACTCAATACTTTTAATGACATAGTGATTACTCATAAGTGTTACTTGATTTAGTGGCACGGTGATGAGCGGTAGGCCCCTGTTTGTGGATTCCTTGGAAATCACTTCTACCTACAAAACACAGACCATTGACCATGAATTCACGAGGGTAACGTGTCCACGTTTGTTATAAATTACAGAGCAGGTGGGGATTGAACTCATGGCAAGCGAGCCTTCAAACTAACAGGCTAGTATACTATCTACTGGTTCATGCCTATGGTGTATAAAAATATACCTAGCTGGACGAATCTTTTTAGGTGAGCATGGACCAGTGGATAGCACATGGACCTGCAAGTTGTAGGACTCTCTTGCTACGAGTTCTATCCCCCACATGTTCTGTAATTTGTCTGCAGTTGTGTTATTACGATTTCGTGAGTCACGTAATTTATAATCTGGTTCCGGCCAGGCTACTAGGTTAAGTCTGAAGCTACAGTTAGAGGCACAGTGTAGAGATCTTGCGACCTAACATCTTCCAGCTTTCAACGGACAATCTTTTGTTCACGACCTCTGGACTTACGCATATCTGTGCCCTCCTTTTGTAACCTGGTGAATCGGTGGAGAATGTACTTACCAGGTCACATTATGGGAATGATCTTTGACTGGACCCTGTCGTGATTTTCTGGTATAAAGAATCTCAAAAGTGGGTGTTCTGCGAGTGGTAGACGTTCTTAAGGTGCTCTCCCAGTATACGTGGGGTCAGATTGCATAAAATGTGCAGCCTTGTGCCATTCCAGGCTGAAGTATAAACTGGTCAGCTCTTCCCTGTTAGAGCCTCCTTGTTGAATCTGGTGAACCTTTTCTAAGTCTCTCTTGTTAGGGATTAGGGCTGCATTACATGTTTCTGCTTAGGTATACAGCTGTTAATCCAGCTTATGCTGCGGCTTTTGTAGAGGAGAGAGGGGAGTCGTCTGCTTGTTGTCCAAGGCTTCCTGTGCCGTTTGGTGTTCGGATACAGACAGTTCTCTTGGAGTGTGGCTTCATTGTGTCTGCAGTCAAAGAAATTGGCTCTCTGCCCTAGTTGAACATTGTTTGAGGTTTATCTTTTTAGGCAATGAATGGGGACCCCTAAGTGCCGAGCCCCGGTGATGACTTTGGTTAATTTTTTGGAGCATGATTTTGTTTATTAGTGACAGGTGAAAACGAGGCTGGGGTTGGTTTCGCATTCATCACCAGTCAGCACTTGTATTGTGCACATTTACCAAACGAGTCTTCTGTATTCAGTTGGGAGCGCCACGCAATCCTCGTTGCTCTCGTCCTGATAACCGCTTTATCTTGCTCCCGGCTCACTCTACTGAGATTTCCAATTTGTTTTATTTGTCCTGGCCTAATATATTTCTTTGGTAGATAGCAGTCATCCAGGGAGCTCTGCCGTCCTGTCAAATGAGTGAGATGGAAACCTGCTCAGTTTTTTGCACTACCATGATTGTAAGGAATGGGTTGATGCAAAGGCAGACTGTTATGATGAGCTGTTACTATAACAGACTTCTGCCTCACTTTGACTTATGGGTCACCTACATAGGTGTGTCCCTGGGAATTGGCGGGCTCGGGCTCTTCGTCAGTGAAAACCCAGGGATTCATAATAAGCAAATTTATACAAGCATAGTCAGGTGAGTGGCCGGGTCAGTGAGGTCACTGCGTGGCAGGATGTGGGTGTTTAACCCTCCAACAGGAATCGTCACTTTGAAGCGAATCTTTGTCAATTGCGAATTGGGCGAGCACACCTCACCCATAGCCTCCTAGTCACGGGTGTTCCTTCCCCTCTCCCCTCCCCTTCCTTCTGTGTAGCCTGTGGCGTGCAGCTGACTGTAACAAGAGTGCAACGGACAAGTGAAGTAGCAGCAGCAACACACAGCAGGAGGCTTTCTTAAGCTTCCCCAGCGCTCGGTCTTCGGCCCAAAGCTGGGGTGTGGCTCTGAAAGGATCCTGTAGTGCTCGCTGCCTTTGCACCTCCTGACAGTCTGCTGCTAAGTAGCTGCCACACCCCTCGAGCTCAGTGTGGGTGGGGTTTGTGGCAGCCCAAGTTGCCTAACTTCTCCCTCCGAGCCCCGTGAAGGCGGGGAATGGGGCTAATCCTGGGGACAGCTCGTTCCAGAAGACGAGGAGGTACTTGTACCTCCACCCATGGCAAACACTGTTCTGAGACACTCCCATGAAGGGGAGCCAAGGCCGGGCCACCTCTTGAAAAAGGCCCGGGCTGGGCGATTGTACCGGCGAATCTACTGCCTACCTGCTGACTGCAAGATTTAACAATATACCTACCACATGGACTTTTTCTCTGTCAGTGTGTTTTTTTATAATTACTGGGATGCCTGTAGGGAGAGTCTTTTAATGTTAACAGGTTATTGGAAGTTTAACTCAAGATTCATAACAACCATCACTCCCAAATTCCTGGTATCACTCTCAGATACCTAACATGCAACACTCCCAGATTTCTTTCCTAAACAACCTTATCAATAGGTGGTACTTCTAGCTGAAATAAGGAAATTGTACACAAATAACCCACACATAAAAGAGAGAAGCTTACGACGACGTTTCGGTCCGACTTGGACCATTTACAAAGTCACACTAACCAGAAGTGGAGCAGGACGGCTATATATAGGCAGGAAGAGGTGGTGGTAGTAGTAGTAGCAGTAGTAGTACAAGAATGGCATATAATACCGACAAGATGAAATTAAGACACATGCGGTATTATATACCATTGTTGTACTACTACTACTACTACTACTACTCACCACCACCACCACCACCACCACCACCACCACCACCACCACCTCTTCCTGCCTATATATAGTCGTCCTTCTCCACTTCTGGTTAGTGTGACTTTGTAAATGGTCCAAGTCGGACCGAAACGTCGTCGTAAGCTTCTCTCTTTTATGTGTGGGTTATTTGTGTATCGTTCCAGTCACGGTATTGTGCCTTTGTTTGTTATTTAAGGAAATTGTACTTGTAAAACTAGTGGTACTTGAATTTGTAAACAACCATGGAGTTTATATAGACAGTGACGTGTCATATATTTGGACTATAATGTGCTGCTTTTATGACGGTGCTCAGTTTCAGTGATGATGTTATGTAAATGGTTTAGAAGAGCGACAAGTTGAAGAATAAGACACTTGTGCAACATTTGGGAATCTTTATAGTGGAAACGTTTCTTCTCTGTATGAGACTGAAGAAGCCACTGGCTGGCGAAACATATCAACAATAAAAGTTCCAAACTGTTGCAAAACTGATCAATTTATTGAGCGTGCACAATACCTCGGGGGCAAAATCTAAAAATATCTACTTTCATGCTGCATCTGTCTGCATTAATACACACACAACCCGCACATATGAGAATGAAATGTATGACAACATTTCGGTCCGACTTGGACCATTCAGTAGTCACACATTAACTAGTTTTGTGTGATTCTTTAATGGTTCAGGTGGGACCGAAACGTCGTCTTAAGTTTCATTCTCCTATGTTCGGGGTATTTGTTCCAGTCATGAAGTGTGTTTTTTTTTTATTCTCTGCCCATTTTAAACCACATTTGTCTATTTTTAGTCTGTTTAATTAATTAAGATGTGGCCAGGCCATCAGTCAGGAGGCCATGTCTGCTGGGACTGGGCGACACTAGCTTAGTGCAATGGTACGTCATAAATTTCAACACGTCTGCAACACTTAGGTATCTTTATTGCGGAAACGTTTCGCCACACAGTAACTTGACTAGTCCATTACAAAGAAGAATGGTTGAAGATCGGAAGGAATCTGAAGTAATCAGTCCCTCAACCTGGAGTCGATGTAATCAGTCCATCAACTCCAGGCTGAGGAACTGATAACCTCAAAGTCCTTCTGATCTTCAGCTGTTCGTCTTTCTACCGGACAGATGAAGCCGCTGTATGGCGAAACATTTCCGCAATAAAAATACTTAAATGTTGCATATGTGTCTAATTTATCAACATACATGTTCTCTGAACCATTTATCTACGTAACGGTAATGTTCCTACGTTGCTGCTCACTTTATCAAGATTCTTTATAGGGGAAAAACATCGAGATAGGTTGGTATTCAAAAACTGATATTGTTACCTCCACCTGGATTGTGTTCCAGCTATGTGAACCCACAGTTTTCTTCTCGATAATCAGTTGATCATACCTGGTATTGATGGTGTTCCCTCCAGTATCACTCCCCTCCATTCTACCACAACTGTGGCAAACGCTTAGTTTATATATATATATATATATATATATATATATATATATATATATATAGGTAGTAGGTTGGTAGACAGCAACCGCCCAGGGAGGTACTACCGTCCTGCCAAGTGAGTGTAAAACGAAAGCCTGTAATTGTTTTACATGATGGTAGGATTGCTGGTGTCCTTTTTTCTGTCTCATGAACATGCAAGATTTCAGGTACGTCTTGCTACTTCTACTTACACTTAGGTCACACTACACATACATGTACAAGCACATATATACACACCCCTCTGGGTTTTCTTCTATTTTCTTTCTAGTTCTTATTCTTGTTTATTTCCTCTTATCTCCATGGGGAAGTGGAACAGAATTCTTCCTCCGTAAGCCATGCGTGTTGTAAGAGGCAACTAAAATGCCGGGAGCAAGGGGCTAGTAACCTCTTCTCCTGTATATATTACTAAATGTAAAAGGAGAAACTTTCGTTTTTCCTTTTGGGCCACCCCGCCTCGGTGGGATACGGCCGGTGTGTTGAAAGAAGAAAGAATATATATATATATATATATATATATATATATATATATATATATATAATATATATATATACCATTATATGATAACTTCGCTATATAACCCATACGGGTTTACAGTTCCTTGGATCTGTTCAGTTTGGTGTACCGCAGATTTTTTCAAAACAAAAATTTGTTCTAAACACGGAAATGACAGTATTTTCCTTCAGAAATCACAGAACGGGTGGAGCTTGAACCCATTCTGTGATTTTTGCTCACTTCTGTGATTTGTTTGCAGTCATGTTATTACGATTTCGTCTGTCATGATTTCCTTAGGAAACAGGCACAACATACTGAGGAAATTGCATTTATATGCGAACTAGTTTGCATGGAGAATTCAGTACAGTTATCTGGTTGTTGACTCATGATGGTCCTACTTATCTAGCTGTGTGTGTGTGTGTGTTTGTGTGTGTGTGTGTGTGTGTGTGTGTGTGTGTACGGACTCAGTGTGTGTGTTTTTGTGTGTGTGTGTGTGTGTGTGTGTGTGTGTGTGCGTGTGTGTGTGTGTGTGTGTGTGTGTGTGTGTGTGTGTGTGTGTGTGTGTGTGTGTGTGTGTGTGTGTGTGTACGTACTCAGTGCTTTGTGTTCGTGGGTTTAGTTACAGAAGGTACTTACATTGTCACTTAAACTATATGGATTGACATTACTCGTTCATCTTTTCTTTAGCCTTGTTATATTATCCATTCAAACTGTATAGAGTTTGCTTCTTCCTCATGTGACTCGCTACAATTCCACACTAACATCCAGGCAAGCACCAGACGAGCCTGGTCCAAAGCCGGGTTTTGGGAGTAGAAAAACTCTTGAAACTCATCAAAGGTATGCACTAATGGTTCATTTCGGTTTTTATTTTTCATTTCTCTTCCCGTGTTCCTTATCCTGGCATTTCACACAGTCGGTCATTACCCTACACATTAATTGTATTGAGTATCTTATACATAGTAATTATAAGAAATTATGTTTCCAGTTCCTTCTTTTCAGGATCTAACGTTAGGTACTTTTTCTCTAGTCACTCCACATAATGCATCTCATCAATGCTTTTCCCGCATTTAAACACGTTTTATCAGGTGGGAGTGGTACAGTGTATGTTGTGCAAAATGTCCGAAAGACTTCTTTATGGGTCGTCAGAGCTCTCAGAGGTTCACCAGCTTCTCATGCGCTGCCCAAGGTATGATGCGGCTGATGTGTACTTCTGCTTCGGTTGAATATTTGTAAACGTTTGTTTGACATCTGTTATCTCCCGTCCATGTGTGTACTCACCTTTACTCACCTGATTGTGGTTGCAGGAGTCGAGTCCTAGCTGCTGGCCTCGCCTCTTCACTGTGTGTGTGTGTGTGTGTGTGTGTGTGTGTGTGTGTGCGTGTGTGTGTTGTTTTAGAGTTAAGTACAGTTAGTCGAGATTTTGAGGCGACTGCAAATTTTGTGATGGATGCGGCAGCGGTGGAACATTTTTAGTCGTTGATATTGGCGAAAGATAACCGAAGAAGGGGGGGGGGGACGGAAGGACCTGATAATCGTTGTTAAAGGCACTGTGAGATGTAAATAGTTGCCGAAGGTGTTTATATGTAGAGTGGTGTGGAGGGCAGCAGTGAGGAAGGCAGGCAGGATAAAGGCATGCTGGGGCGAGGCAGGTAGGTAAAGGGCAGACGGGAAGGTAGACAAATGGAAGGAAAGCAAGGGAAAAGGGGAGCGCTTCTGTTTGCATAACAAAATTGGTTAAATGGGCTGCGTGCTGCTACCCTACTCTACATGACACATTTACCAATGCTACCTATGTTTCTCTACAGGGTGTATGTGTGTGTGTGTGTGTGTGTGTGTGTGTGTGTGTGTGTGTGTGTGTGTGTGTGTGTGCGTGCGTGCGTGTGTGCGTGCGTGTGCGTGTACACGTACGTGAAAATTAAATTGGCAAAGATGTCATTACAGTGCGATAAAGAGAGACTTATGTTAGAGGTTGTGTAATTGTTTTCATCAACAACCTTCCAGGTTGTTGATGAAATATTACAGAACTATTATGAAGCACATGTATATACTGAACATAAGTAGTTTACAAGATTCACCTTTCATCTTAATTGTTCGTGAGACAGAGTGTCCATTTCACAGTCATCTGTTAGGACGTTAGTACCTCCCTGGATGGTTAATTTCAACTAGCCTAATTTATATACTAGCCTAAATAAATATATATAGTAGCCTAAATGTATATATAAATACATATGCTACATATACCTAGTATAAATTCATTGTTGCAATAACTGTGAAAACCAGCCGTGGCGGTAGAGTGGTAGGGGTGATGGTGTGGCTGGTGGTGGTGGTGGTGTAGGACCTGTGGTGGTGGTGGTGTAGGACTTGTGGTGGTGTATGGCTTGTGGTGGTGGTGGTGTAGGGCTTGTGGTGGTGGTGGTGGTGGTGGTGGTGTAGGGCTTGTGGTGGTGGTGTTGGTGGGTTGGGTTCAGACAGGATTGTTGAAGGTACTCCGGATATTTCTTGCTCACAGCTCCGGATATTATAAAATTATTATTTTGATGCATTTGTGGAATGAACTTTATAATGGGCTGAGATTCTGCGATTTACTCACTCACCCACATTTGTAATTGGCTTGGTAAGTAGTTTGTAGTTCATTGGTGCTACAAATGTTAACTTAAAATGTTATTATCTTTAATTTTTGAAGAGGTGGACAGGTAAACCAGAAGGTGTATTAGGTCAGATAACCTAAAGCTACAGTGGCGGGTCATCCAGTGACCGCAACCCACGTCAGGAAGCAATTGTCCTGTTTCCTGACAAAACTTCCGAGTCCAAGCGCGAGCATGATTTCCTGGTGGTAAAATTGTACACATCTCTCCCACACATGACACCGTCGTTAAAATGTATACCTGAAAGAGAAGGGGACAAGAGGATGCTTGATTATAACATAATATTTAGAGGAATAGGCCAGATAGACACACACTATTTGAAATGCTAGAGTTCATGTCCAAGGAGCAAGAATCACAGGGACATTAGGAAGTGCTTTTTCTGTCTCAGGGTAGTGAGGGACTTAGGATAAATTGAATACAAAATTTACATAGGTAAATTCCAATCATAATTTTGATAGCAGATTTTGATTGGATCCACTAGGGCAGACACAGTAATGCTGGACAACGACGCTTAAGATGGTAAAAAAAGACACTATGCAGAACAAACCATCATTCAGAGACAACGTTTCCCGCACACACGGATTTATCAGCTCATTTAATATAAGGAGTTGTTGGGAAAAATAGACATAAATACAAGCACTGGAATATTTTATTGGAAACGTTTCGATCCTGGGACCTTGGTCACATTTGAAGTGACCGAGGTCCCAGGACTGAAACGTTATAAATAAAATGCCCTAGTTTTTGCATTTTGTGTCTTTTCCAACAGCCTGTCGGTATCACAAACTATTTTTACCGACAACGAGTAAAACGGTATGGCATTATGTACAGAAGTGGGTGAGGCGACAAGAAAAGTGAGAGGTGTCAGTAGGTGTGGACGCCGGTACCACTTGTACTTGTTGGCATGTTGGTGACTTAAACTTTGTAACATTAGTTTCGCAAGTGGATTGGCAAGGCTTAAGACTCCCTGATTGTTATATAATGTCGGAAATTTGTATGAAAGTGGCCTCCAAATATTGTCACCTTGTGGTGTTTTCTTCAGTGACAATATGAAATTTAGGAGGTAGAGTCAGGAACCAAGATTCGACTCTCTCAAGCACAAATGGGTGAGCCCGTGGCAGGTTGTAATTATAACCATAGTTTTTAAAGGGTGGACCGGTAAGCCAGCGGAAGGCCTCTGTCAGATGACCAAAAGAGCCAGCGTTAAGAAACACTTGTTTCCGCGATACCTGGAGTTTACCTGGAGAGAGTTCCAGGGGTCAACGCCCCCGCGGCCCGGTCTGTGACCAGGCCTCCTGGTGGATCAGAGCCTGATCAACCAGGCTGTTGCTGCTGGCTGCACGCAAACCAACGTACGAGCCACAGCCCGGCTGGTCAGGAACCGACTTTAGGTGCTTGTCCAGTGCCAGCTTGAAGACTGCCAGGGGTCTGTTGGTAATTCCCCTTATGTATGCTGGGAGGCAGTTGAACAGTCTCGGGCTCCTGACACTTATTGTATGGTCTCTTAACGTGCTAGCGACACCCCTGCTTTTCATTGGGGGGATGTTGCATCGTCTGCCAAGTCTTTTGCTTTCGTAGTGAGTGATTTTCGTGTGCAAGTTCGGTACTAGTCCCTCTAGGATTTTCCAGGTGTATATAATCATGTATCTCTCCCGCCTGCGTTCCAGGGAATACAGGCTTAGGAACCTCAAGCGCTCCCAGTATCCATGTCCATGTATATTCCGTGTCCATGCTCCCTCTCCATAGGATGGAAAAGGCTCGTGATAGGGGCTTCTTGCAGTTCTTGATGAACACGGAGTTCCATGAGTCTGGCCCTGGGGCAGAGTGCATGGGCATGTCATTTATCGCCTGTTCGAAGTCATTTGGCGTCAGGATAACATCGGATAGGCTTGTGTTAACCAAATTCTGTGGCTCTCTCATAAAAAAAATCATTTTGATCTTCGACTCTCAGTCTGGTTAGCGGCTTGCTAAAAACTGAGTCATATTGGGACTTGAGTAGCTCACTCATTTCCTTGCTGTCATCTGTGTAGGACCCATCTTGTTTAAGTAGGGGCCCAATACTGGACGTTGTTCTCAACTTTGATTTGGCATAGGAGAAGAAATACTTTGGGTTTCTTTCGATTTCATTTATGGCTTTTAGTTCTTCCCGCGATTCCTGACTCCTATAAGATTCCTTTAGCTTAAGTTCGATGCTTGCTATTTCTCTGACCAGTGTCTCCCTACGCATTTCAGATATATTGACCTATTTTAGCCGCTCTGTTATTCTTTTCCGTCGCCTGTAAAGGGAGTGCCTGTCTCTTTCTATTTTACATCTACTCCTCCTTTTTTCTTAGAGGAATAAGCCTTGTGAATACATCGAGTGCCACCAAGTTAATCTGTTCTAGGCATAAGTTGGGGTCTGTGTTGCTTAGTATATCTTCCCAGCTTATATCGGTTAGGACTTGGTTTACTTGGTCCCACTTTGTTTTTGTTATTGAAGTTGAATTTGGTGAATGCTCCCTCGTGACTAATCTCATTATGTCGGTCTGGGGCTCCACGCATACATGTCTGAACCTCAATTATGTTGTGTTCTGAGTATATTGTTTTTGATATGGTGACATTTCTTATCAGATCATCATTGTTAGTGAAGATGAGGTCTAGTGTATTCTCCAGTCTAGTAGGCTCTTATTATTTGCTGGTTTAAATTGAATTTTGTGCAGAGATTTAAAAGCTCGTGTGAGTGTGAGTTTTCATCAGAGCTGCCTCCTGGTGTTATTACTGCAACAATATTATTTGCTATATTCCTCCATTTTAGGTGCCTTAAGTTGAAATCCCCCAGGAGCAAGATGTTGGGTGCAGGAGCTGGAAGATTTTCCAGACAGTGGTCAATTTTTAACAGCTGTTCCTGGAATTGCTGGGATGTTGCATCCGGAGGCTTGTAAACTACCACAATGACTAGGTTTTGGTTCTCGACCTTTACTGCTGGTGATAGGTGATCACCGTCTCCGCAGGATAAGTGATTATGATAATTCCTTATAAGGCTTTTATCATATAAGTTAGGCGGTGTATTTAGTACGGTATAACGTGAAGTTATCTTCGAATTAATGCTACCCTGCGAAATTTTTGTGCTGACCTTGTACATTGTTAACCTATTGCTGACGATACTTAAGAGGCACACGTTACAGAGCAAGCTTTTTCTTATTGGGACAAAGTTCGCTTTATGTAGAGCTTTGTCAGGCAGGGCAAGGCTTAATAAAGCTCTACACAGAGCGAAAAGTTTCCAGTAATTGTTGTTGTTGTTTTTTTTTTGCAACGAGAGTTTTTTTGGCTTGTTTGTAGTAGGTGACCTAGGTGATACCTACGTCACTTGAGCTTCACTAACAGTGTTACCTTCAAGGTCCTGCCACTACATCAAGGTCAGTAATGCCGTAGCTTACATGTACACTACTATCAAGAATACTTGAACACTTAAATTAGCAAATGAGCCTGGCCCTAGACCGGGCTCCAGGAATAGAAAAGCTCGAAACAACTCCTCAGTGGTGACGTGTACTTTGCTCTGTGAAGACCTGTTTGTGTGCTCTCTGTGAATCTGAACCAGGATGCCCTCTCTTGAGCAGCTTTACCAGCAGCTGAGAGAAGAGCTCAGAGTTGCTAAGATGGAGATACGGCGATTAACGGAGGAGAACAAGAAGATTCGTAGTAATCCTCCTGTTGTGAGTCCCCAGGTTAAGAGGGGAGCTTGGTCAGTGGCCGGGCAACATGGAACCAAGCTGAGGATCAAGAAAACGGTTGGAGAGGCAGAAACAACGAGAAACCAGAAGACTACCGTGGAAACTTCCACTCTTCTCGGTGCTACCTGACGAATGTGAGTTTTTCTACTGGGAATGCCACAACGAGCCCCAAAGGAAGCATTGGCAGACGTGAGTGAGACATCCCTAGAAACCCCAACGAAGATCATCGAGAACGTCTTGACGAATTCCACAAGTGATGTAATGCTACCTGACGAATATGAGTCGACTACTCGAAGCATCACGACGGACGACCCCAAAGGAAAGGGTAAAAACGTTTTGTTGGGGATAGCCAGATTAGGTACATGGATAGGGCATTCTACTTGAAGGATGGGAGTAGGAGTCAGAGAGGGGTGTTTTCCTGGGGCAGGGATGAAGGATATTGTTAGCCGTTGTGGATGACATAAATTGAGAGGTAATGGGAGAATTCCTATTATCTTCTCAGTGCTTGGAGGCAACGATGTTGCAGACGTGGGATTTGAGGACCTGATAACAGGTATAGGTCAGCAATAGAGATAATTAGGAGGAAGGGTGGGAAACCTGTCATAGTGGCATTTTGCCATGGAGAGGAGTTGGAAATGAATGGTTGTCCAGAGAAATTTGGGTGTCAATTGCTGGCTGGACAAAAAACTGTAAGGAAAATGCGGTAACATTCATTGACAACTGGGACCTCTTCTATGGCAGAAATGACATGTATGCCAGGGATGGGTTCACTTATCTAGGTGTGGGTGGGAGCACGGGCCAACCCCAGTGAGGGAGCGTTAGGTCTTTAAACTAGGAATAGTTAGTGGTATGGGTTTTGGCGGGAAAACTGTGAAGTCGCAGTGTAGTAATATGAGTACTAGGAGAACTAGTAATAGGCAAAATGAGGTGGATATCGGAAAGCCAGTGGCACTAATTGACAAGGACAGTAATAGGTTTAGTGGAATAACAGAAAGGAGCAGGAAGGGTAAAGAGAGAGGAGGGTCTTTAAATATTTATTACACAAATAGTCGCAGTGCTAGGAATAAGATGGACGAGTTGAGGCTAGTTGCTAGTGCAGGTAACATTGATGTATTTGCCATAACTGAGACGTGGTTTAATTAAAAAAGTCGGGACATGCCTGCAGAATGTCACATTCAGGGTTTTAAATTGTTCCAAGTAGATAGAAGTGTCGGGAAGGGGGGTGGGGTGGCATTGTATGTTCGAGATCGCTTGAACTGTTGCATAAAAACGGGTATTAAGTCTGAAGTAACACATACAGAGTCTGTTTGGATAGAATTTTCAGAGGGGCATGAAAAATTAATTTTAGGTGTGATATACCGTCTCCCAAATTTAGATAGGGACCAGGGGAGACTACTATGGGAGGAAATTGTTAGGGCCACAAGGCACGATAATGTGGTAATTCTAGGAGACTTTAACTTTAGTCATATTGATTGGAATTTCTTGACTGGGAATTTAGAATCATACGACTTCTTAGAAGTAGTTCAGGATTGTTTTTTGAAGCAGTTTGTGACAGAACCTACAAGGGGTAATAACCTGCTTGACTTAGTTCTGGCAAACAATGAATCCCTTGTTAATAATTTAAAAGTTTCAGAGGAACTGGGTGCTAGCGACCACAAATCAATTACATTTAGCATTGAATGGAAGTATGATAGTAGGGATAACTCAGTAACGGTCCCAGATTTTCGCTTAGCAGATTACGATGGGCTTAGAGAACACTTATCATCTGTTGACTTGGGTAACGAAGAGAGCTATCAATATGACAGTTTTCTGAACACTATACATGCTGCTCAAAGAACGTTTATCCCATATAAAGAAATTAGATTAAATAGAAATGACCCAAAATGGATGACTAATAGGCTCAAATATCTACTAGGGCATAAGAAAGGAATTTATAGGCGTATCAAAAGAGGTGAGGGTCATCTTATGAATCAGTATGTTGATATTAAGAGGGACATTAAAAAGGGGATAAGAAAAGCTAAAAGGGACTATGAAATTAAAGTTGCTAGGGATTCTAAAACTAACCCAAAGAGTTTTTTCCAGGTCTATAGAACAAAAGTTAGAGATAAGATAGGTCCCCTTAAAAATAACTATGGGCATCTTACTGACAAAGAGAATGAAATGTGCTCGATTTTAAATAATTATTTTCTCTCAGTTTTTACACAGGAAGACACTAACAATATTCCAGTAATTAGTTTTTATAGTGGGCTAGAAGAAGATAAATTATGTAACATCACAGTCACTAGTGAAATGGTTGTGAAGCAGATAGACAGACTGAAGCAAAATAAGTCGCCGGGTCCTGATGAGGTTTTTTCAAGGGTTCTTAAGGAATGCAAAATGGAACTCTGTGAACCATTAACTAATATTTTTAATTTATCTCTTCAAACAGGTGTAGTGTCTGACATGTGGAAGATGGCTAATGTAATTCCTATTTTTAAAACAGGGGACAAGTCGTTACCGTCAAATTACCGCCCAATAAGCCTGACCTCAATTGTAGGCAAATTACTAGAGTCAATTATAGCTGAGATTATAAGAAGCCATCTCGATAAGCATAGCTTGATTAATGATACTCAGCATGGATTCACAAGAGGCCGGTCTTGTCTAACTAATTTATTAACTTTCTTCAGTAAAGCTTTTGAGGCTGTTGACCACGATAAAGAATTTGATATTATTTACTTAGATTTTAGTAAGGCTTTTGATAGAGTTCCGCACCATAGACTGTTAAAGAAAGTGGTGTCCATAAATGGGGTTAAATCCGAGTGGGGATCTGTAACAAGTGGCGTTCCACAGGGATCAGTCTTGGGCCCGTTGTTGTTTATAATATATATGATAAATTAGACACATGTGCAACTCTTGGGTATCTTTATTGCGGAAACGTTTCGCCACACAGTGGCTTCATCAGTCCATACAAAGGAGAATCTTGAAGAACAGGAGGAGAATGAGGTAATCAGTCCCTCAACCTTGAGTCGATGTGGTCAGTCCATCAATCTTGAATAGAATACGGCATACGTGCGGAGAAGGAGCATATAAACCGTTGGCAGGAGAGGTGCAGCACCTCTCCTGCCAACACTGAGGTGTAGCAGCAGCAGGAACACTGTGGTGTAGCAGCAGCAGGAACACTGCGGTGTAGCAGCAGCAGGAACACTGCGGTGTAGCAGCAGCAGGAACACTGCGGTGTAGCAGCAGCAGGAACACTGCGGTGTAGCAGCAGCAGGAACACTGCGGTGTAGCAGCAGCAGGAACACTGGGGTGTAGCAGCAGCAGGAACACTGATGTATAGAAACGTAGTGTTGAGTGAATGAGTTGATGTGCTACACGAACCATTGTTGATGTGATTCATGCATATTAAATAAGAGCATAAGGAGAAGGAGCACTGTAATAAATATACTGGCCCATGCTATGCAGTTTTAGCTCGCACCCACTCGTGTACTTGTCTAACCTATTTTTAAAGATACTTAAGGTATCTTTACTTGGGGTTCCACTCTTCCACTATTCTTGAAATATAATTTGAGGACTTCATTATTTATATCTCTTGATATGAAGCCAAGAATTATTTTAGCTTTATTGCTGTCTTGGCTTTAGATTACTGCTAACTAGAACTTTACTTCTGTCTACATTAAACTGCGTCTGCCACTTGTGCTAGTGTATCTACCTATCCTGTAGCCTTCTCCATCCGGATTTATTTGTCGGCCTATTTTAGTGTCGTCAACAAACTTGTTTATGCCGTTATTTATTCCCTCTTCTATGTCTTTTATGTAAATTGTAACAGCACAGGGCCCAATACTGACCCTTGTGACTCGCCCCAACTCGTAATTTCTTCCTGTTAACGTAGACTGTTGCCTCATTATCAGTTCATTCTCATCTTGTCTTCACTCTTAAGCAGTTAAAACTACCTCTTTTGCTTTGGATCAAATGTAATTAATGAGTAAGACATGTAACACTTACGTATCTTTATAAGCGAAACGTTTAGCACGTGTTGTACATAACTTACTCATCAGCTTGTCGGTATTGTATGCCATAATATCAGCTTTGATTACCTTCTGGTGATATATGACCCCTATGAATCTAGCGCTTCCCAATAATAATTAATAATAATGTTTGAGGGGAAACACATGGTAATGAAGGGTCAACAGATGCGAGGGACTCAGCCCTCCAGAGGGACTGGTAGCTCCCTACAAACTTGTAGTCTTCAAGTAAAATGGTAGAATTGTAACAAGTGTGTAGTGTGTCATAGTGTGACTGGCAGGTGTGGTTGTGGTGTAGCAAGTGTATGGTGTGATTGGCAGGTGTAGTGGTGTTGTAACAAGTGTATAGTGTGTCATGGTGTGGCTGGCAGGAGTGGTGTAGTGCTCTCCCAGTCTGTGTTGCTTTCCCCCCACCCCCACCAGTATTGTTTTGGGTTTGGTGAGGGTGTGCCGTGTGTGGGTTGTGAGAGGTTGCAGTAGAATCAGCAGCAGTGTGGACGGTGTGTTGCTGCACGCTCCACTAGATCTTGCTCCGCTGGTGGAGCCGTTCATTCAAAAACTTTTTTTTTTTTTTAGGGAGGGAGGAAGGGGTTTGCTAACTTTATGTTGTAGAGTGTCCAGCACTGCAATGACAAAAACGAGGTGTAGTTAACGATATTGGATTTCTAACTTGTAAGTAACCGTAAGTGCTGCCTTGTTTCCTGTAACGAGATGGTGTATGCTCAGAGAGGCGGATATTGCGGAGAGGTTGAGAATGACAGGTAGAAGTAGCGGCTGAGGACCCCATCTTCCCCCCTTCCTCCCCAAATTGTAGCTGCGAGCCTCCTCCCCCATCCTGACAAGCACCCCGGCCGCTCCTCCAGGTGAATGACCGTGGTGGTAGCGGTGCCGACACACCACCATCTTCTTCCATCACTTCCCTTCTCCACGCTGGCTCCCTCCTTCACCACCTGCTGCTCAGGTGGCTCCTCTAACCATCTTTGTCTGACAGGTTCATATTGTCTCAGTTGGCTAGCACGAAACAGCAAGTTGGTGTGTGCTTGACAGAAAGGTGACAACAAAAGCCAGAAGAACATGTTGGAGCCTCAGCCTTGCCCTGCTTTCTGTTTGCCGGCTCTCCCTCTCTCTCTCTCTCCTTCCCCCCTCTCTCTCTCTATCTCTCTCTTCTCTCTCTCTCTCTCTCTCTCTCTCTCTCTCTCTCTCTCTCTCTCTCTCTCTCTCTCTCTCTCTCTCTCTCCCCTCTCCCTTTCCCTCTTCCTCTCTATACCTCTCCCTCCCTCTACTTGTGCTGGCCACGGTGTATGCTACCTACACTGCTTATGCTTTAGTAATATTACGTTGGCATGCCTAGTGCTCTGGCCAGCTGGGAAGTGAGCCTGGTGAGCAGTGCTTGCACAGGTTTGTTGCACCTGTTGCAACCCCCCCCCCTCTATTGTCGCTGCTGCTACTGCATCTCCCTTGTTTGTAGATGAATGGTTCAGAGAACCGACATGTTGATAAATTAGACACATGTGCAACTCTTGATGGACTGACCACATCGACTCAAGGTTGAGGGACTGATTACCTCATTTTCCTCCTATTCTTCAAGATTCTCCTTTGTATGGACTGATGAAGCCACTGTGTGGCGAAACGTTTCCTCAATAAAGATACCCAAGAGTTGCACATGTGTCTAAATTATCTCCCTTGTTGCTGCAGCTGCCACTGTAGACTCCTCGCTGCTGCACCCCCCTGACTGCTGCTGCACACCCAACCTCGCTTCTACTGCACCCCCTTCACTACTGTTGCGCCCCCCTTGCTGCTGTTTTCCCCTCCCCTGCTGATGCATATCCCCCTGGCTGCTGCATCCCCTTCGTTGCTGCACCAATTCCCCCCTCGCTGCTGCATCATGCCCCCCTCGCTCCTGCATCCCCTTCGCTGCTGCATCCCCTCCTCGCTGCTGCGTCCCCTTCGCTGCTGCTGGGTCCTCCACCTCCCAACCCCCGCGCTGATGCCTCCCTATTTGGAAGTACATTTTTGTCAAGTGTTTCTCAACGGCCAGTCTTAACTTAGCTGCCGTCCGCCTCTCCCCACTCCACCACCACCTCCCACATACCCTCTTCATCCTTCCTTCATAAACATTCCATTTCTTCTGTGTATGGGATAAGCTGTCCTGAGAGATGGCAAATTTCAAGTGATAGTAACTCCAGCTGTGCTGGAAGGAAACCTTTGAAGCTGTCGTAGCTGATGAACCTGTACTGGAATATTTGGCGATATTCTTGTCATATTGAAGTCTTCCAGCTCAGGCTGACACAACTGAAGTCTCTCGGCTCAGACTGACACTGCTGAAGCCTCCCAGCTCAGGCTGACACTACCGAAGTCTCCCAGCTCAGGCTGACACTACTGAAGTCTCCCAGCTCAGGTTGACACTACTGAAGTCTACCAGCTCAGACTGACACTACTGAAGTCTCCCAGCTCAGACTGACACTACTGAAGTCTACCAGCTCAGACTGACACTACTGAAGTCTCCCAGCTCAGACTGACACTACTGAAGTCTACCAGCTCAGACTGACACTACTGAAGTCTCCCAGCTCAGACTGACACTACTGAAGTCTCCCAGCTCAGACTGACACTACTGAAGTCTCCCAGCTCAGACTGACACTACTGAAGTCTCCCAGCTCAGACTGACACTACTGAAGTCTCACAGCTCAGACTGACACTACTGAAGTCTCCCAGCTCAGACTGACACTACTGAAGTCTCCCAGCTCAGACTGACACTACTGAAGTCTCCCAGCTCAGACTGACACTACTGAAGTCTCCCAGCTCAGACTGACACTACTGAAGTCTCACAGCTCAGACTGACACTACTGAAGTCTCCCAGCTCAGACTGACACTACTGAAGTCTCACAACTCAGACTGACACTACTGAAGTCTCACAGCTCAGACTGACACTACTGAAGTCTCACAGCTCAGACTGACACTACTGAAGTCTCACAGCTCAGACTGACACTACTGAAGTCTCACAGCTCAGACTGACACTACTGAAGTCTCACAGCTCAGACTGACACTACTGAAGTCTCCCAGCTCAGACTGACACTACTGAAGTCTCCCAGCTCAGACTGACACTACTGAAGTCTCACAGCTGAGACTGACACTACTGAAGTCTCACAACTCAGACTGACACTACTGAAGTCTCACAACTCAGACTGACACTACTGAAGTCTCCCAGCTCAGACTGACACTACTGAAGTCTCACAGCTCAGACTGACACTACTGAAGTCTCACAACTCAGACTGACACTACTGAAGTCTCACAACTCAGACTGACACTACTGAAGTCTCCCAGCTCAAGCTGACACTACTGAAGTCTCCCAGCTCAGACTGACACTTCTGAAGTCTCCCAGCTCAGACTGACACTACTGAAGTCTCCCAGCTCAAGCTGACACTTCTGAAGTCTCCCAGCTCAGACTGACACTACTGAAGTCTCACAGCTCAGACTGACACTACTGAAGTCTCCCAGCTCAGACTGACACTACTGAAGTCTCACAGCTCAGACTGACACTACTGAAGTCTCACAGCTCAGACTGACACTACTGAAGTCTCACAGCTCAGACTGACACTACTGAAGTCTCACAGCTCAGACTGACACTACTGAAGTCTCCCAGCTCAGACTGACACTACTGAAGTCTCCCAGCTCAGACTGACACTACTGAAGTCTCCCAGCTCAGACTGACACTTCTGAAGTCTCCCAGCTCAGACTGACACTACTGAAGTCTACCAGCTCAGACTGACACTACTGAAGTCTCACAGCTCAGACTGACACTACTGAAGTCTCCCAGCTCAGACTGACACTACTGAAGTCTCCCAGCTCAGACTGACACTTCTGAAGTCTCCCAGCTCAGACTGACACTACTGAAGTCTACCAGCTCAGACTGACACTACTGAAGTCTCACAGCTCAGACTGACACTACTGAAGTCTCCCAGCTCAGACTGACACTACTGAAGTCTCCCAGCTCAGACTGACACTTCTGAAGTCTCCCAGCTCAGACTGACACTACTGAAGTCTACCAGCTCAGACTGACACTACTGAAGTCTCACAGCTCAGACTGACACTACTGAAGTCTACCAGCTCAGACTGACACTACTGAAGTCTCCCAGCTCAGACTGACATACTGAAGTCTCACAGCTCAGACTGACACTACTGAAGTCTCCCAGCTCAGACTGACACTACTGAAGTCTCACAGCTCAGACTGACACTACTGAAGTCTCACAGCTCAGACTGACACTACTGAAGTCTCCCAGCTCAGACTGACATACTGAAGTCTCCCAGCTCAGACTGACACTACTGAAGTCTCCCAGCTCAGACTGACACTACTGAAGTCTACCAGCTCAGACTGACAGATTTCAACACATTGTATAAGACCCACCCTGGTGCCGCTGCCACCAGTACCACTACTATCACCACTACCATTGCCATCACCACTACCATTGCCATCACCACTACCATTGCCATCACCACTACCATCGCCATCACCACTGCCACTAGTATCACCACTATCACTAGTATCACCAGAACCACTACTGTAACCACTATCACCATTACCACTACTATCACCACTACCACTTCTATCACCACTTCCACCACTGCCATCGCCACCGCTTCCATCACTCACCATCACCCTCCTCCCTCACTTTCTCCCTCCTCCTCCTCCCTTTGCCTCCTCCCTCCTCATCCTCCCTTTGCCTCCTCCCTCCTCCTCCTCCCTTTTCCTCCTCCCTCCTTTCCTCCTGTGTCCTCCTCCTCCCTTGTCGTCCTCCTCCCTCCTCCTCTCCCCTCCTCTTCCCTTTTCCTCCTCCCTCCTCTTCCTCCCTCCTCCTCCCTCCTCTTCCTCCCTCCTCTTCCTCCTCCCTCCTCTTCCTCCCTCCTCTTCCCTCCTCCTCCCCCCCAGGCCTTTCTTACCTCCCAACATGGGTTAAGGACTGGTATTGTAGTTTTCTCAGATTGACGGCTTCATGTCACAAAAATCCTATGGATAGGCTCTTGCTGTTGCCCATTGTCTCTGACACAGTGAGTGAATGTATGTCAGCAGCGTTGTACACCATCCCTGTTATTGTCGAAGGATTGGGGGGTTTCCAAGCGGGTATGAATGATAAAGCTCTTCGGAGGCTTCGTGTAGGTTTATTTCTTCGTGTAGGTTTATTTCTCTCACGGGCATGGCCCAGAGGGCCATGCCCGTGAGTGAGTGACGGAGTCGAGTTGTTGCCTGAGTGACGTCGGCTGCCAGAGGCAGAGGAAGCCTGGTGTGGACTGTGTGGCAGGCGTATAGGTGGCAGTACCAGCATGGCATGAAATATGAGCCCAGCTGATCATACACCGCTCGGCCACCTACCCATGGTTGTTCTCGACCATGATTGAAAAAAAAAAACTCAGGAGCAGGGCACAGAACACAGAATAAAAACATGCACATGTGGAATAGACAAAAAAAAATTCCTCCAGGAGGGAATAAAAAATGGGTATGTGCTAAATATCATGGTCCAAAGCAGTGAGCCTAGGCTGGCGTCCTGCACACCTTCCTGTGTCTGGACAGGTACTGCAACACAGGAGACATCCCTGTGGCTGAGCTGTGACATAAAGAGGTACGATCTCTGGAACGGTGAAGCAGTCATCGTGGAGCAGTCACTGCACGGTTCACTCAGCCTGGGGCATAACCTGCTGGTGCCCTCGAGTGAGGCATCGTCAGTACTCGGCAACTGGGCAGGGCTTCTTCTGACAAGGAACTCAGAGGACATTTCTCAACTGGTACTGTCACTGCCGGCGAGAGTGGAGTGATAGCAGAGACGACTCAGGTGAAACATCTGGGAGCCGTAGCAACATACACCTTTACTGGAGGGAGTGGGCTGGCAGTCAAAGTGACATAATTCTTTGTTCAGCCTGTTCACTGAAGTTGTGACATGAGTCAGTCGGCTGCCGACAGGGCTACTGCAGCCTAACGATGTCATCCCCTCGAAAAGTCATAGCAGAGGTTAATCTAAGCATCCTCAGACTGGTTTTCTACACATAACTGCACTCTGACAGTCAGGAGGTGGCGTGAAACGAGTCTCAACGGGGAGTCGTAGCAGGTATGACTCAGGCATGTCGTCTACGAATGGCGAACATAAGAGCTTTCTGTACCTGGGGGGGGGGGTCTCAGATGCTCATAATCTGATGTCAAATGCAGTGACATGCAACACAAGGGTGCTACCAATAGTCTGGGCTCAGACCAGACTGTGGTCTACATGCATATCTGGGCTCGGCCCACACATCGGGACACACCTGCACTGCTTATGTGGTTACAACATGGCTTGCACTAATAAATGATGCTTTTCTATGCAAAAATCGACACTAAGGCACTCACGAACATATGAGAACACTAGTAACTGAGCACTGAGAGGAATTAACATGTGGACCTCCACCATGTATCGTCGAAGGGTTACATGTTGATCTGGTAGTGGGAATGATAGGCTTCTCGGAGGCTTGTTACTTTATTTGGGTTCTTGGTGCACATGCAGTGTGTTTAAGTGCCCTTGCCCAGGAGGACCATGCCCGCAAGAGAGTGACAGTAGAGTTGTTGCTTGAGTGACGTCGGCTGCCAGAGTAAGGCAGAGGAAGCGTGGTGTATGCTGAGCTTGGTAGGTCTATAGGTGGCAGCACCAGCATGGCACGAAATATGAACCCAGCTGGGCATACACTGACAAAGTGGGTGAAGACCTAGTGTGTGTATCAGGTGGCAGAAACAGTCCCACGTAGTCCCCCTTCTTGTAGTTTGGGACAGAGAACGTCCCATGTCCCCGTGGGACGTTCTGTGTCCCACGGGGTTCAGTGGGACAGAGAACTGGCAAGGAAGTCAGTAGACGAGATGATGGAATACTTGACAATATGCAAGGAAGCTGAGGAGAGGTTTGTACCCAAGGGTAACAGGAATAATAAAAAAGCCAGGATGAGCCCATGGTTCACCCAAAGGTGCAGGGAGGGCAAAATCAAGTGTGCTAGGAATGGAAGATGTATAGAAGGCAAAGGACCCAGGAGAATAAGGAGAGCAGTTGTGGAACCAGAAATGAATATGCACAGGTAAGAAGGGAGGCCCAACGGCAATATGAGAATGACATAGCAGCGAAACCCAAATCTGACCCGAAGCTGTTGTGCAGCCATATCACGAGGAAAACAACAGTCAAGGACCAGGTAATCAGGCTAAGGAAGGGAGGAGGAGAGATCACAAGAGACGACCGAGAAGTATGTGAGGAACTCGACGTAAGATTCAAGGAAGTGTTCTTAGAGGAGACAGAAGAGACTCCAGAAGGACGGAGAGGTGGGGTATGCCACCAAGTGTTGGACACAATACATACAACCGAGGAAGAAGTGAAGAGGCTGCTGAGAGAGATAGACACCTCAAAGGCGATGGGGCTGGATAACATCTCTCCATGGGTCCTGAGA